>JAHHUM010000340.1:0-342352 GCA_036173005.1 Crenichthys baileyi
TGGGCAACTGCATGGTGGCGCAGTTGGTAGCACTTTATTTGCAGTTGGCCATTTATTTGTCAGGTAATAAATATGAAAAAGAAAATGGCTGTGAAAAAAATATAAACAAAACACATCTGTCAAAAAGGATAAAAACAAATAAAGACAATTACAATATAAAATGAGAATAACAGCACAGAGACAAACTATAAAAGCTAAAGACTGAAATACAAATATTCATTTATGTCTGATTTATTGATCTATTATTAAATAAATTTACACTTTTTTATTTTGCTGTATTTAATGACACATTAGTTAATTTCTTAAATTATTTATTGGGTAATTCATTTATCAAGTTATTTATTTATTTCTATATTAGTTATGGCAGGATAGGTCCTCAATCTATACAGAGTTTATCAGAATCAACTTTTAGAATCCGAAACAAAGGTATTGCTAGACATTACTTTCCAAATTAAGAATAAAAGAGTTTAATCACTGTATTTGGTTAAGCTCAGAGGACGTTCCTGCTGGGAGCAAAGCTCTTTTTGCCTTAAGCTTTAAAGGGCTCTCTGACCCAGCATTTTTGTCCATAATCACCTCTGGCCTTTTTGTTAGGCTCCACAAATGTCGCCTGAAAGGGACCACAGTGCTAGAGTGGACACAGAGGCAGAATGGGTTTTGAAGAGAGGTCAGATTTACTGCAGAGAAGTTCCCTTAGAGGGTTTAGGTCTTGTGAAATAATTGTGCGAAATCTTTCAAGCCCTAGCCAACTCCCCACTTGTTACTGCAGAGATTAGACCATATCATGTTTTCTCTCTCTGCCTGGCCATGTGTTTTTTCCCCTTCAACAGGATTACTATATCCCCTTTCCTTTAATTGGAGAGGCATAGAGTATGCTGGTATGGTCTGGTACACTGAAAGGACAGGCCATTTAGTAGATATACCATACCTAAATGTTTGGATGACTAAATACATTTTCTTTGAAAGGAATGCATACTTGTTACCAGAACAAAAACATACAATGTTTTTTTTTTTTGCCTATTAACTTAGTTGATGGTTAAAAAATGTATATATCTTCAAGGAAATGTTGTTTTTGCAACAAAAGTGAAAAAGAAAAAAATGAAACTCTTAAATATCTACGAACACGTTGACATTTTGCCTTGTAGATCACAGTCTTCTTGACCAATATATTAATAGAAGATAAAGTACAATGAAGGAGAAATTCCAACCTCTGAAATCATCCCATTTATTAGGTAAAGGCATCAACAGGTGGCTATGAGTATTTTTAGATACCTTCTATCAACATATTTCAACCTTCTATGGGACACATTCAGTTATATACCGGTATATACCAAGGTTTTCAAAAGGTCACCATTTCAAAACTTTTACCTTCATACTGTTTTTACTGTTCAAGGCCTTTTAATAAAATGCCAGAGCAAGGGCTGGAGTGAGTTTTCTCCAGCAATATGAAGGATAGAGCTACCAGATTCCGTTAGATGGCTAAAAGAGCACTGCTACACCTTCCCTCATTTACAATTACATTTTTGCTTAAATCCATGTATAAAAAATTAAATAACAGTATATAAATGTTAGCAACAATAATATTAGTGTTATAATGAATATGTTTAATTATTTCAGAAACAATTGTTGATTTTCTGTTTTAAAGTAAAAGCAACTAGATGTAAAACATTTTTGTTTTAAATACTACGTAAGGTTAACATAACATGAAAAACTTCAACCAACTCATCCTGTACCGATCCACAACACTGAAAATAAGCATGCTTTCAAACTGAATTGTTGTGAGTGAATTGGCCTAAAACAAACATTTTATGGATTCCAGGTATCCATGATCTTTCTGTGCACAATGTTTGTCTTTAAAGCAAATAACGCTGACCACTTGCTTATGTCTATAGTACACCGAGTTACTTAAATGTTACAGTAAGTAACTTCAAATTGAGTTGTTGAACTAAAGCTATTTTCTGTTAGAAATTAAAGTTTTGTTTCAGATAGAAAAAATGTGGCTGGCATAAAAACTGATTCACCGACAGTAATTATTAGTAATAATATGAAGCTATACTTGTGTTCAGTGAATACAGTGTTCAGATTTTATGTGTTTAATAATTTTGAAAACCCTATAAAGTAAAATGATCTTGCTGCTTTTACTGCCAATTTAGTCAACAATATAGAATTTAATCTCTTTTTATTTCTCAATAAATAAAATCATTACAGCATAGTGGCTAATTTCCAAGCTGTTTATGCTGCAATATGTTGTTTCATTAGGGGAACAGACAGATTAAGTTTGAAAATTAATGTTGGCCTGACGATACATAGGTATTTTTAGGTGTGCTGTCATTTAATCAGTATTTACAGGTTGGTACCCGTTTATCCTGTCTGATGCTATCCCTGTGGGCAAAAGGGCGCCTCTCTGTCTGCCGTGCTGAATTAACAGATGGGGGTCCATGGGGCATTACAGCTATACAATGGTTGAAGGTACCCAAATAAGGTCTGAATGCAACATGCATGCAGGGAGGAGACAGGGGCTCAACGTTGGCACAGTCGAGCCACTCACATTCTTTAGCTTCTCTGAAAAGCCTTCTGTCTCTCATCACACAACCACCACCATGTGAGCAGAGAGAATGTTTACAGCTTAATGAACTGCACAATTTTTTAAATGGTTAATGTACAAGTGGTGAAAAAAAATTAAAAATTTACTCTTCTTGTAATTTGTACTACAAGTGCTAAAAAACTTTGCATATACCAGCCGGACAAATAAGCGGAATGAACTAGTAACAAAGCTTGCTCTATAGATATTTATATGGTGTATAATATATTTTAACAATTGTCAAGCACTATTCAGCAAAGTGCAGTGCAGTGAAAAGGAGTGGACAGAAGAGATTTTGATGTAGTTCACTAAATTCTGTCTCAGCGCTTTAAGGCCAAGTTAAAGATTAACTCTGGTGTTTTCCTTGGAGCCTCTTTGAAGTGGACTGACTCCAACCCCTTCTTATCTTAATTAGAAGGAAATTTGGAGGAGTGAAGTGGTCCTTTCCAAACTGGCACCTCCACTCCCCAGTTCCCTGAAGTCCATGTTACTGCAGCGTTACCAGGTTGAAGTTTGCTCATGTTATTTTGGGACTGTGTATAAAACACTTGTAGCTAGACATGCTGCTATGCAGTTTCTTGGGTTCCAAACTGTTCTTAATATACTGTTCTTAATATCTGAATATCTATTGATACCAGAATTTTCTCACCCAGAATATATTTACTACGTTTTTACATAGTGTTGTTTTTGTTCACCATGTTATAGTGTTCTGCATGTTCAACCTTATCAAAAACTAGTTCTAAGTTCCTGCATTTCCCACACTTTTTGCCATGGCGTCATTGGACGTGAAGCAAGAGCTAATTTGCCAGACTAGGGATGAGGAAGAGGAATACACCTGTCAGAGTGGCACAGAGAGTGGCAGTGTCGCGTGCGTCCTTGTGACTGGTTGCTCGGATCAGTGTGTGACATAAAACAATAGATGTGGAGACTTTTTCCAGCCAAGCAGTTCATTGTTTGGCACACGTGCGTGGTCGTAAAAATTAAACTTTGCGCATATATCCGCAGGATTAAGTACGCCCGACTATGTTCTGCCCTGTAAGATTATTCAAACATTTTCTTGTTTCTTCTTCCTTTTTTTACCATTATAGTTTCCACCATTTTCTGTGAGATTAACATCTTAGCTACTAAACATATAGAAGATCTGCATCAAGGGCAGTTAGAGACCATGCAACTGGCCAAATATATTATTAGCAGTTATACTTACTTCTACCAGTGTACAAAATGTGTCTCTGCAGTAACTGCAAACCTGCAGTTAGCTCTAACTGCCTGGTGTGGACTAACAAACACAGACAACAGCACTGCAGTCATCAAGCTCTTACTTTTAAGGGAAAATGTTTTGACTGTTCTCTGCATAAAGAAGCTACAGTTTGCTCTGAAGGTTTATTAGTTCATATCTTCACTAACGATTAAACCACCGTTTTTTACACATATGGGAGCTTTGGTTGGTTTAGGTTTGCCATGTAAAAAAAAGGCACTGTTAAGTTCAAAATTCTGCAAAAAGCTAATTCCACTGATGAACGTGCACAACACTAGTGTTATATAAGCTAATATTTATAAAATATAGACACTGTAAGTTACACTACTGCAATTTTTGCCCATATCTTCATTTGTATTTATATCTCCAAGATTGACAGTTAAATAATACACAGTAGCTTGTGGGTTTGGGTTACACAATTTATGTATATGAGAGATTTATAGAAGTAACATCAAACAAATCAATAGAATAGGAGTTTATTATTTTTGTAAATTTAAGGCAAGAACATATGATGGTGACATGATTGTCACCATTCTATGTTTTTCTGTACTGCCATAGCAGTCTCTTTTTGTGTATTGACTTGATGATAAATATTCCTTACCTCCTTCCAAAGTCTTCCAACAACCTGCTGACATTTCCAAATCCCACATGGTACATGGTTTATAGGGGTTAAAGAGTCACATTCTCTCCTGCGTTATTACTATAACAATCCAGCACAACTTATGCTGCTCTAAATGTTTGCACAGAACCCATAACGAATAGATGTATGGCAAGACTAAAATATCTCCAAAAAAGGCCATGCTGAGCAAGCTGACTTACCACCGTGCAGCCAACATACTGTCCTCTAGCTAATCTGAGAAATACATCTGTTCATGCATATTAAATATTTGTTTATTTACAATTTGTGATAAGACTAATAAGTATAATGTGATAAGTATGATGCAATATCCAGCTTTTTGTCTGTAAACCTGAACTTCCAGAGTAAAATTGTCCAGAATATGGAGTCTTGATCAGCAGCACTAGCCTGATGGCCCATCCAGGAATGGATGTGGTCCAATGCTGATATTGGATTGAATCCGTTCCAACTTTGGTTTTTGAAATCTGAAAGTGCATTAAGGGATCCATAATTTTCATAAGTTTCTAAATGTAAAAGGTATATAGCAGGAATTACCAACTTTTGAGTGTAGCTTGGAGTTTTGTGGTTCTGGGTGCAATCAGTATTAAAAAAGTATGAACAAATTTTAATCAGAATACAACAGGGTGTCAACAAAAGAGAAAAAAAACCTAATGATTTGTTGCATTGATACTTAAGGTGGCTGAAACACTGACAAATTCAATATATGCACAGACTTTTCATAAGGTGTTCAGAGACTGTTCTTAAGGTGAGAGCCAATTTATACGCAGCTCATATTAACATGAATGTCATGTTTTCATATAGTATGATGTTTGATCAGAAAACTGGATTTTTTTCTTGTTGCAATCAAAGCTTTTTAGCATTGTATAAGGAGATTCAGAAGTTTTTGTTAGACATAATCTATACATCATTTAATTCACATTGGTTATCCTTAAACTAAATCTCTCTGGAAAACATACACAACACCAAAACTCTACAGAAAATAATACAGAGCCATTTTTAGCTCTTAGTTGTTTTAATGATAAATGATTTCCTGACTGATGTATAAAGGTTAAAGAGCCATCTTGCTCTTTATTTAAAGAAGTTTGGATCAGATAATTTTGATAAATCAGCTCTGATCAATCTAAAAAAAAGTGCAATCACAAACTAGCAGATATATGACCTTAGATATCTTCATGTGTATTCATGCAAACCTTCCATTCTGGTTCTTAAAAATCATTCCTTTTCTACACTCTTAGTGGTGTAGCAGTAAAAAAAGAAAATGTAAAAAGTACCGCTGTCTTTAGAATGACTAATGACAAACAGCGTTGTGGGGAAATAGGTGTATTGCTTCCATTGCAGGCATTGTTTGGAGTGAGATTTATTTGTGCAAAGTGAGTGAGTGAGAAACAGAAAAAAAGTTTGAGTTTCACTCAACAGTTTCTATTTGTAATGATAACAGGAGCTTAAAATAATTTTTCTTAGTAAGAAAAAGCCTCATCTTCACTGTCATGTAAATACTGATTTTTAGTATATAATTTAATGATAGATGAGATGGTTTCTCACTGTATTGGGTCATTCCCAGTATATATGTTTAATTACGATTTGGATTGTTTTTTTTTTTTTGTTTTTTTGTATAATATTATGGTTAGTTTAAGTGTTTTTAGCTTCACTTATTGCAAAACAATGGCCAAGACAAGAAATCATGTTAGACAGATGGCCAAAACTGTTCGTTTTTTCTCCTGCCTTGGTGAAGGAAAGGCTCCACAGCTCAGGGATCACACATGCAGTGTTTACTACTGGCATGAGTGCCACACTGCTGGCCTTAATCCAAGTGGTGTCGTGAGGTCCTGTCATACAAAGGGCACCTGCCTTCAGAAGAATAATGTAGAACTCACAGGAAGGAAAAATCCTGCTCTGTGATAGACCTTAAGAAAGCATGACTCATACAATGTTTTTAGTCTCTTATTACCAGACATACTATACTTTTCACCAGAATACCCTTCATTCTGCATTTGCACTTTTTAACCAAAACATTAAAGATAAAAAGTCAGTCTTGTTGTTTTTTTTTTACTGCATATTACTCAATTTAAAGTCTTGACAGTTTTGTGCTCTGTGCTAAAATACCTCAATGTGCTCATAATGTCAAAAAACCTCACACACACACTCCCACATACATTCTCCCTCACACATAATACAACACCCATGGTGAGAGTGTAATGGCTTTACGGCACTTAAAGAAAGGAGGAAATGAATGCAGCGAAGTGGTTGGCTGGAGGTGACAGATTTACTGACCATAACAATAAGGGTGGTGCTGTGCAGAGACTTTCAGTTGTGCCTAACACAAACAACGGCAGCCCTCTGAATGCTTTCTGCATCGTTCCTGAACCCTCCTGCCATTTTTGCTTTTATTCCACCACTTTCAGTACTGTTAGCTGTTTAGTGGATCACTCATCTGAATCTCTCATGGCTCCTTCCTAATAGGAGAAGCCAGCAGGTCTTACTGTGCAGACTTTAACTTTTATTAACCTTAACCATTATTTAGGCTGCTAGCTACTGCAATGGCAATTAAAATATCAAAGTGTGATGCAGTGTCTTTATGATTCACTGTGTGTGCTTCTTCCAATGTTTTGTGGTGGAGTTTTTGTATCCTTGCACGTTTGATGTCTGTTTTTGTGCCCATGCTTTGAGTCTTTATGGTCAAATGGTAGCAGTTGTGCCCTTCGGTGTTTTGAGCTTACAGTCTTTGAATAGAACTTCAAAAGGGAAGGATAAAACATCCCAGTTCAGTCAAGACACAGACACCCTTTATCTTAATTAGAAATAAAGCAATTAGATTGCACAAACCTTGTTGCTTTGGCATAAGGGTTTTGCACGCCTCATACCTCCCACTGAGTCCTGGCTGAGACTCAAAATCAAGTTCCTAAGATGTCAAAGAAATCACTCCTAATACAGGATATTATATTTCTGTGCCAGACTAAAAACAAAACAAATTTTCAAAATATATTTTGATTACTAAGTCGTGGTTAGGTTATTTCACTGGGTTTTCTTTTGCAACTTCATAAATTAAAGAGCATATTTTACTTCTTTTTGCAGGAGGCAACAAACTGAGAAACCAGCATTTTAGATTAAACTGGGCTTGGATTTCTTTGGAAAAGGAACACTATGTGGTGGATGAGGAGGTCAAGTTCCTAGAGGTGGTACTGAAGCGCCGTGGCTACCTGGGGGAGACTTTATTTGTTAGTAAGTAGACTTTTTTCTTAACCTACATTTTAATGGTAATACAAAATGGTGTCAATGCAATGAAAATTGTGGTCTTCAGATTTTTTTTGTTACTAACATAACTCAAGATCCTAACAAAGAAGCAAACAAAGAAGATATTGTTTGGCAAGCCATTATATTGATAGACAAGCAGATCCTTTGATATATTTTGGCACAAAAGCAAGACTTGCTCAGATATTCAGTAGGGTCACTCAGGTTATGACCTTTAACCTCTCTCCTCCGGCCAGTGTTTGTGCTTCAATCAAACAAAAGCAAAGGAAAATCCCTTAATGGTGTGCGTGCACATGCATAAGGTCCATGTTAGTGACCATAAAGGGATGCACTCAAGCTGGAAATTTACTGGATAGAACAAAACTGTTTTTAAATCTTGTATTTTTGGTCAAGGTTAAGCTATTATTGAGATAAATTCTTTTGATATTCTGTATGTTTTATTCTCACATGGCCCCAGAACTAATAAAAAATAAAATGTAAATGTTGTAAAACTTTTTTGGCCTACATTTTACAATGTGTCTGCTCCACCCTAGTGACCTTACTTAACTGACATAATATGCAGGGCCGAGTAGAAGAGGAGGTTGGCCCCTGCTCTAGAGCCAGTTTTGATACTCTATCTTTAAGTTTCTGTTGCACATTTAAAGATTTAAAGATTGCTAGGTTACGTTAGTTAGGTGTTCATTAACTTTAAGGTTTTATCCACAATATTTTTTTCTGAAATGATTTTTGTGTTTGTCCTTTCTAAAAAGCTCCCTGTAAACATTGTTTCTAGAAATCTCTTCATCCATATAGGAAAATTACCTAAAATGTTAGTTACTTTGCCAGACCTATATGTGAAAATGTGATGCAGTCACTGAAATACACCAAAAATGAAGAAGGTGTGTGCATATGCCTAAAGTTTGCTGTTGTTTAACTTGGTGTACTTGTGGTGAAGACGTAGGTTTGTGGCATCATCATTTTCTGATAGTTGCGTACTGGTTATTCACACTACAATTCAACAAATTACCAGCTGTCACAGTGATATAGGCTTATTTCTCTTTGGAGACATATAAAATGATCATGTTTACAAAACATCATTTGACTAAAAGTATATTCAACTTTGTGTTAAGAACAAGAAAAACTAAAAACTGGTCTAAAACAAATTGGCATCACAATGATATGAAACCACAAAAATGTATTTTTATTTGCTGCAGAATTAACATGTTTTATTGATGGCCGCATTTTCAGTTAGTGCAGCATTTAACTGTGCATGCTCCTGGATCAGTTTCTTGAGATTAAAAAAAAAGCTTTTGTTTTTGTATCTGAACTATTTGTTGTCTTCTGTAAAAGATCTAAAGGAAAATTGTTCAAATATTTAGAATGGGGGGATTTCATTGGCGTCACTGAAGTTGCAAGCCTCACTTTCGGTCCGCCATCTTGGGTGTCTCCGAATCGCTTCATGTTTTTCACAACATTGCATACTTTTTCAACCATGGATAAGGCCATGTACCTCAAGAAAATTGCGGTCATCAACAAGGTGGATCCATATGGTGGATCTAATCGTCATGCCAATCATCAAGATTTGCCGCACATATCACGCAATGATATTGTGACGTACCTTGTGCATTCGGAAAAAAAAATCCATGATAAGTTCAATATTGCCTTTCATTGGATAATTACATAATAGGTATATTACTAGATAATACATTTACAGTATAACAGTAAAGGTAAATTGCAGCCTACATCTAGCTGTGGTGAGTGCTACTTTCCAGAATATTATTACAATACATGTAGACGAACATTATTTGTTTACCTGTCACAAAATGTGCACTGCTCACTCGGGCGTAAGGAGTGAGGTTCAAGCCGTCCAAATCCGCCCTGGATATCCGATTCAGCCACAGTAGCCGACGTTGTCTACTCAGTGTTTTGTTTCCTCACACTCATTTTCTGTCACGGCTGGCAGACGATAGGATGAACTTTGGTGTTGATCACCACGCGCTGCACAACCCACAATTAAGCAAGTTTTCACCATAGTTAATTTGAATGGTTCGGAGTTTTGCTTCACTGATCACGCTAAAACAAAGAAAACAGGCTGCAGCTGCCACCCAAGATGGCAATTGCGAAGTGCGGTTACATGACCGCGACGTCATTTGAAAACCCCCCATTGGCTTCCTGTCTTTGTTTTGGTGTCAGCATGCTCACAAATGTTTTTGCATTTTCTTCAAGTTTTATATTGTCCTCCAACAGAGGTAACAGTACTACTCTACTAGCTGTGCTTTAGAAGGTGCCAAAATCTATTGGGCTTTTTTCTTAATAATATAAAGTGGGTACACGTTTGTTCTCGAGTCAAGTGAGTCCCAGCAAATCCTTTTGTTTTGTTTGTCGTTTAGTTTGTGAAGATACACATTTACAGAGTTGGGTTAGATATTGGGTGTGTTACAGGGGTTGGACAATGAAACTGAAACACCTGGTTTTAGACCACAATAATTTATTAGTATGGTGTAGGGCCTCCTTTTGCGGCCAATACAGTGTCAAATTCGTCTTGGGAATGACATATACAAGTCCTGCACAGTGGTCAGAGGATTTTAAGCCATTCTTCTTGCAGGATAGTGGCCAGGTCACTGCGTGATACTGGTGGAGGAAAACGTTTCCTGACTCGCTCCTCCAAAACACCCAAAGTGGCTCAATAATATTTAGATCTGGTGACTGTGCAGGCCATGGAGATGTTCAACTTCACTTTCATGTTTATCAAACCAATCTTTCACCAGTCTTGCTGTGTGTATTGGTGCATTGTCATCCTGATACACGGCACCGGCCCTTCAGGATACAATGTTTGAACCATTGGATGCACATGGTCCTCAAGAATGGTTCGGTAGTCCTTGGCAGTGACGCGCCCATCTAGCACAAGTATTGGGCCAAGGGAATGCCATGATATGGCAGCCCAAACCAACACTGATCCACCCCCATGCTTCACTCTGGGCATGCAACAGTCTGGGTGGTACGCTTCTTTGGGGCTTCTCCACACCGTAACTCTCCCGGATGTGGGGAAAACAGTAAAGGTGGACTCATCAGAGAACAATACATGTTTCACATTGTCCACAGCCCAAGATATGCGCTCCTTGCACCATTGAAACCGACGTTTGGCATTGGCATGTATGACCAAAGGTTTGGCTATAGCAGCCCAGCTGTGTATATTGACCCTGTGGAGCTCCCGACGGACTGTTCTGGTGGAAACAGGAGAGTTGAGGTGCACATTTAATTCTGCCATGATTTGGGCAGCCGTGGTTTTATGTTTTTTGGATACAATCCGGGTTAGCACCCGAACATCCCTTTCAGACAGCTTCCTCTTGCGTCCACAGTTAATTCTGTTGGATGCGGTTCGTCCTTCTTGGTGGTATGCTGACATTACCCTGGATACCGTGGCTCTTGATACATCACAAAGACTTGCTGTCTTGGTCACAGATGCGCCACAAGACATGCATCAACAATTTGTCCTCTTTTGACCTCTGGTATGTCACCCATAATGTTGTGTGCATTTCAATATTTTGAGCAAAACTGTGCTCTTACCCTGCTAATTGAACCTTCACTCTCTGCTCTTACTGGTGCAATGTGCAATCAATGAAGACTGGCTACTAGGCTGGTCCAATTTAGCCATGAAACCTCCCACACTAAAATGACAGGTGTTTCAGTTTCATTGTCCAACCCCTGTATATACCAATGTTATTTGTAGCTGGTCATTTTAGGCAACAAAATTTCACTGTTTTAGTTTAATAATATTATTAATAATATTATTATTAATAATAATAATAATAATATCTGCATTATTTTATCTTCAAACCATAGGTGATATTCCTCTTGCAGATAAACATCTAACAAAAAAATCTGCCATGACTTTCTTACTACTAGCCGAACAAGTCTTGGCAGCTTGATTGCATATTTCACGAAAAACCTTTTCATGAAAACTGGGGATAGCTTCATTCATGACCTACCATGCCAGAGCAAACTCTGATCAAAGAATGCCCCCAGTGGTGGGCTATTGCTTCAATGCTGAACGTACACAGTGAGGCTTGCACCAGTGTGGAGGCTACCTGCCATGAATTCTTAGAATGACTGCTGTGATCAGGGCCATTCATAGCAGGCCTTGTGCGGGGCATAGAATTCAGGCAAATCATATTTTCCCCTCTCATGGCTCTTTGAAGACTGCCGATCTTTCAAGCCCCATTGAGTGTGACTGTTTTATCTCTCCATAGATGTGCTGACATTTTCCCATTATCTTCACTTGCATATCAAAGTCCAGTTTCATTTCATTAAAGACTGAAACCACAATTTATGAAATAGCAAACTTTGCAACCCCCAGTCTTCTGAATATATTGTTTATATTCACACAGAGATCTTTCAGGATTCATCACCTTTTCTTCTGCAGCTACCTAACTGCTTAAAGTGTTGTTTTTTTGTGTGTGCTGCTATGTTTATTGTCTTTACTGCCAAGCCCTGATGCATGTTGTGTAAAGAGTTAGTAAACACAATGGAAAGGCTGTGTGACATTTTACTGGCCTCAGTGCTCCTACCCAACAGGAATCATGCCAGAGACACAGCTATGGTGACTATGAGTGCCAGTAAACAATGAGCAGACCATTTCTGCCAAGATCGGGCTGATTTTTGACTTTATTTTGTTCATAGCAGGATGATTAAAGAATTCTCCAGACGGAAAGTTTATCGATACAAGTTAGATATATTACTATTCATAACTCAGCTGGTCTCATTTGTAATCAAAACTCTAATTAGTCTGATAACTTATTAGTATAGTTTTATTTATGTAAAACATGGATTAATATCGAAGAATTAGGTTTCTTATAAGTTAGGACTAGCATTTAATGAGAGAATAAACAGGGAAAATCTAGCAGTTTACTAAAAATTATAGAGGAAAAATCAAGTTCCATATGAACTAGTCAGCTCGCTTCTACTCCGCAATAAAACAATATTACCTCTATGTTACACACTATATATCAAATGATTAATGTTTTTTACTTTGAAAAGACCTAAAATGTTATCAAAAAGCTGACTTGTTTGATGGTCTACTTCTGAGTTTTATTACTTATTATAATCTAAGCAAAGAGATTACAATTGAAAAATCGGTGAAGGAAAAAATGAAGTTCCATCAGAATCCGCTCAGGTCGAGAAGAATGTAACTTTTTGGTTCAGACACATGCTGCTGTTTTCTTCCACCGCCAGACTGACTGTATTCCCATAGATATACAGCTCACTTATGACTGCCTCTTTGGGTTGTAGAGACATATTTGGACAGAGAGGACAGTACTACTTCTCTCCACCCACAGAAGTCAGTTTAACACTGATGCTAGTCGTATCAAAAACAAACTTTTGACTAGTGGTGTGTGGGAGCTTTGTCATAATATACAAACAATTAGGAAAAGGGAAAAAAGATTAGCCAACTACCAAGATTTCTTCATCTTTGATGCCAGATCTGTGGAGATTTAGCGTTAGAGATATTAAACCTTGGTGACCGTGGCGATGGTGGCAGGGGTTCGTCTTTTAACCGGTGGGTTGCCGGTTCAAGCCCCCGCTATGTCTGTCTCAGTCGTTGTGTCCTTGGGCAAGACACTTCACCCGCCTTGCCTGCTGATGGTGGTGAGATGGTGGCGCATGTGTATGGCGGCCTCACTTATGTCAGTGCACCCCTGGGCAGCTGTGGCTACGATGTAACTTACCACTGTCAGTGTGTGAATGGGTGGATGACTGAATGTAGGTTTGGGGTCTCTGGGAACTTGATAAAGCGCTATACAAGTACAGGCCATTTAAATAAAACAAGCTGTCTTCCGGGCATTATTTTGCGCATTCAATGTATTTTAAACATAACCATTTTACTGAATAAAAGAAGACTTTAGACACAATAACCAATAAGTTAAACCCGACAGTAACTTTTGAAATATTTAAATAACATGAAAATAAAAATGTAAACCTTTGTGATGCCATGTTTGTTCTCATATTGGAGAGTTCAATTCAGCTGTATATGGCTTTCATATAAAAAGAACAATACAACAACAGTTCAAAAGCTCACAAACACATTCTGTATTCATCCGCAAGTCATTACTTTGAGAAAAGATCTTTAACATCTTAACTAGCAGTTTATTTTCCCTAAATCATAAAAACTGGCTAAATGTAGTAGGCAGGAGAGTTCAGATGCTCTGGAGATTAAATGTCAAAATTCAAAGGTTAGTTCACACTGCACAAATTTTAGAGTAGAATTATAACAAACATTTATTTCCACATCCTTTCTTAAGGTATTCGCACAAAGGACGGTTCTGCAGTGAAGGACAAAGACTTCCGTGGTAAGGCTCAGAAACAGGTGCAGTTCAACCCAGGCCAGACCACAGCCACCTGGAAAGTCAGAATCCTGTCAGACAGCAACTATGAGGTGTCGGAGACTTTCCAAATTGTTCTGTCTGAGCCAGTGATGGCTGCTCTCGAATTCCCAGAGGTTGCTACAGTGGAGATTCTGGATCCAGATGATGGTCAGTTCTATTTCGCTTAAAACTTAACTGTGTGATTCAAAGCGTTTTCCTGTAAATGAAACAAAACAAGTCGTAGCTGGTGCTACAGTTGTCTTTGATTTCTACACAGATTAAAGACCTCATCACTGATTTTGTATGGATTTAAAGCATACTAAGAGGTTTATTTTAAGGGACAAAGATGTTTGTTATATTTTTGAATAAGTGGCACAATCTCAAACTTACACACCCATGTCAAACTATTTGTTGTTGCAACAAACAACAGCATTACCACACTGTGTCTTTCTATTAAATAGAACCTGAAACCCTGAGAAACACAATGCATTTGTATGGGTCAGTCAGTCAGTCCCATTTTGTATGCATTTGTGTGGGTACTATAAAAGAATTGGCTAAACCAGCGATATCAAAATTGTTTTGTTTGTCATTTAAACAGTAGACAGATCACTTTAAAAAAATCACATCCCATCAAAGCTATTTTCATGTTTGAATTTGATCATGGAAAGTCATCTTTCGTCTGAGGGCATCAAAGCTCTATAAATACGGTGCTAATCCAGAAAAAAAGGAGGGCTGACAAAGTAAAAATACTGTAAGCACCACCCTATTATGAAGGTAGGTCCAGGTTCTAATTTA
The DNA here is from genome assembly GCA_036173005.1 of Crenichthys baileyi. Taxonomy (NCBI): domain Eukaryota; kingdom Metazoa; phylum Chordata; class Actinopteri; order Cyprinodontiformes; family Goodeidae; genus Crenichthys; species Crenichthys baileyi. Next base: position 14,859 of record JAHHUM010000340.1, read on the forward strand.
AAAAAAAACTGTGAGCTTTGAAGGTATTGTCTTTCCTCATATGTCGTAGAACTATATCAGGGAGATGGGGTATTAGTGGCATGTGAAATGCTCATTATGATATTATGGAAGAAGCAGTGCTCCAACAGATAAAAAGGTACTGCTGAAAATGAGGTTGACTCCAGTAGAACTGAGATAAAAAATAGCAAATATTGATCCCACGGGGCTTTACTGAGTGAAAAAAGAGTTTGCTGTAAACATTATATTATAATAACACATTCAGATTCAGCAAAAGCTTGTTTTAGGTAAACACTAGTCCCTGAAGGCTAGTTAAAAAAATGTAAACTGTCAGCTACCTTTCTTAAGTAAAAAATTTTGTTTCTTTCCTCATGCGCCAAGCAGACTCTGCCTTCCTACAGCTAAATCAATTATCATATATTTCTACTCTTTATAATTTACAAAGTTTGAAAGTATTTCGACCTCTCAAGGTCACACAAACTCCAACGGCTTATAAAACATTTCTGTTCTTTTTTTCTGAGAGCAGATAAATAGAAAAGCCGCAGGACTTCCATGAAGAACCAGTACAAATGCGTCATTTCAGACCAGACTGAATACACTAGCTCAAACTGAAAAGAACTAAGTATTGTGGAGAGTAGCTAAAATATTACTTGGGTATCACTTGGGTTTGCCCTGGGTTAGGAAAGGACTACCTGAACAACACTATGGCCTTCCCTGGTTGGAATACAGAATCTAAGCTGAAGCTCTTCAGATAGATTTATTAGCTGAAATGCTGCAAGCTTATTAACTTTTTGAATGTCCTACAAAACTCAGGAAATGAAACACAAATATTGAGTTTTGTCAATAAATGCTCATCAAAAAAATTTGATTTTTTCAGATTAGGAACAGATTCAAAACGCATTGTTATTCAAGCAAATGTATGCAGATAACTAGCAAGAAACCTCTTAAATGAAACCGAAGGTGTAAAAAGCAGATTAGCAAGATGTTTTAGTTTTATTATCTAAAAACATTATTTGTGTTACGCATATTTTCCACATTCACAAGTCTCATCTCATAGGTTTAAATACCACAGTATATATGGTAAGCGGTGTAAGCCAGTTATAGGTGATAAATCTGCCTCAGATACATAATTTGCTGTTTTTGGGTTTTGATTAATAAAATAACAGTTGTACAGAGGATAGTGTTGTAATACAGTTGTTTTTTTGGCCCCTTCATCTCTAATTAAAGTTCAGTTTCTTTAACTTCACTTTACATCCAGCTTATTTCAACGTTGTGCTGTTTGCGTTCAGGTATTACAGTCAGATAAGATTTAACATGACTATTTAACTTTTTCCAACATACAGAGTCAACAGTGTCCATACCCTCAGCCGTGTACAACATAGAGGAGGACATTGGAGAGCTGCTCATCCCTGTACGCAGAAGTGGGGATGTCAGTCAAGAGCTTATGGTTATATGCTACACCCAGCAAGGTAGCACTATGCCTGTTTACAATAATATAAGTGTGCAAAACAGTTTGATTGTTTTAGTGATTGCTGATATAGGTTCCTAATAGATCCTAATATGTTTTACTCTTGGGTAATCAGTAGAGATACACTGATCCGAATTTTGTTGTAAATTTCTTCTTTCAGTTTTTTTTTAAGATTTGACCTGCCGATTCAGATTCTAGTTGGCCATAGCAGTACCCACTGCTCATTGAGGGACTAAGAATGATATGTGCTGTTGTCTCTTTGAGTCTCAAAAACTCTCCAATAACACCAGAAAAAGTCGCTAGATTTATCACTAGTCGCTTAAAAAAAAAAGAGTTTCCAGAGGGGTCTGAATACTTACAAAACATAGCAATAAAGTTGCTAAGTAGAAAAAGCTGTCTTCACTCAGCAACAATTTTCCTTCAACTTTTGTCAATCTGGCAGAGTGATCAGGTTCACTGATTGGAAAAAAAGAAAGTTACTTTCCAGCTGGTTGGAGCACATCAAGCTAAACATCTCCCATTGGTCCTGCATGGGTGAAGCTCTAGTAATTAGTATCTGTATAGGTTTGGTTCTGTCAGATCAGATTCTTGAATACTTAGATTACAAAGATTACCTGCAAATGTAAATAAATGCTTTTAGGGAAGATAAGCGTATTGTCTTTAATCTCAGATTTGGATTGGTAATATTAGTTATTTCAGGAGACTTAATTACTTAAATTAGTAAGAGCCTAATAGATTGTTAGAAAAATGCTGAATTTTAATCATACAATAAAGCATGCTTAGTATTGTGGCAAAGTTCAGCTCATTAAATTTGTAGACTGTAATTCTCTTTCTGCCCGTTCAGTTTCCGCTACAGGCACTGTCCCCACCACAGTGCTGTCCTACTCTGATTACATCTCTAGGCCTGAGGACCATCACAGCATCCTGCGCTTTGACAAGGGAGAGATAGAGAAATCCTGTCGGATAGTGATAATTGATGACTCCTTGTACGAAGATGAGGAAAGCTTCAATGTCACCCTCAGCATGCCTATGGGGGGACGCCTCAGCTCAGAGTTCCCCACAGCCAAAGTCATAATCATTCCAGATATGGATGACGGTAAGAGACCATTTCACTGATTGTAACTGTGTATTAAAATGCAATCAGGGCAATAAATTACAGGGCTGTGATTGTTCAGTGATTTTTCTTTTTGGTATTTTATTCTACATTTTTTATATTTTTAGATATGTTTTAGGACTCAAGAAGCCACAATTTTCTTCTTTACTTAGAGGTGTTCTTCATACCAGTTATAAAGTTTAAAGGTATGAATGCTTACAGCAGAAAAAATTAAAGAATGTTGATATGAAAGGTAGCCGTGTTTCTGTTTATTTTCCTTGTGTTTGTTTGAGTTTCACTGACTATGACTATGAGCAGTATGACAGAAAAAGTTTGGGTGTTCAGTCTTCTCCTTGGAGGTTAAGAGTTTATCTCACATCTGCTGGCTCAGATTGTTTGGCTGCTGGCCCCCATATCTTCCTGATTCCCTTTTGTTCTCTAGCACCTGTCTGTCTCTCCTCACTCCCCTATCAGTCTGACAATCTCTGAAAGCACTGCTGCACAGTGAGGGCTCCATGATTGCAAGCAGGTAACACCGGAGCTGAAACGTCAGTCATAATAGAAAAACCATTGTAGTTTACATAAATAAAAATCTATTTTCAGCCACATAATTGAAGTGATTAAACAACATATAGTTTAGAAAACTGTGTTTGCTCTAGGAAGCAAAAATATGACTGCTGGAAATCTATTACTGTTGTCAAAGCAGGAACGGCCCTTGGCTGCTCTGGGGCACTCAGGCGCTGACACTCAGGGACAGTCTTTTATTTGCATGAACGTACCATGGCAAACAAATACAACAAAAAAAACTACCAGATAATAGCCACCATTATATTTATAAAAGACCAAACAGCCAGTTCATCTGATTGTGTAAAATCCAGCACAGTAGATCATATTAGCAAAGCACACATGCAGTTATCTGATTTTTGATCAAATTACCATAAGTTGCAGTTATTTTACTTGTCAATGGGTTCAAATATCAAATCTAATGTCACCCACCTCTGTTGGACATTAGCCAATCAAGTAGGTTACCGATTGATAAATGGCTTCAGTAGCCGATGAAAAAGTATTCTCAAACATATTTTGCCAGAAAAATTGTTTATTAGCTTCGGGTGGGGTAAATATTCTGTGCTTAAATTTGAGATTTTTTCCTGTATTTTCATTTAAGATCTATACTTTGAGGTTCATATTTAGTTGATGAATTCAGTTTTATTCATCTGAACTAATTTGAGATGGAGAATGCCACGTGTTTTCAAACTGCCGTTGCCTCGAGTGTAACCTTAGACCTACCTCGGGGGCTTTTGACTCTTAGTACTCTGGAGTGTTGACAGCAGCTGCCAAGAATTACCAGTCAGTTCTTACAGCATTCAGTGCTCTTTAGAAAGACGTCCTTCTCTATTGAAAGTATTACATTTCAATTTCACAGTTTTCATTGATAGCTTTAAATTTAACAGTGTCAGTCGTGAATGTCTTTTGAACTCCCACGTGTAAAGGTGACATGGTAGACTGTGTCTGCTTGTCATTTCCTCTCAGAATGAAAAATCAAAGGCATTTGAAAATCTGTTCAACAGATAAAGCACACAGGTATTTGGGTGTGTTATGTAGCATGAGAACACTCAGTTTCTCTTTTAACAGTTTTAGATAAAGAAAACATCAAATTTAAAAAGACTAATCTCATAATGGGGCACGATTTTGTGCTGTTGATATATAGCATGTTCATGGTCATGCATTTCTATGAAGCTGTAGAAGGTGGACCACATTTGCTCTGTAGAGTCAGCCAGAGTATGTGTGATGTGGTGACTGTAATGACCATCTACTTGCTGGTGAATTTTTAATTGTCAAAAAAGTTAGTTAATTTGCTGCTTTAAAAAAATCTTCTAATCAATGACTTTGTTTTGTCAGTGACAAAAACGACTTACTTGATTCTGACTGATAGCCGTCATTAATAAGCTGCACGCAGCACCCAGGTTTATTCCAGTTTAATATTTTCAGTGTCAGGAAACAAGCCTCATTTCAAAGAGTCAAGTATCATGTGCATGCTAGCATTCTGCTGTTTTTAATTTGTTTTTACATTTCTTCCAAGTCTGGAACTAATATTTGTTTCTTAGCTCAATGATTTCATATCATATCCTATCATATCATAGTCTCACATTTGAATTTACAAAGCACTTACAGTTACAATAAATCTAAAATAAGGACAAGTGGTGTGAGGTGACTTAGAAAAGTATTCATACTCTTTGGAATTTTCTGCATTTTGCCATGTTATAACCAGAATAGTGAAATAAAATGGAATAAAACAAATTTATATATATTTAAGGGACTGATATATAAAACTGATATATAAAACAAATTTATATACATTTGTATTCAGCACCCCCCATCTCAATGCTTTGTAAAGCCTTCTTTTTCTGTGACTGACACTTTTTTTCTCTATGTCTCTAATTGCTTTGAACATTTAGAGACTGAATTTATTTGCTCATTCTTCTTTGTAATTGATGCTCGGTCAGATTGAATGAAGAGTGTCTCTGAACAGCAATTTTGAAGTCTTGTCACAGTTTCTAGGTTGGACTTAGATCTAGATTTTGACTGGGCTGGTTTTATCTAAACATTTCCATTGTAGGTCTGGCTGTTTGTTCAGGATTGCTCTCCTGATGGAAAGTGGATCTCCTCCCCAGTCTCAGATCTTTTGCAGCTTCTGAAAGCTTTTTAATTTTTTTCCAGGTTTGATCTTTTTTTAATTTATCCATCTGCCTATCAACCCTAAGTAGCTTCCCAGTCCTTGGTGAAGAAAAATAATCACTTGGGCAGGATGCTGCCATCATCCTGTTGCACTGTGGAGACAGGTTGACATGCAGTGTTAGACACACATAGCATTTTGCATGTAGAGCATGTCAAGAGCACCTCATTCCACGTGCTGCTATGTTCTTTACATGGCTTGGGGCAAATTGCAAATGGGACTGTTTATGGCTTTCTTTTAACAATGGGTTTCTTTTTGCCACTCTTATATAAGGGTTTGATTTGAGGAATGCATTGCCAAGAGATACCCTAATGACAGATTCTTCAACCTGAGTTGTTGAGCTCTGCAGTTCCTCCAGAATTACAAAGGGGCTCTTGGTTTTTCCTCTGATTATTGCTTTCCTTGCCAGCTCTGTAAGTTTAGGTGGACAGCCATGTCTTGGTAGGTTTGCAGTTGTGACACTGACCAGTGCTTAGTGAGATGTCCAAAGGGTGGGGATAATGTTTCATTACCTAACTCTGCCTTGAACTTCTGCACAAGCTTATCCATGACCTGCCTGCTGTGTTTCTTGAGCTTCATGATGCCGTTTATTCACTAAGCATTCACAGAACAGCTGGATTTATACTAAATTTGACAAAGGTGGGCTATTGTCAGGGAACTTATGAAGGCATTGGTTGCACTGTTTTTTTTATTTTATTTTTATTTAGGTGCAGTAAATTGGGCTGAGTACAAATGTACACCATGCCTAGGTGGACATCTATACTAAAATCATAATAAAATATGTGGTTGCTAAGTGACCGACTGTGAGAATGTTCAAGGGATGTGGATTCCATGTTCCCGATATGGAGAGGCGCTGTGTTGCAGAGGTTAAATTGATTGCCTTTTCAACCTGAGGATTCTGGGTTCAAACCTAAATGTAATTTGTGACAATTCATTGTATACTTATTGCATTATTACCGCATCCTTCTGGGTTTATTTCTGCTGCACCTTCCTAACACAATCCGAATACATTGTAAACTGACCATAGTGATAAGTGTTTGACCTTGTGAAGGCTGTCCAAGTTGTGCTCCGCCTCTCAGTCAGTGTCAGCTAAAACATGATCCAATCACCCACTAAACATGGTAAGGTTGATATGGAAAATGAATTAATGTTGTCAAAGCATGAAGGGTGAAGAGAAATAAGATGATGTCAACTCTTCATGTCTCCCCGAAGGAGCTGATAATGAAAAAGCTTGAGCACCGATGACGAAGTAAACAGCTCTGAGGCAAGTAGAATAAAATTGATCTCCTGTCTAAAAGAGTAGAGAGGCAGCAGAAGATTCATTCCCACTGTTAGTGTAGCTGTTCTGGCTACAGTAAAGGTTCTAATCTAGGCTCTAGACACTAAGTACACATATGAGTCTAAGGCAAATGGGGGCATCACATCCTTCTTTGTCATCTCTTTCTAGAATAGCTTTCAAGTGCAGCCCCTACATGTGCAGAAAGAGTCTGTGCCCAGCCAAATACCTGACCAAGCCTGAGATGTCTACATGCTCCACGTCCCCAGGAGGCTTTTTAGCAGTGTTGCAAGTTTGTTGCCCAATACTTTTTAAACACAAACTACTGATTTAAGGAAAATGCATTTCAACAAGGCACAACTATGAAATTAGATGCAGGTCAATAATGTAAATGTTTCTTGCTTCACACAATGAATCCTTGCCAGCCTTTAATAAAAAAAATGCAATAAGCCACAAAGTAAATTAAAGGTGAGACTTTGTTTTAAAGTTTTTCTTCCAACGTAAATTAAAGTGAGCCGCTCTAATGCCCAGATTTGATGGCATTTAACAAGGAGGGGAGGGCATGTTTTCTTTATAACTAAAACAATATTAATTCACCTCTTGCATTCCAAGTTATACAGAGAGTAAATGATGTGTTTAGCATTGCATTGTGAAAGCTAAACATGCAGGTATATGTTCCAGGTGTTAGCAGCCCAAGTCCACAGTCATTTTTAAATTGTTTGACATCTTGAATTGCTGAATAAAATTTAGGATAGAATGCTATAAGATGAAGATGTGTGATTATTTCACTTGATTTCTTAAGGACAAAGAAACAGTTAGTTATTTTATAGTTGTGTGTTTTTTATATATTTAAATTTTTTAAATGTGAATCATAAAGACAGATTACATTTACTACATCTTTCCTTGTAATATTAGTTTACATTTTAATTTAGGGGTGAGCTTTGATCCAAGATTTTTGGATTTCAATCCAATAACAATATTTATATTTATATATCTGCCAATTCAGCCTGTCTTTAATCCAATGTGTTTTTACTTAAACATTTAAAGTATTTTTTTCCTGGTGTTGGAAAAGTAAATATGAATAAACCCCATAGGTTATATTCAGCGTTAGTACTGTGATTTGTGCCCATATCTTCCATTGTATTTATGTTCACAATAATACGAACATTTATGTTTCTGTCGGCTGCAGAGCTGCTAAATATGAATAGAAATGGCTGAGAAAATGAGGACAGATCCTAGCTTTAGTTTGAAAAACCTTCTGCTGTCAACTTAATGACTTTAATGGGGTGTATAATGTAAGTGGCCTGCACTTGTATAGCGCTTTATCAAGTCTGAGGGCTCCAAAGCGTTTTAACACTACAGTCATCCACCCATTCATGTACACATTCACACACTGACAGTGGTAGGGTATATACTAGGCTATACAAACATCGGGTTACAGGATGAACCCCCACCACCTGAGCCACATGAGCCCCATTTTTGTTGGTAAGATCGTCAAAAAAGCCACATCTAGCAGCAAATTTACTTGGTAAAAGTGTATTAAGGTTTTTTTTTTTCATAAATGGTCATAAAAGATTTTTGAGCAGAATCAATTAAACACTTTGTTTACTTTTTTTGTGAAAAAGATCCAAAGCATTTGTGACTTTTTTAAAACAGATTGTAAATATTTCTGCCTTGTGTCAAAGTCTACAACAGGCTGCTAACAATTCCATGTCCTTTATGCTCCATTGCAAATGAAGGGGAAAATATCTAAAAAAGAAAATAAATTAAAGTTATGTGCTCCAATTAGCCTTCCTGTTGCTCCTGAAGCCTGTGTTGCTTCCATGAAGAGCTCCAGATTTTTCTTCATTTATTATTACCGTAACAATCCAATATAACTTCCATTGCTTTGAACTTTTGCGCAAACATCTGTCTTGTATTTGCACCTCTTTAACACTAAAAAGGTGACGCTGAACAACAATCTGTTCCCTCTGCAGCATATCCACTGACAGCTGGCTTCTTCAACAAGTCTGCTTTATAGTTTAAACTTTAAATAATCTGTCAAATCTAAAATGCACATCTATTGATATTTTTGAAACAATAAATCATCTACAGTTCATGAGATTTCTCTGTATTTTTAATTATTTAAGCATTCTTAAACATTATGTAAAGCCGTTTCAATGGCCTTCTAGCTGAAACCGTTAAACTGGAAAAAGGCGGCTGATGAATTGTACCATCCCATTTTTGTCTGCTAAAAGGTGAATTTTATAGAGCTAAAAGACTGGTAGGTTTACAAGCTGTCCAGGCTTTCTGTGTAATCATAGACAGCAGCAATCCTTACAACACCAGCTGTTTTCTCAGTCGCAGACAATAAGGCAGCCATATCCCTGTGATTTCCACCCTGTTTCTTGTGCCTGCAACACGGTTGGAGAAACTTGTCATTTCTTGTGGAGGTAATTGCTGTTTGATATTAACTCTGCATCCGGGGAAAATGTTTTGGTGGGTTGAAACTGTAAGACATGAGACTGCTTGTACAGGTGTATTTATAGCCATGTGTCAGTTGCCTGTATATTTGACTCTGGTTCTGGGGGTATGATTATAAACCATTTTGATGATGGGCGGCATGAATCTGGGGGAAACTTCCAAACCCTGCCATCATAGCTCACCTGGACTCTTATTTCCACATGCATTAACAGATGTCCACAACACTTAAGTGTAGAAAAGCTGTCTTTTGACAGTTTTTTTTGTATGAAAATTCAGGTGTTAGTCAACTTCTCTACCGAAAATAGCAATGCACTTTGTAAGCAATATAAATTTGTCTAGACTAGAGCACAGTTGGCAGTAGAGCATTTACCTGAGTTCAAAATGATTCTCAACAATAAAGAAGCTACTTAGCACTGTGGGAATTCTATGCAATGCTAAGCAGTATCAAGCTATCACAGGGAGTTTAACAATTTCACAAGGGAAGTCTGTGTCTCTCCCTATGTCTCTTCTTTTATTTTATGTTCACATGAATATAACATAACTTTCATTTTGTAGATTACGTGGGCCAGCATGCCAACTATCTATAACTATTTTTAATTTTAAGTAAGAAAGAGTCTGGGTTTTCTTATTATTTAAGCAATCAAACTGGTTTGAACAGGATGTTTACATTTTTAAATAGCTAAAACAAAACGTCTAATTAGTCTTGATTTGGATCTTCTCCATTGACATCCATGTAACCCTATATGTGCTTTCTGGTGTCAGAGGCTGCTGCCAAACTGATGGAGATGACTGATGGTTTACCTTTCAGTTAATGGGCCTTGAGTCTTTGAAGGGTTTCTGTTTGTCTGGTGCACAAACCTAATCTGATTACTGGGCTAGTACAACTGTGCCTGAGTTCCTGGCTGCCAACCTCAGTCGTGTAGATCTTATTACTCCTCCAGGTAGGGTTTGTGTGCAGGCAGCCAAAACCATCTTTATTTGGCTTCTCTGTGGGGAGAAATACTGGCAGCTGCAAGCCTCTTGCAGCATTTATTGTTTAGTCCATACATCATAACATATTAAAACATAAAAGTGTTCCGCCTTTTGCTTACACTTAGGTTTAGTGCTTTTTGTTACCATGCATTACAAAAAAGACTTCTCTGAGAGGTACACAATTGCTTTATAATTAGCTTCTTTTCACCACTAAGAACTGTTTTTTAGCAGATAGTATATAATTAGGCAAAGTGGTTACAAAATTCTTGATTCCTTAGACAAATAATTAGATAGTATATATTAATATACACTTTTATTTTTTACTTATCAGGATGTGGGTCTGAAACTGGAAAATTATGAATTGTTTTTGTATATGTATGTCTTTTGGGCTATGTCTTTGTTGGCTTTGCACATATAGAGACTGACATAGTCTCTGCAAAGCAGCTCAAACTCAGTCAGACTGGATGGAGAGCTTTGATGAACCTCAATTTTCAGGTTTTGCTTGAGATTTTTAATTGGATTTAGGTCTGAACTTTGACTGGCCCACTCTTAATACATGAATATTCGTTGATATCTGTTGCTTGATAACTGTTTTGTTGTATCTCTGACTATATGTTGTCACTCATTCTGAAGCCTTTTGCAGCCTCTACCAGGTTTTCTTCCAGGATTCTTTAGCAGTGACTTCCCTGTCACTGCTAAAGAAAAACAAATCATCCCACAGCATGATGCTGCAACCAGTATGTGTCACCAGTGGGATGGCGTGTTCAGGGTGACAGCAAAATTTTCAATTTTATTCTTATCTGAGTAGAGCAACGTCCTCCACATGTTTATTGTGTGTCCCTTACATTACTTGTGGCAAACTGCTTGTGGGACTTCTTATGCGTTTCTTTCAACACTGTCTGCTAATCTTCCATAAAGTTTTATTTATACTAAGAAAAGAAATAACAACCAGATGGACTCAATTTACAAATCAAGAGATTTCTGAAGACGATCGGTTGCTCTGAGTTTTATTTAGGGATATTAAAGTAAATGAACACCACATTTTTCTGATTTTTCTGATCATTCATTATCTTGTACCTTGCAATTATGCACCACTTTGTGTTGATCTATCAAATAAAAACTTACTAAAATATGTCGAAATTTATTTGTGGTTGTAATGTTACACACTGCAAAGGAATACTTTTGCAAGGAACCCTCAGCAATTGCCTAAATCTCAAAATTCTCAGCAGCATTATAAAGAGCAAGATTTTTTTTGTCCTACTGATGTGCGATTGGTTTCAACATTTGTCTTTCCCTGTTCTAAATTTGCTAGTTGCTTACCAAACATCCCGAAAATAAACATCCCCAGGAGTCCAAGATCTTAAGCAGCTATTTCACAAACAACATAACGGACACCACTAAAAAAGGAGTGTGTTTCTTTAAAAGTTAAAAATCACAGTGAGGGAATTTGGCTGCAGTGGAAACTCGTTTTATAGAAACACTAATTGCAGTCAGACAGGCCTGGGCTGGCACTCGAAGGCTTACATCCCCCAGACCTCCTGTCTGCCTCTCAGACCCATCACTATCAAAGTCAGCAACTCCCCGAGGCTCACCCAAAACAGAAAAAGGAAGTCAGGTTTGCCTCAAGGTTGCTCTTTTCCCTATTAATCTTTGTTTCAACATTAGAAACACTTCAACATTGTGACAGGAAGTTTGAAAGTACAATTACAGTGCTGCTAATTTGATGGAAGAGAGTCTTCAGTTTTCCTGTAATTAGAGATAATGTGTGCGCAGCTATTAAGTATTCAGCTGTGCTACTAAATCAAAAATTAACAGTCTTTGTTTGAAGAGTTTATTAGACTCTACACTGCAGTTTCCCTTTCCATATACCATATGTTTCACTCCCACCTCTTTTGTCATTCCTAGCTCCTGTATTCTACTTTGGAAACACGGAATACCATGTGGATGAGAGTGATGCCTTTGTAGAGGTGCAGGTGTGGAGGACAGGGTCTGATCTTTCCAAAGGAGCAACTGTCACAGTGCGCTCCAGAAAAACTGATCCGGTTTCAGCTGAGGGTACGTACCTCTGTTAAACTTGTTTTCTTGTCAGCTTCCTCTACTACATCTTTACATTAATGCGCACCACATTAAATAATAGGCTTAGGTTGCTGTCCTGTCACTCTTTGTCTTTCTGAGCTCAACTATGAAAGATGATTTCCACTCTGGATATGTTGAGTGGATGGCCTGGGGAATGTAAACAGTTTGGGGGGGGTGATACTCGTACACATTGTTATGAATATAATGCGAGTCTGACTGAGAACTGAGTTTCAGGTATGCATGCTGATCACTCTGCATTTTGCCAAGCACTTTGGAGAATAGGACTGATTGCTGTTTCCCCAAGTCTTCCCTGCAGCTCCTATTATCTCTGACCCCCAGGCGGTTATCCTCTCTCCCATGGATTCTTAAAAGCTGTTTTTCTACCTGTGCTACAGCTTTAAAACGATTATGCATCTAGTCATGTGGCTATAATAAAAATCCAAGACCACATATAGCTAGGTTATAAATATGTGAAATATGGCCTGCAGGCAGAGGTTGACCTTTCAGTACAAAGGATCTTTAGAGATTTCTAAAAGAAGAAACAGTCTACAGTTGGAGAGCTGTCCAGGCCCTGACAGTGTGGTTTTATTTATTAAATAAATGTATATATCTTTCAAATGCTACTGTCAAAATAATATCAAGTATTTTGTCCATGGTTCTTTTTAGTTTTGCATGCCTTAAAGGGATAGTTCAGATTGTGTGCAGTGAAGTTCTGTGAAGTTACTATCAGTAATACTTCTCTTATACATAGTAGAAAGTTGGCATGAGTTTGAAGAAAATAAAAGAAAATTTCACAATAGACAGAGGCTAACATTTAAGTACAAGATAAAACAACTCAAACTGAAAATGTTAATACTCCTGGGATACAACGCTATATCAGAGTGTATTAAACTTACTGCACTTTCACAAAAGACTGTTCTTTGATTTTTTGCTGTTTTCTCTGCTGAACAACATCCAGAACAAAGTTTGGAGGAGTGTTCTGCCCCAATCTGCCCCATCGGCTACGACTAGTTGCTGCTGTAAATCTAAAAAAACTTTTGGATTTTGCAACAGGCTGTTATTTATACAATGGCATACACTCACTGGCGACTTTATAGGTACACCTTACTAGTACCGGGTTGGACCCCCTTTTGCCTTCAGAACTGCCTTAATCCTTCTTGGCATAGATTCAACAAGGTACTGGACACATTCCTCAGAGAGTTTGGTCCATATTGACATGATAGCGTCACACAGATGCTGCAGATTTGTCGGTTGCACATCCATGATGCGAATCTCCCGTTCCACGACATCCCAAAGGTGCTTGATTGGATTGAGATCTGGTGACTATGGAGCCCATTTGAGTACAGTGAGCCCATTGTCATGTTCAAGAAACCAGTCTGAGATGATTCGTGCTTTATGACATGGCGCGTTATCCTGCTGGAAGTAACCATCAGAAGATGGGTACAGTGTGGTCACAAAGGGATGGACATGGTCAGTAACAATTCTCAGGTAGGCTGTGGCGTTGACACGATGCTCAACTAGTACTAAGGGGCCCAAAGTGTGCTAAGAAAATATCCCTCACACCATTACACCACCGCCACCAGCCTGAACCGTTGATACAAAGCAGGATGAATCCATGCTTTCATGTTGTTGACACCAAATTCTGACCCTACCATCCAAATGTCGCAGCAGAAATCGAGACTCATCAGACCAGGCAACGTTTTTCCAATCTTCTATTGTCCAATTTTGGTGAGCCTGTGTGAATTGTAGACTCAGTTTCCTATTCTTAGCTGACAAGGGTGGCACCCGGTGTGGTCTTCTGCTGCTGTAGCCAATCCGCCTCAAGGTTCAACGTGTTGTGCGTTCAGAGATGCTCTTCTGCATGCCTTGGTTGTAACGAGTGGTTATTTGAGTTACTGTTGCCTTTCTATCAGCTCGAACCACTCTGGCCATTCTCCTCTGACCTCTGGCATCAACAAGGCATTTGTGCCCACAGAACTGCTGTTCACTGGATATTTTCTCTTTTTCGGACCATTCTCTATAAACCCTAGAGATGGTAATGCGTGAAAATCCCAGTAGATCAGCAGTTTCTGAAATACTCAGACCAGCCTGTCTGGCACCAACAACCATGCCACATTCAAAGTCACTTAAATCACCTTTCTTACCCATTCTGATGCTCAGTTTGAACTGCAGCAGATACTCTACATGCCTAAATGCATTGAGTTGCAGCCATGTGATTGGCTGATTAGAAATGTGTGTGAATGAGCGGTTGGACAGGTGTACCTAATAAAGTGGCCGATGAGTGTAAGTAGTGGTATGTTCCTGCGTTTTCAGGTCTCCTAGTTTTTCATTCTGCCAGACCTCTTTGACTAGGCCTCTACAAAACTTTAATTTTGTTTTACTGAACCATTCATACTGGTGGACTTGCTGGTGTGATTTTGATCATTATCCGGCTGCTCAAGTGCTCTTTTGCTTTTGGTCACAAACTGATTGCCGGACATTCTCCTTGAGGATTTTCTGCTATAGACCAAAATTCATGGTTCCATTTATTACAGCAAGTTATAATAGAGCTCCAGACCATGATTTTTACCCAGTCTCTGTTCATATTGTTGTTAGGTCTTTTGTGACCTCTTGGATCAATCACCAGTATACTTTTGGAGTCATTTTGGTAGGTTGGCCACTCCACTGTTCCGTTTTTTGTTTTTGATTTTTTGTTAAAAGCTTTCAGTTTGGTTCTTTTGAGTCTCAAAGAATTTGAAATACCTTTCCAGTGCTTAGAGAATATTAGATTGTTACTGACTTTGCCTTTTGTTTTTGGTTTTCTTTAGATTGGAACATGGTTGGTTGCTTTTTTACATCTGTTTTTCAATTTTGTTTTGTCAGACTGGTTCTATTTAAGTGGGTTTGTTTTTTATTCTAATGTCTGGCAGGAATCAAGCCTGGGTGTGGCTAGTGAAATTTTACTAAAATGTGGTGAATCACAGCTAATTTATCATTTGCCAAGAAGGGAATATATATGTTCATGTAAGGCCCAGTTGGTTTTTGTTAATAAATCATCATTTGGAAATGTTTAATTACTCAGTTTTGTTTCTCTGATATAAAATTTTGTTTTATGATTTGAAACATGCAAGTGTGATAAAAAAGTGAAAATGTAAGAAGTCTTACAAGTGGGCTTGTTCCTAGCACTGTAGGAATGTATTCGATGGATATGAACGTTTTTGGTTGTTTTTAATTTTATAAAATCAGCTTAAGTAGATACCCCTCTTTGGCTAGTTGTTAGCCTTCTGCTGCTTTCTGGATTTATTTGGTTTTCTAAAAAAACTCACTACAATATGACATCTTTCTAATACAAGTAAGGGAACCAAGTATGAAAATAACCTTTACAGAAAATCACTTCAAAAAATCTAAAGTATCTCTTTAAATAATTTTCAAAAAAATGTTGTTCAAAATACGCCTGAACTATGTTGTGTTGCGGGGCAGCTGGCGTGGATTATGTGGGGATCAGCCGGAATTTGGACTTCGCACCAGGCGTCACCATGCAGACATTTCGTGTGACCATCCTGGATGATCTTGGTCAGCCAGTCCTGGAAGGGCCAGAAAAGTTTGAACTGGTACTGCGGATGCCGATGAATGGAATCCTCGGGGAGCCGAGCAAAACTGCCATCATCATCAATGACTCCATCTCCGACTGTGAGCTAAAACTCATTGTTGAAAATTACTCAAATGATTTTGCAATGTTTGTGATTTCTGGATTAAATTATTCTGTTTAAGTGCCCCAAGTGCAGTTCCGGCATGCTGTGTATGTGGGCAATGAAAACTCAGGACCGATCTCAGCTATGGTTTACCGCAGTGGTGACATCAGCTACAAGTCTACAGTCCGCTGCTACAGCAGGCAGGGGACAGCTCAGGTGATGATGGACTTTAATGAAAGGCCAAACACAGATGCGTCCATCATTACCTTCTTATCAGGTGGTGTTGCAGTCCCCTTTATTAGCTACATACTTACTGATATAAGGATTTGCAGGACCAAGGTACAGTTTTTCATTGTGATCTGTTTTTCAGGAGAAATTGAAAAACCTTGTTTACTTGAACTGGTTGATGACACGGAGCATGAGGAGGAGGAAGAGCTTCGTCTGGTCTTGGGGAGTCCCAAGTGTGAATCTCCATTTGGAGCATCTATTGGAAAGCAAAATGAAACACTTATTAAAATTAAAGATGATGCAGACAGTAAGAATTTTTTGCTCTTTTGTTGAATAAAGATGCTTACGTTGATGCACATAGTAGTCAAACCTAAAGTTATTACATGTAGAAATCTAACTATAATATTAATTATTTTAAATTAAATCAGATATTCCATAATAATGCATTTTAGGACGTTGCAATGTTGGCAGCATATTCTGAGTCTCAGTAATGGTGACTGTAATACAGTATTTGGTTTCACTATGGGACATTTTTACAGGACCTGTTATTAGTTTTGAAGACACCAAATTCAGTGTTAATGAACCAAAGGAAAAGGGTCAAGTCTCCGTGGTAAAGATCTCAGTGTTGCGTGTTGGAGACACTTCCAAGGTCTCTGTTGTTCGAGTGCACACAAAAGATGGATCCGCCACCTCTGGGGACGACTATCATCCAATATCTGAGGGTAAAATATTAATTTCAGCCTCTTTCATCAGGCCACCAGCTGAATTGGATTTGCTAAAATGCTTATCAAATTTCTCTCCTTTTTTTTGCAGAAATTGTATTCAAACAGGGAGACACAGAACACCATGTGGAGGTGGAGGTTTTATACGATGGTGTCAGAGAAATGAGGGAGGCCTTCACAGTCCACCTTAAGCCTGATGAGAACATGGTGGCAGAAACAAAGGTCACACTTTAATCTTATTTCTTTATAATCAAATGACAAGTAACATTTTATTTTCCTATAAAACAAATTCTCTTGTCGGTCAATCAACAGATGACCAAAGCAATCATTTATATTGAAGAGAGGAACAGCATGGCGGACGTGACGTTTCCCTCCATTCCCATCGTGATTTCTCTGTTTAATTATGATGACATCAAACAGAACAGACCCTCCCCGCCCGTGGCTGGATACCCTGTCATTTGTGTCACTGTATGTGCTAAACCAATCCCAACATTCGCTTTACAGTGTCAACTGATGATTAACTTTGTCTTGCAAGCCAGGCATATATAGCCAAATCTGCCATTTAGTTACAACTCAACATAAGTCTAATATTACACATCTAATTCAATTCAAAGAAAGAATCTGGTTGTGTAGTCATGTATGAAAGCATATGGAAAGTTGAGTGGAAGAAAAAAATGTAGTAAAAGAAGGAGGTAAAGCAACAGGGATAACTTGTCAGGATTGTGAAGCAAAGCACACACACACACAGATTTACGGAGTCAGTCAGAGATCTACCAGGAGATTTTAGAGGACTTCATGCTTCCCTCTGCTGACAAGCTTTATGGAGATGCTGATTTCATTTTCCAGCAGGACTGTCAAAAGTACCAGTAAGCTACCCTGTTTAATTGACCATGCTATTACAGTGCTTGATTAGACAGCCAGCTAGCTTAACTTAATCCCCAAACCAAATCTATGGCACACTGTCAAGCTGAAGATGAGACGCATCAGACCCAGTAATGAAAGTTAACAGAAAAAAACATGTTTTTAATTTAATTACCTTTCGGTTAAATTATAGAATAAGTATCAGCCAAAACTGACACAAATTTTGCTATAGAAATAAAAAGTTTCCGCTTTTCACTTACAAACACGTTTCTTTTTCTTCTTCCAGGCCTGTAACCCCAAGTATCCAGACTTCCATAAAACAGGCTCTATCTGTGTGAGCGAGAACATCAACAACACTTTAACTCGCTATCGCTGGCTGGTTAGCGCCCCCACCGGCCCAGATGGTGTCACTAGCCCAATGCGGGAGGTAGACTTTGACACTTTCTTCACTTCCTCCAAACTCATAACTCTGGACTCAGTCTATTTCCAGGCTGGCTCCAGGGTCCAATGCGCTGCCAGGGCTGTGAACTCTAATGGGGGTGAAGGACTAGAACTTACTAGCCCCATAGTGTCAATCAGCATAGATGAGGGTGTGTACAACCTATTTCCTAACATAAACAATGTACACTTTTTAAAGATACAGCAACGTGAAAAGCAGCTGCTGTCTTGTATTATGTCTCCCATTGATATTACATTTATTATTCTTCAATCAGACTTTTTTGGGTAAAGGCATTTAGTTTTTTTTACATATTGCACATTTCCAGGAATGTGTCAGCCTCGGGTTGCAGGCACTGTTGGGGCTGAGCCTTTCTCTGCCAGGCTGCGATACATTGGAGCAGAGGATTCAGACCATCCCAACCTCATCAAATTAACGGTCACCATGCCGCACATTGATGGTAAGAGAAACGGGTTTAAAGTTTAGAATATTAAATACCTCAAAAGCAGGGAATTTTCTGGAAGCATTCTATTCAACATGTCAATAATATGTTACCAGTAAACCCATTTTTTTTAAAGTAGCATATGATTATGAACTTATGAAGTTTGAAGGTTTTCAAACTTTTAAACAGAGAAAACTCTCAAAAGTGTGGCGTGCATATAGCCCTAATAAAATATAGGACAGCTGACTTCAAAAATCACCTCATTAGTAAATAGAGTCCATCTGTGTGTAATTTAACCCCTAAAGATTCGCCCCAAAATGTCTTAACTTTGCCCCTTAAGCCTCGGGGGCCCTTTCTTCCTCTTCACAATTATACATTGCTTTGTGTTGATCTGTATAATAAAATACATTGAAGTTTGTCCTTGATAACTTGTGAAAATATGTTCAAGGGGTATGAATACTTTTGCAAGGCCTTATATTTTTACAATGCTTTAGACACTACTAGGACACTTGTTACCCACTGTCTATATCCTTCAACAGGAATGTTGCCTGTAGTCTCCACCCGACCCCTTTCTAATTTTGAGCTGACACTGAGCCCCGACGGGACCCGTGTTGGCCACCATCGCTGCTCCAATTTGTTGGACTACACTGAGGTCAAGACCCGCTACAGCTTCCTAACTGAAGCCACCAAGAATCCAGAAATTATTGGTCAGACGGCACCTTACCAATACAGCACTTCCGTAAGGGGTTCCAGCACTCTACGGTTCTACAGAAACCTCAATTTGGAGGCTTGTTTGTGGGAATTCACCAGCTACTATGACATGTCAGAGCTCCTCAGTGACTGTGGAGGCACCATCGGAACTGATGGACAGGTAAGCACTACAGCTTTTAAGCTTCAGCTCACCTTTGATCCTTTCTTTTGTCTATAAACATTAGGAGCTTCAACTCAGTTCAGAATAGCCTTTCTGCCTCTTGAGGACAGGAATGCGGCCTTAGGAGTTAAAGATGCAGTCTGTCTTTTTTATTCATTATCTTATTAAAACGTCTCTTCTCTTTGATTCCCACCCACCCAGTCACACACCCAACCAATAGTCCAAAACTGAGTACAAGCATGTCAAGAAGCCAATAATTGTTTGTAGGGTTATCCTCTCTAGTAATGTCTAAACCAGCACCTGCTCCCCTTTGTTCCCGGTAAAGCAAGTTATTTGTCTCGTGAAAGTGGCAAGTAAATGGCCAGCAGTCTCATAAAAATCCCTGTTCACCATTTTTGCCCCGTGCACAAGCTGCTCTTACGCAGCAGCAGATGTTATATACAACACGAGAGGGAGGAAATCTCAAATCTCCCCCTGGCTTTCTAGCACACATGCCTCACAGCCTTCAACATTTGCATTCACCTTGGAAACTTGCTCTAAGTTTACACTGAGTTAATTAGGGTGGAGAGTTGATAAAAGAGGTCCATAAGAATCAGGGGGCACCTCATGGTGAAAAACTTTAACTACCTTCGGAGGATCAGTAATTTTACCCTGAAGCACTGTGTCACTATGTTCTATTTCCCTGCCTGTTGGAGTCTACCAGTATGTTTATTTTTCCAGTATATTGTGAGATTTTTATTTTACATAGCTTCTGGTTTGTTTTAATAACAAAAGCATCACCCAGGTGATTCTCAACAAGTGGAAAGGTGTTGCCTGTAACCGCATAATTTACATGTGAATGTGGCTGTAAGGAACTTGTCTTGACAAGTCTCAGCTAGTCTGCTGCCTTGCAAAAGTATCCATACCCATTGAACCTTTCCATATTTCTGCTACAACCACAAAGGGTAATGAATTTTTGAGGGTTTTATGTGAGACTTGAAATGATGTTGGTTTTAAAAAATCTTAAAAGTGTGGTGTGCATTTATATCAACCCATCTGAGTCAATACTTTGGAAAGCTACTAATTAAAAACTATGTTTTTCTGCAATCACAGTTACAAGTCTTTTGGGGTTTGGAATGTACAGTTCTTCTTTGCTAGCTTACGGTTATGTAGATCAATTTTCACATCAATTTTTTTGTCTCACCACAATTTCTCAATTGTTTTTAGGTAAGGACCTAGACTTGGTCATTCTACCTCATGAAAATACTTTAAATCCAACCATGCTATTGTAACTCTGGCTGTATGCTTATGGTTGTTGCCCTGCTAGAAGGAGAACATCTGCCCCAGTCTCAAATCTTTTGTAGGCTCTAACAGCTTTTCTACCAGGATTGCCATGTATTTAGCTCCTCCCCATCAACGCTCAAGAGCTTTCCTGTACCTGCTGAAAAAAAACCTCTCCGCAGCATGATTCTGCCACCACTAGGGTTTACAATGAGGATGGGATGACAGCAATTGCATGTAGACCAACAAGTTACATTTTGGTGTCATCTGACCAGTACCGTGTCTGCTGTGTCCCCTACATGGTTTCTGACAAACTGCAAATGGGACTTCTTGTGGCTTTCCTTTTTTGCCACACTTCGATAAAGGTCAGATTTGAGGAGTGCAGAACTAATAGTTGTCCTGTTAACAGATCCTTCCACCTTAGCTGTGGATTTCTGCAGTTCCTTCTTGGGCCTCTTGCCTGCTTCTCTGATTAATGTGCTCCTTGCCTGAGCTGTCACTTTAGGTGGGCTGAGATATCTTGTTGGGTTTGCAGTTGTGGCATGCTTTTCCTTATTTTAGATGTTGCATTGAATTGCGCTCAGTGAAATGTTCAAAGCTTGGGTTATTGTTTCATAACCTAACCCTACTTAGATGAATGAGCATACATGAATGAGCATGTTAATTGTATTTCCTTGGCTGATGAAAAAACGCATGAATATTTAGGCCAAGGATAATTTATTTGATAACTGTGTGTTTTTGTTCAGCCTCAATGTTTCCTCAAACCAGAACTATAGGTAGATGTATAGAATGAAGCTCCACCAGCACAGATTCAGGACATGCATGAGAGGATCAACAGAAAAGAGAACAGCCTTTGCTTGCTGGTGCCCTGTGACCCAAGTGCTTCTCTAAGTGGGCTGGCAGGCTGATTGGAGACAGCTCAGTAGAGCTCGCTTTAGTGTCATGTCACAGTGCAGGGCTTAGTGCCCAGCTTAACAAGACCGCAGGAATCTATTAAAACCCAGCAGGTTGTGTCAGAAGGCCATTTAGCAAATCATTCGGCTGAACTCTAAATGCCCAAAGGCGTAGGCACGTCTCCACATGAACACAAAGCTAGTGCAGGCAGGTACCTCACTTAGGTCAGAGGAAAGTGCAGATACCAAAGAGTGGTCCCTTTGAGGACTTTGACTATTTTAGGACAGCTCATTTTAGAGAATGAAACGTATAGTACCTCAGCCGCGATATTTGCAGAAACAGAAAATGCTGAACTCAGACTCTGGTGGCAAAGGTATGTGATTCACATAGAGAATGCAATAAATATTTCAGCTACAGATCAATAAGTGAACTTTTTGCCTCCTTAAAGAAACCTTTATTGCCATGAAGATTACTAAATGGTCGTTTAAATTCTCTAAAATATAATTGTTTATCTTTATCTGTTGCTTTGATGCAACAGAACATTGATCAGACATAATGCTAATTTACGGCTGTACATTGAGTATATTGCATGCGTTCTGAAATTCAGAATGTCCTGTCGCAGGCACAAAAATCTAACGATTGTGTCAGTAGCAATAAAAGTCACCATCATGCTATTTTCACTGCAGGTGCTGAATCTTGTCCAATCCTTTGTGACCCTTCGAGTCCCACTACATGTGTCCTATGTCTTCCATTCTCCTGTGGGAGCAGGAGGGTGGCAGCACTTTGACTTGCAGTCAGAGCTGAGGCTCACATTTGTGTATGACACTGCCATCTTGTGGAGAGACGGTGTTGGGAGTCCACCTGAGGCTGAACTTCAAGGAAAGTTTGGGAATGGGGTTGAGTTGTTAATGTTTGATGTTTTAAAATGTAATGTGTGTCATGTGTATTGAGAAGGATGGTTAAAATGTATGAAGTTAATAAATGACAATAGTCTTTCACTGTCCCTGCAGGCGCCCTCTACCCAACCAGCATGCGTATAAATGGCCTGGGGCAATTGGTAGTTAACTTCCGCACTGAAGCTCGATTTAGGGGCCTGTTTGTGCTTGCACACCCAGGTACAACATGTATGATAAAACCTACATTTAATGTGATAGATGATTTGACTTATAATTTTATTTTGAATAAAGATTATAATAAGTAATTTATAAAATAAATATATATGTATAATTTTTTTAATATTATTTAAAATATAGTTTTTAATGTGGAAGTTTGATACCTTTGATTTATAGTCCCTTTGTTTGGCAAATTTTCATATGCATATATTTTTACATTTTTTCTCATGTTTTTTTCCATCAGCTTCACTGCTGACCTCAGTGGTCATGTGTGCAGACCACCCTGGTTTAACATATAACCTTAGCCTCGTTAGGAGTGAGCCAACCTACAGTCAGCCCATTCAACAGTGGACATTCATCTCAGATTTTGCTGTAAGGAAATGTTTCACATGAGTATTTTGTATATATAAAAGCTTTGCGGAAAAAGTAAGGAATTTGCTGTGCTTTGTTGTAATAATGCTTCCTGGCAGAAAATCTTAAAGTGTTGGGAAGGCTGTTTATTTCCCTTTAGGTGGTGCCACATTTATTAGGAAAATGCATTTGTAGGTTGTGCAGCAAAGTTAAGTATGTACAGCTTTTGGCAGAGGCAACATGATGGTGTGGGGAGGCATTTCTCTCACTGTAACAACAAGACTAGACATCATTGGAGCCAATCTCAATGCAGAGAGCTATCAAGATTATTGCAACTAGAGGCAGTCCTGTATCTCTGCTCTTAAGGCTCGAACTCTATCCTTTAGTGGTCAGTGCTCACCCACTCCAGGGCAGGGTTTGTCAAAGACAACCTCCAGAATTGAGGATGAGAGAGGACTGAATGTTCTGCCTCCAATCAACCCCACTGAGAACTTGTGTGATCAGGTTGGTTGTGCTGTTCATGGCAGAGTGACCAACACAACCATATTGGACTTGTTACAACTGCTGATTGTAAAATGGGATGCAATCCCATAACAGTGTGTAAACAAGCTAGTGACCAGCATGAGGTAGATGTTCCAGGCTGTTGTGTACAGTTGCCTCATGCACTATTGAGGTCTCGGTTTGTTAAATGAATAAATTGTCAAATTGCCAACATGCTTTGTTTCTTCAGACTGCAATCATCCAAACCAAGAAACCACACCAAACAAGAGTCAATGATATATAATGCAGTTTGGCATTGAAAAAGAGGATTTGGCAAGTTTTTCATGGACAAATAGAAATACTCAACTCTGCTGCTCAACCAGCAAATCCATTTTCCTTGCAAACCTTGTTTGACATTTTCTAACATATGATCTCTCCTATCCTAGGTGCGTGACTACTCTGGCATGTACACAGTAAAACTGATCCCCTGTACTTCCCCTCCAAGCTTGGAGTACTCCCTTCCTCCTGTCTGCAATCCTAGAGAGCCTCTCACCTTTGATCTGGACATCCGCTTTCAGCAGGTACATTCACCTTGATGAATTTCAATGTAAGGCACCATTATTTATGCTCTATTTTATCATTTAATGTCAGATCAAAATAACTTAGGGTCATGATTTAGTTGACCTAAATTATTAATCCACAAAAGAGAAATCATTATTTGGCAGATTAAGCCCAAATGTACGCTGAGTCATGTATAATTTTCTTGATATAACTCTTGTTTTTGTATTTGTTATGATTTTCAGAAAATACATTTTCAAAGGATTCTGAAGATATACTTACTCTTTTCATGATTTATGTCCATAAAATCCTTAGCTTCGTCTTTCTTTCTTTATTTTTTGTTGTTTTACTTGTGCTGAATCTTCTATGTAATTCTAGGTTAGCGACCCAGTGGCTGCTGAATTCAGCTTAAACACACAGATGATCCTGTTGTCTAAACGGACTCTCTGGCTCTCAGATGGTTCCATGGGCTTTGGACAGGAAAGTGATACTGCTTTCTCACAAGGTAAAGTACAACACAAAGGCCAGCAACAGATGTCTTTTTACAACACATACATTTTTGGTTGCTCTACGCTTTGGGATTCTTTCATTTAACTCACCAAAAACAAACATGTTGGTGTGAAATTTATTTTGTAGATATAGCAGATCTGTTTCACATTATTTCCAGACTTAGTGAGAAAAAAAAGAAAAGAAAAGAAGCCCTTCAGCTTATTTGGTCTTCCTGAGAAAGAAAATTGAGATTTCAGTCCAAGCCTGAAATTACTTTAAATAGAATTAGTATCATCTTTTTTTCTCAAGACTGGGTTTTTTTTTGTATTTATTTAGGATTGAGAACACTCTGCCCCTTAGCAACTTCATAGCCCAATTTCCTACTTCCATTTAATACCCATGTATTTTACTACTTTTTAACAGGTTATATCTCTTCATATTTAGGTATTTTTCATTCATTATCGATATGAATGATAAAAAATCTGCCTAAATCTCATATATAATTTATTTTAATGGCATACTCTTTTCTGAAGATTTTATAATACCTTCTATTTCTGTCGATTGTGGTTCAGTTTCCCGTTCTAGCCAGTTGACTCCGATGTAATAAAATAGATTATGACCTCTAATCAAACCAAAGTAACTCTGAGCAATATCTTGCAGGTACATTTAAATGGAATCCCACAACCACATTTCTTTAAAGTAGGTTATAGCAGATTATAGCAAATTACTTTAAATCCTCAGTAGTCAAAGTTTAAAATACTCAGGTAAAAATAGACCAACATCTATTTCTTTATTTTAATTCCAAGTGAAAATTATTTACCAATATTAACTTGTTTTTCATAACAGCCATAACAGAAATATTTTAGCAACAGTCCTATAAAACACAATGTTAACTTTACCAATTGTTGTATCTGTTTTGGTTCCCTAACAGTGTACCTTTCTGAATGACTAAGACTAAAATTTCCATTGTTTTTGTCAGGAGATACAATTTATGGCAGAGTGATGGTGGATCCAGTTCAGAACCTGGGCGACTCTTTTATCTGCAATATAGAGAAAGTGTTCCTGTGTACTGGTGCTGATGGATATGTCCCAAAATACAACCCGAGCAACTTCGAGTTTGGCTGCCTGGCTGATTCTCTATCACTGCTGTACAGGTTCAAGATTATTGTGAGTAAAATATAACAACCCCTTTATTTTAACATGTGCCCTTTGTGATCATTCATACCTCAGTGTTCATTACATTAATTTGTCACTGTAGGACAAGGCCCAGCCAGAGACCCAGGCTCATTCATTTGGCAATGTTGCCTTTAATGCCTTCCTGGCAGTGGATGACCCTGGTGCTTTAGCTCTTGTCAGACAGTCTGGAGCAGATGGTTTCAGAATGGATTCGGCAGCTCTCTTTCAGGTCAGTGTACACACTTTGATAATCCTGCGGGTATTTTATCAGCATTTTATTTGGCAGCTTAAACTCAGCCTTGCAATTTCCATGAAACTAGTATGATCACAACATTCTCCTGTGTAAGAAGCAAAGTGTAAAGAATAAAAATAGATAAGAGTCACACAGTGATTATAACATTATTTTTATACAGACATTTTTCTTTTAACAAGCTGTAAGAAAAGAGATTCACTGACCAGACTGTTCTGTCTCCACTTAAAAAGTTTACAGCAAGTACATAATCCTGGCTTCTAATGACCTTGAATAACAGAGTCAATTATGACTCAAAGTTTCAGCCTTTCATTATGTCTACATTGCATCTTCTAGTCACAGAGTCAGTTTTTCTTGGCTTGTTAGGAGGAAAAAGAATCATGAGGTCTACAGGAAGGTACTCTCCAATAGCCTGAATACCTCTCTGCTTTTCTAACCTCATTTCACAATTTCTGGACTCACTGTTTGTGTGAAAATCACATCATATCGGTTTTATTAACTAGATAAATGCTAAAATAAATGTTGATATTTGCAGCAGTCTACAGCAACGAATGAGAGTTCCCCGGGTTCTCCAGAAACAAAGCGTTTTCATACGTAGATACCAGTCCTTACCATTAGGCAAGACAAGGAATGATTTCTATAGCAATATTCACAAGGGCTTTACAAAAAAAAGAACAAAACTGTTAAAGACATGTATTAAATTAATTTTGTAAAAGTTTATAATATGAGCTGGGGAGCATCTAGATATTGAATAAAAGTAGTCTGATAATGGAGCCTTTAGGGACCCTACAGGAATTGCTCATTGTTTAATTAGAATCCCATGAATCTGCATTCCAATACCTTTATTTGAATAGTATTAGTATTTCATAATAGCTTATTCACTTTAATTAGTTTCAATGAGCCCTGCAAAGTCAGGAATTATTTTATTTTATCTAAACAGTTAATTAGGACATATATATATAGGTGTGAGGTGGCCAAATGATGCTGTCAGTTTTATAGCAACTTGGTGCTTTATTGTGAGTATTTTTGCACAACTAATGGAGCAAGATGTGATTGTATGCACACAGAATATAAACATGTTGAAAGTGAAATGCTTAAAGACAGCAAAAAAGGGCCAGCACAAAAAAAGAAATAAATGTTTCAAAAATGCTAAAGAATGCTTTCTGTGTTCCCTAAAGATGCTTTTGGAATAGTTTTTTTTTTTGGTACCAAATAGAGAAAGTACACTATTAGGCATGTTAAGACAGAAGTTCTTTCTTGTTAGGAATGCTTCATTGTTTCTTCACCTCCCACTGTTGTTCCCTGTTTAGCTTTTGATAGGGCTGGCTCAAAAGTTACTTATGTTACTTATGTCATGCAATGTGTTGTAGACGCAGGGCCAAAATCCAGACAAGGACTTGGGATAAGCATAGTGAAGGTTTAATAAACAGAAAATCTACAGGTCTTGCACAAGGACAGCAGGACATGAGAGTAACCAGCAGAAAACAATAAAAACCACTTAACTTATATTGGAGTGGAGAATCACATTGAATGTAGGATATCAGAGGATTACGACCAGCTGCGGAGGAGAGCAAACAGGCGGACTAAAGGAAGATAAATAATTAACACAAAGGAAGCTGAACTAGACACAAAGAAACTACAAACAAGAGGGAAATAAATAAATAAATAAGAGAAATAAATCCAAGTGCACAAAGAACGGGACACAATAATGAACTAAGAAACTAAACACAAAGGAATGAACTAATATGGCAACATCTTTCGAGCAAGAATGCACACAGAGAAACAAACTGTATATGGCAAGACCTGTTAAACAATAATAAAGAACTCAGAAGTGATTAAAGCACAAATGCAAATGAAAAACCAAAATCCAAACAACCCAGTATCTTAATAAATTGATGTGATGAAATGACAGAGGAGGAAAAACTGATTCATCAACAGAATGCCAAGAGTGTGCGTAGCAGTAATCAAAGCAAAAGGTGGCTACTTTGAAGAACCTAGAATATAAGACATATTTTCAGTTGTTTCACACTTTTTTGTTGAGTATATAATTCCACATGTGTTAATTCATAGTTTTGATGCCTTCAGTGTGAAGCTACAATATTCATAGTCATGAAAATAAGGACAACTCTTTGAATGAGAAGGTGTGTCCAAACTTTTGGTCTGTACTGTATATTTACTGAAAGGGTTGGTTAAATATTTTTTTGGAGTTGGACTCTTCACAAAGTTTTCCCAACTTTATCTAAAATATTTAGCATATCGACCACAAGGGGGTGCTGCAACAATGTTCTGAATGAGAAACACTTTTGAACTGAACTCCTTTTAAACCTATTCCAGTGGATCCCTAAATTAATGAAACATATGTTCATTCTAATCACTTTTTTCTAAATCTTTTGTTTTGCTTTCGTCAGGTGGCTGCGGGAAGAGAGTGGTACATTCATGCCATCTACACAGTCCGTTCCCGGGACAATGCAAACCGGGGAATAGGGAAGAGAAGCTTGGAATATCATGTGATTAGCCAGCACTCATATCCACTTCCTAAGAGTCACCATCGCACTAGACGATCTGCCAACAATGAGCCTGACATAGTGGATGAGATCGGCGTGGAAAACAACCGCGGTACCAACATTTTGCACATTGCTCTGGATCGCAGTAGTCAGCAGAAGACGAGTCCAGAGAGGGAGATCTTCACTAAAGGAATCATCCCCCATGAGCTCAACAAGAGAGACAGCGATGACGGACTGGTGTTAATCATTGGAATCTTTGTTGGATTGCTCCTCACTGTGCTTCTCATTATTGTAGTGGTGTTGCTGGTGCGGTCAAAGCAGGAGAAGAAAGAAGTACCCAGGAACTCCAGCAGTACAGAACCCATGATTACTCAAAACCTCAGCAACAATGACAGTTCTGAGGTCTAACACACCAATGATTTACAGATTTAGTTAATTGTTATTTTGAAAGTGCCTCACAGTTAGCTGGAAAATATATTAAGATTTCATGTGAAGCAACACAAACCACAAAAGTTTTGATATTATTCAGAAAACTACTTGAAATACTGCTTCACTTCCAAAGACAGGGAGTAGACTGAACAGTAAATAGGTGATGGACATAATCAGTCGCCATCTCAAAGTCCTCTTCAAGTTGTCAGCACTCACTTCCTGTTATTGATTGGCCTTTATTGCCAATTGATCCAAAAAAAGATATTATGTTTCCAAAGGTGCTATAGGAGATCCCCCTTACCTTGAATGGCTTTGGCTGTTTTGCTGAGGAGTTCAAAAGAAGCAGAATTTTACGCAGAAGTTATTGAACATAGACTTTGCCCACAGTTCGCTCACACAACAAAAATAAAAAAAAGATCATTTATCAAGAACGAGTTGTCTTTAGATTCAGAGTGTGCCTAAGATGTTCCCAGGACTTCGAGGTTTTATTATGTAAAATGTTTGTCTGGCGTGATCAGCAAAACATACATTTAAATGAAAGAAAACATTTTATAGGACATTTTTGTGTTCATGTCTGTGCATGCTTTTACGTTCTGTATTTTAAGAAGTCTAACCGCTGATTTCATTTGAACTTCATTTGAACTTGAGAAATGTGTCTGATCTGCTCTATTTTCCACCACCTGGCTTTACACTGTATATCCCAGTATTTATCCATAGTTAACTGTTTGTATTTGACTTGCTATCTTGCTATTGAAACACTGTAAAAAAATCTGGATTTCATGATTAACACATGGCACTAAATCAAAGAAGAGCATTTTTTGATATTAAAGCAGATTTGAAGACAGCTGGTCTGCAGTGTACAGCTTTCCCTCAGTTTCGTTATACCAACCAGTACAATGACAATAAAGACTATTCTATTCTGTTGTTATAGCAATGGTTCAAATTAATGGTTTTAAAGAGGAACCATAATGAAATAACTTGTACACTTTATTTGTGTTGACTGGTGTAGAGATTACTGTAGCATTAAAGCTTTGTGTCATCTGTGCTGTTTAGTTATTTTCAATCATAAAGGGAATTAAATGTTTTCCTTTAATAACTGTTCTCTCTAAAATATGATTTGCTACTGTCGAACATGTTAACTTATTTTCATTGCATTCTTTTAAGGCATAAATCATTTATGCCTTTTTTTGCTTTTTAAGAATGATTTTATCTGAACTTCTGTGTGCTATGAACATTACTGTGCCTGTTTTCTTTGAAACATGGTGTACATGAGTTGAAACATTGTTTATCTTTGTTCTTCTTCCTCATATCGCGGCACCTGACTGCCACAAAAGCCAATTACCTCTTCATGCTGTTTTAAACACTAACTTCATTATATATTTTATAAATGTTCCGCCATTTGCAGTTTATTTTGAGATTAAAAACGGTTCTATGCAACATTTAATCCAATACCTTTATTAAATGTCATTGATTAAGTATGTTTTTCTTGTTTGTTTCACATTCATTGCTACCTTACATTTAACCCTGTATCTATGTCTTGTGGTTGTTTTAACACACATGCTTTGATTGCATTCAGAGAGTTTTATGTATTTATGTATATACATATTTTACATATAAATGTACCATTTGGAAGTTTTGGGAATGGTTATTGTTATAAAAAGGCATACTGTATTTGCTGTAAGAATTTGTAACATAGACCTGAAGTTTATCACGGTCTGCAAATAAAATAATTTTTCAAATAAAATGTTTGAAATCTAGTAGTTTTACAGAAAACAATATTAGTAAAATATAGGGAATATTTGAGAAACTATGCAAATTCATGAATAAACCATCCTCACCCATGGTACAGATCTGTGAGAAGCCTTAAAATAAATATATGTTAATTGCAGTAGCATAATCTCACAATGGAAATTTCAGAAAGAGCCAAATTTTAATTTGAGCAATTTTAAGAAATAATTATTTTTAACAAAATTTGTCATCCGTGCCACAACTACAGATGAATCTCAATAAATTTAACTTTATTTCAGTTTTCCTATTCAAAAAGTGAAATTTGAATGTAGATTTAATAAACAATCCAATATATACCAAGTGCTAATTTCTGTTAATTTTAATGATTATGGCTTATGGGCAAACAACCCCCCCACAAAATTTTGTTTTGCAGAAAATTAGAATATAGTCCAATAAAAAAGATATTTAATACAAAACGTTATGGCCAGCATAATAATTTAAGATTGCTGATTTGACAGTTCCAACAGACAGCTATATCTACACCCTCCACAAGGAGGGTAAGCTACAAAAGGTCACTGCTAAAGAAGCTGGATTTGATTGTAACTAAGCATAGAAATGGAAAGTTTAGTGGAAGGGAAAAGTGTGGGAAAAAAGGGGAAAAAGCCCGTTCAAGATTTTGGGAAAAAATTGCAATATATGCAAAACACTGTCGATGAGTATCGGCATGAGAAAGATGAGAGAAACCAGAGCTGAACTGGACTTCCTTTATACCTCAGCGATGTCATAGGCTTATCGCCTCCGTGCCACGTTGCATTGATGCAGTAATTCAAGTGAAAACATCCCAACCAAGTATCAAGTGGTTACACTGTACAGAATATGGATATTCTTATTACTAATTATTGAAATAAATTAACATTTTGATGTTATTCTAATTTATTACACATTTATATCCTCTTCACTACAATTGAGATAAGGTGCATTGTTCTAAAAGCAAACCAGCCACATTCATTGTTATAGTTCAGTAAACCATGTGCTTTTATTACCAGTGCATATTCATAGAGAAAACAAAAATATGGGTAAGGTGGAAAACTTTGAACACGTCTCAAAAAAAGTTAAAAAGGCGAGCATTTGACTCTTAAAAGAGGTCATTGCTTCTGTTTGGCAACAGGTCAAACAATAGGTTAAGTGCATAAAAAAAAAACAACTTCCAATCAGACTTAACCGGTGATAATTGAGCTCAGAAAGCACCACAGAGTGAAAGGCTAAAGTCAGTAATTAGACGATAAACACAGCGATGTGGATAACTGAGTGGAACCCGGAGCCTGTCTCGACCACATCCTTCTCCTCTGCTGCGGTTCCTCTGACATTACAATTAATGAACATGAGGTGCAGCAATAGCAGCAACAACACCCTCTGTGCATGAGTCTTCGCTTTGGACTTATGGTTAGGCATCATGAAGGAAGGAACGTAGGCAGAGAAGACAGGTAGCTTATAAAATTCTAATTTTGAGTGGTGTTTTAGGTGTCGATGTGTTCACTAGCCAAGCCCATCTAATATATAACAATGTACAGAAAAAGGTTTTGCGAAGCCACAAAAAATGCAAACACCCTGAAACAGAATTCAAATCCCATTTTGATAATTCACGTGATTTTAGTCTGCCAAATCAACATAGGTTTGTGCATAAAACATTAAAAATTCATACTAACATTTTATATAAACTTGGCGGGCTTTCCTGAGATTTGTGCAGTGTTATTGCCAGACAGTAGCACTCAGTAAAGAATAAATATTAACTAACTTATTAAAAGGCCATCATTTAAATTAAAATGTTGAACCTGAATTTTTATCAAATCAAATTGGCTGCGGAAATAGGCAACACAGCTGCACAAATCCTGGATCATTGAATTCTGCTTCAAGGTGAAATTCTCCCTTAAACGTTTGAAATTAAAAAGATAGACTGAACTAGTAGAAAACAAAATAAATTAGCATTTTACATCATTTTCCCCTTAAAAACAACAGTTGTAAACAAAATAATCATTCTGCTGCTAACAAAAGCATCTATAGGACACTCGTCTCTAATATGAGTGCTGGGTGTGTTCACAAAAGCTCCTTCTTTAACAGCTGCCACACGTGTAAAAAGTCCAAGAATCCTTCATTTGCTCTGAAAAGGCAAAAAGACTGCGTGTTCCAAAATCAAACAGCAATTACAGACAGGATGATCTAATATACACAATGTACATTCATGTACAGTATATACAGTACGTACATCAAACCAATGCACAGATGGTGATTACGTTTTCATAATAGATGCCGGTAAAGGAGAAATATTTACGTTTCATTCCATTGCTGAAGAAGCAGAGCGTTTACTTCACTAAGTAAGGTAAAAACAGTTAATGTGCACTATGCCTTTGCCTAGGAACTGAGGGAAAAAGAAAGAAATTTCATGCATCTGGAAAGGTTTGAGCTGATTAAATATATCCTAAAGTGTCACTGACAGCCTGGTTGTATAATATCACACAAAAATGCCTTTGCACATTGTCCGAAACAAGTCCATAGATTTGTGTGACCATTTGTCCCGAGGATGCTACATTACTGAGCTTGAATAAAAAGAGAATCAACCTTCAATACACATCATAAAATGTAAAACAAGTAGACAGTTAGATCTGAGAAATATGCTGATGTGCATGTCAAAAGGCTGTACTGGAAATATCATTGCACCCTGTGGATTACATTTGTTGTGTCATCAGTGCTCGTAGTGGTGGAGATGGCCTTCTCGGGTCTCTACTGCAGGTAGCGGTAGACTTTAAAGCAGTGGTTCCCGGAGTCTGCCACCGCCACATGGCCGTCAGATGTAAGGGCCAAGCCCTGAGGGCCGTAAAGCGGATCAGCGGATGTGTTGATGTAGGAGAGGAAGGATCCTGAGCTGTCAAACACCTACAACAAAGAGACCACACCTAAGATGAGTATCTAATATTGGACTAATATTGTGTCCTTTTTGATTTTATAGAAGTCTGTATTCTAAAGCAAACCTGGATGCGACTGTTGCCCCAATCAGCAACAATAATGTTTCCATTGGCATCAACAGCCACGCCTGTTGGGGCATTGAACTGGCCATTCCCCTCACCGTGGGAGCCAAATTTAAACAGGAACTCCCCATCAGCATTGTACACCTGTCAGTGGGATTAAATGTGGAAAAGAAGAAAAGAGAAGCACCATTACTAACTTAGAAAATATGCATACAAAAAGGAAGAATACAAAGCACATTCCTAATCCATTTGATAGCAACCAACCAGTCAGGTGAGACAACTGCTAGACTTCTGCTTCTCAGGTTGTTTGGTTAAACTCCTACTTTTCACACTTAATGTAAACCTTTAGCTGTATGAAGGAGACTGGAAAATAACTTTACAAACCATATTTAAGAAGCCCCAGCAAGTTATTGCAAGTCTTCCCAAAAGCATTTATTAGGTCCTGATGTCTGTTTAAAAAAACTCTACATCTCTAGGTTATAAATTTTGATAACGTAGTATTTCCTCTGCCCTCTTACACCGACAGCTCCTTCAGACTCTGTTGAAGGTTTCATCATCAGTATAAATGTCGTTAATTTGGGGATTTTAATCATGCATTTGAATTGGGGTTTTTCTTCAGGGTGGAACCATTTTACAACATACAACTTATAAAAAAAAAAATAATTTTTATAAACAAGAGTTGTCTCCAAAGACTTTAATTT
Source organism: Crenichthys baileyi (assembly GCA_036173005.1). Lineage (NCBI taxonomy): Eukaryota > Metazoa > Chordata > Actinopteri > Cyprinodontiformes > Goodeidae > Crenichthys > Crenichthys baileyi. Next base: position 49,124 of record JAHHUM010000340.1, read on the forward strand.
GTCTGTTTAATCTTATCCACCTTGGGGCAAAATGATACATACAGACTCATTTAAATACATAATCATGGCTGGGTTTTTGTCCACTATTGTTGGCAGAATTGATAGTAGTTGAGTTCATGTAAATTGGTTGGTTCTGGGGCACTGTCTGGCTTTGGAGCATTGTCCATAAATTCAAATATGGTAGAGGTCAGAGCCAATCCAGAAACTTAATGTGGGGTGCTCACTCATCCCAAAACCATTTCTAATGCTTGTCTAGGATCATTAAGCTATTGGAACCCCCAACTGTGTCAAAGTTTTACTCATCTGACCCACTCACTGTCACCGTGAAAGGAAATAGATGAAGATGTTCAAAAACAACCTATTGACCACCAAGGCTCAACATTATCATAAATTGGAAGAAGCTGGAACATCTGTGTCCCTGTCCATAGTGAAGTTAGTTTAGCATAAACATGGACTGCACAGATGTCGACTAAGAAAGAAGCTGAAGCTCCAAAATTAAAACTTTCAAGCTTGACTGAAATTTGTAGCTGCCCACATGGACAAGCCGAATGCCTTCTGGAGTAAAAGTTTATAGTCAGAAAAGACAAATATTGAACTATTTGGCAATACAATTACAAGAAGAATGTTTGAAGGAGCCAAGGCGAGGCTTTCAAAATAAAGAACACTGTCAACTATCAAGCATGGCGGTGGAAGCATCATGTTAAAGGTCTACAGCAATAATGGAGATGGAGGATAACCTCCAAATTTATGAAGTGCAGCTAAAACTAACAGCAAGATGGTTGAAATGTGGAAATATCTGGGTGTTTGTAAAGGACAATGATGCCAAACACACATCAAATGAAATGGATAAAACAGGAGCTTCTGAAAACAGCTTCCCCTCCATTTCGGGTCCATGTCAGGAAAATGACCACTATAAATTAGTTCTATCATTTCTGATAAGAACAGTGATCAAAAAGGCCGCCCAAATTACACCAGGAGCTTGCTGATGGCAACATGTGGGGATAAGAGAAACTCCACAAAAAATTCAGAAATATGCACCCAGGTTGTGTCCTTGTATATTCATTCCAACATGGAAAAAGAACTCTTCAAATGCATCACTAAAGCTATGAACTATGAGGGGAACATTCATGCTACTGATCTAAACCCCCAACACTGTAACAGTTTTAGCTTAGGTTGTGAGTGACATATATTCATCTGACATTAAGGCAACGGGTCTTACCTTGACCGAATGGTTGTGAAAGTCTGTTACCACAATCTCATTTTTGTTATTAACAGCCACAAAGTGAGGACCTGAAAACAGCAGAGCGAACAAAAAGGGGAAAAAGTAACTATTAGCTATCACCTGATGTACAACACGCAAGAGGAAGTCCCACAAACTTTGAAAACAAAAAGAGAATCCTCTCAGCGACAATCAATAGGTTGATGTGGGAAAAGACATGAGATGTGACAAAGCTGATGAATAAACATTTAAAAGAAGATTTTTTTCCAGTTCAGACTCATGAGGAATTCATTACTTACTGAAAAGAGGGCCAGATTTACTAAGCTTTGATTCCAGTGCAATGTTTGCACCAGTTTTCTCTAAAAGAAAAAAGACAAGCAATAATCATCTTTCCAGCATCTCAGTGAGGCACAAAGGCTATCAATAACATACCGCTTCATACATACGTTTCTGTCAGATCTATGTGTCTTACTGGATTGGTTTTGTGTGACAGGGAGTACATGACTCGCTAAATTATTTATACAGTTTGAACTTTTCAGTGTTGTTACATTACAACCACAAAAATCAATCATAGACTATCACAAAGCAGTGCATTATTATAATGTGGAAGAAGAGGATATGTTGTATTTACATGAGTTCAGCAGCGCTGAGTTAATACTTTGTAAAACCACTTATCACTGCCATTAATGCTGCAGGTCTTCGGGGGTATGTCCCTACTGACTCTGCAAAGTAGAATGGGCAACAATTTTGCTCTCTAGATGTGCAAAGTAGTTCAACCTGTGTCAGATTGGATAGAGAGGGTCTGTGAACATCACTTTTTAAGTCTCACCACAGACTGTGGATTGGATTTAGGTCTGGACTTTGACTGGGCCATTCTAACACAACATTTATAGCTCCAGAGCTCCAGCTGTATGGTCCTGCTGGGAAGAAGAAAATCCAGCTCAGTGCCACATTTTTTTGCAGTCTCTTTAATGTTTTCTTCCAGGATTGATCTGTATTGATCTTCATTCATCTTCCCATCAAGTCCGACCAGCCTCCCTGTTCCTGTTGAAGAAACACATCCACACAGCATAATGCTGCCATTATCCTGTTTCACTGTGGGGATCTTCTGGGTGATGTGGAGTGGGAGTTTTTTGAATATTTTGGATAACAGCCAAAGATAATCTGTATTGGCCTCATGTAAGCCAGAGCACCTTCTTTCACAAACTGGACTTTTTATGGTTCTTTCATTGCTTCCCCCTTCTTGTCCTTCCTCCATAAAGAGTAGATATGTGGGGAGCACAACAGTCACCCTGTTAACAAATCCTCCCACCTGAGCTGTGGGTCTCTGTAGCTCTTCAGAAGTTGCTCTTGGCTGCTTCACTGATTAATGCTAGTTTTGTCCAGCCTGTTACTTAGGATTGACAACCATTTCTTAGTAGGTTTGCAGGCATCCCACCCTTTATATTTGGATTATAGACTTTCCATTCAGTTGACTTCTGGGGGTTGCACTGGATTTTTTTTAAAGGGGTATCGGTGTGAAGCGGGCCGAGTATATTCATATCCATAACAACCGCATATACATTCTCCTTCCACTCCACAATTATATACTACTTTGTGTTTGTCTATCACATATAAAATCCCAATAAACAGCAAGTAGTTCGAAGCTATAATGTGGCAAAAGTTGGAGGTGTATAAACATGTTTTGGGTTATCAGTGCAAAAACAAAAGTAAACATGCAGATACTAGTGAGACCTTAAACTTAAAGAAACAGAAGAATGCTGATAAATGAAGCACTTTTAATATGAAACATTAATAATATGTGTAAATCTGGTCCATATCATGTTGCTTCATTTGAAGTGCATTTCCTCCTGTAGCAAGCATTGATTAAACAATTACACTGCATGTTACATGTAACAGCACAAAATACCTGCAAAGTGTCTCTCAGAGGTTCCTCTGGCTCCAAACTTTGTCACCAGCTTCCCATTTGATTGGAAGATGAAGACACAGCAGGCTTTGTTATCAACAGCGATTATATGTCCATTTTTATCCACTGCCACACCTTTGGGTCCCATTAACCTCCCAGCACCAATTTTATTCTGTGGTGGTCAAAGGGATATTTTGATCATTCAGCTTACACTCTTCACATATACTATGTATCAAAGAAAACTATTCCAGCCAAAAAACGCTCACCTTAAACTTGCCATCTGATGAAAAAATGCTAATCCATCTGTTGTCATAGTCGGCCACTATTATGTCACCGTTCATATCCACCGTTACACCCGTGGGACGTTGCAGCTGTCCTGGAGATCGACCCCGCACACCGAACCTCATCTTAAACTGGCCGTCATTAGAAAATACCTACACACACACACACAAATAAAAAAAAGTTAAGTTGCAGGGGAAACTAAATGGAGATTTATTTTTTCAGGTTATGATAAACAATGACCTGTATACACTGGTTGTTGCTGTCTGCAACCACGATCCGTCCATTGGTGGAGGCAGAGATGCCCTGAAGGTTTGTGAACTCGCCTTTGTCCCGCCCTCGTGTCCCTATCATATAAACATACCCTTATGGGCCATTTTGAATTTATATACATTACACATTTACATTACATTCAACAGTTTTCCACCCACCAACTCTGTAGATCAGCTCGTCCTCTATTGGGTTTTCCTTTTTCTTGGTGGTGCTGTACATGCTGGAGGGCCTGCGTACAGCCTTCTGTCGGACATGGCCCCCTCCTCCGCTTGGGGACTTTACTCTTCTCTTCACATCTTCTGGTGACTGCAGGACATCTGACAGCTTGACAGCCCGGAGGCGGAACGGGCTCCCCCTTACAGGCTGTTCATATAACAGCAGAGAGAAGGTGAATTCTCCCTCAGAGCGGAGGGAATACCCAACCTCGTAGGTGCCATTCTTGTTGTCTACCACCTCTGCTTCAGTGCAAGCTCCATCTGCAGAAACTATTTCCGCCTTAAGAACAGCATTCCCAGATTTCACCAATTCTCCATCCTTGTCTTTGGTGGTAACAGTTATGGTGGTGTGCTGGCCAACTATTGCATGTCGCAGGCCTTCACCAGTGGCGACACTGGTATGGCCTACGGCCCCAGTTGTGATGAGGACCCCCAGATTCTGAATAGAGCGCCTAAGTCCATCTGTCTCTACCTGGCATTCTAAGTATCCATTTTCATGAGGATGCTCAGGGAAGCTGTGTCTTGCCAGAGCGCTGACCCGCTCGCCCATTTGTTTCTGAACCAGCAGGATCTCAGTGGCACTGCCATGGCTAAGAGCATGTTCTGTGAAGGTGCAGCTGCTCTCAATGTTCTCTTTGCCCTGAAGCAAAGAGGCCAGCTGGGTCTGAAGCACCTAAAATGCATCAACAAAAAGCAAGCACATACAGTGCCTTGGATAAGTATTCATACCCACAGTACAACCACAAATTGTATTTTAATACAATTATTCAATTATATAATGTATTTTACCAGGATTTTATTTGACAGGACCAACACAAAACAGCAAATACTTAGTAAGGAAATAAATAGTAAGGAAAAATGATACACTGTATATGTTTTACTTAGAGAAATCTGAAATGTGTGGCACATTTAGCCCTCTTTAATCTGACACCCCTATATAACAACCTGTGCAACTAACTGCCTTTAAAAATCACCTCATTGGTGTACAGAGCCCAGCTCAGTAATTAAACTCGGTATAAAAACAGCTTTTCTGTGACACCATTTGAGGTTTGTTAGAGAATTAGTAAACAAACAGCACCATGCAGATCAAGGAACACAGCATACAGGTGAGGTTTACAGCAGGGATGTGTAGGTCTTAAAACACCTGCTTTAAAATATCTCAGAGGATAGCACAACTTCTAACCTACCAAAACATGGCCGACCACCTAAACTGGCAGGCCACGCAAGGAGAGCAGTAAGCAGACAAGCATACAAGAGGCCTATGGTAACTCTGGAGGATCTGAAGAGATAAACAGCTCGGACTTTCCGTGTGAATGTGTAAAGATGGTAGAGACATACCCTAATTCTAACTGGAGCGAGGTCAAAGTTAAATTAGTTAAAAAAATGTCTCTTTTTCCTTCTACTTTACAATTCTTGGCTACTTTGTGTTGGTCTATCTCATAAATTCCCCCAAAAGGTCCTGGAGGTTGTGGTTGTAACCTGGCAAATTAGAAAAATTCAAGGGGTGTTAATACTTTTGAAAAGCACTGCATTTAGGCAAGCATTGCTTAAGCTAATGCACTTAAAATTATAGCATGTGCATCTTCTACCATAATACAAATCATAATAATCATAGCTCTCTGACCTTCTGCTTGTTGCTGCAGATGTTTTCCACCTCTGTAATAAGAGCAGTCTTGCGTTGGTGTAATGCCTTCTCAAGCTCGTCAAAAGTATTACTGATATCCGTCACTGCCTCGTTTTTCCTCTCCGTTAGCTTCTTGGAGATCTCATTTACCAGCCCGATGGCAGCAGTCAGCTGAGGTAATCTAACAGAGAAATTAACCAACGCAGGTTAAAAACTTTCTAATCTGTTTTGGTGTCATTGTTTCTAAAAGCTTCAGAAGGAAACCTCAGATTTATGATTTATTAAATCCCTGAAAGCCATACCTGTTGCGCACAGTGTCCAGCTGGTTTTTAAGAACCGACTTGTGCTGCTCCAGCACATCCCTCAGTGGAACGGTCACATGTTCCCTGTGTTCCCCTTCTGTGCACTCCAGACACATGGCTGTCTCACATGACTCACAGTAAAACTCCATTACCTACAGAGGGTGCGGTATAGCATCAGACAAAAGAGGAACAAATTCATCAAAACTGATAAAAAAGTGGAAAAGCTCTGTTGTTGATGTGGTGGACATTTTATTCGGGTTTACTTTTCCTTCATGGTTGGGGCAAGAAAGGGGTTGACAGGCTGTGACTGCATTGGCTGACTCGAGCACGTTGCACGCCTCGGCTCGACTGCATTCTGTGTCTCGCTGTAACACTTCCATTAGGTTTGTGATGAAGAAGTTGTTCTGTAGGGCTGCCACGCCCTTCTCCGGCAAGATAGATGTCTGTCTGCATACTGGACAGGAGAGTGTCAAAGACTGGGGAGGGATGTAGTTCTGTAGACATCTACAAGAAAAACAAGAAAGTATGGAAATACAGCTATGATTAGGTGTCAGCAGTCTGAATCGTTTCCATTATTTTCACAGATCTCAGAAGCTTGACAATATGCTGTAAACTACAGAAATCAGTTTTATCCAATAACCCTAAATAATTAAAATGGCTAATAAAACATGAAAAAAACTCCAGACACAAATGTCCAGAGTTTTCTCTCCATTTTAAACGGTAAAACACAAAACGTTCACTTTGAAATACATTGGACAGGCTTTAAATAACATGCAAAAGCTAGAGACTGGAGGGAAAGACACGAGAAAGGACAAAATGAGAGAAAGGAAGTGAAAAACAGAAGGTCATGTGGAAGGTAAGAAAGCAAGGCAAAAAGGAAGGAAGCAAGAAAGAAACTGAAGAAGGGAAAGTAAAGAAAGCAAGAAGGAAAGAAAGAAAGAAAACATAGAAGGAAGGAAAGGAGAAAATGGAAACAAAGGAAACCTGCAGTTTACAATATGTGTGTGGTCATATTAATCACAGTTTTCCAGTCACTTGACAAGAAAAGTGAAATCAGGTCTGAATGACAAATCTTACCTCTCACAGAATGTGTGCAGGCAGGGCAGAACCTTGGGGTTGTGATACCGGTCCAAACAGATGCTGCAAACCAGGAACTGCTTGTCTATCTGCCTGACCACAGGGCTGGTGCTGCCAGTCTCACGCTTAGCCATAATGAGTGACATTCAAAAGAGGTGGGGGGTAAGCGGACCACTTAACCTGCACACATGAAGAGGAAGAAACAGAGGAAATGTTAAGAAAAACCTTGAGGAAACCGTCATAAAGGGTAAGGAGGGTGTGTTTGCTCGAACAAACTGAGGTGGAAGTGAGTCATAGTTATGCTGGGATTATAAAACCTCATTTAAATCCTGTACCAGCTGGTATTCTATACTCTCCCTCTCTCTCTCCAAACAAACTTTGTCCAAGGTTTAAAGATGTTCAGGCAAAGGTCATTTGACTCGACATGTGAAAGAGTCCAACAAGTTAGGACAGAAGAGGAAAGAAAATCATGTGATCAAAACCACAGCGTAAAACAATGAATCATAAAATCTTCCTTGACCCAACATCCCAGTGCTTAGACTGCTCTGTAGAAATGTTTATAATACATTTACGAAATTCATCTCATGTTTGATTCCTGGTAATAAATTGAAGTCTAGATAAGAGGCTGTTCCACTGGTTCTCTGCCTAAATGTATCACTGGGTCAAGCACAGATTAACTCTGCGTGTCTATGATGTGATGTACATCTGTCATGTTGCACACAAGCACCACTAGAGATTAAATCAGATCCACAAAAACATGCAGCAGACATGTTGCATTATTAAGAACAATCAGAACGGTTATGAAAGCATCAACCTATATTTTACATCCGAGTCAAATTTCAGGTCACAGCTTTAGAGAAAAAGCAAAAAAAACAGGAACAATGTGAAGCCACACTATTCCTCCTCATTTACTGTAAAATATTAATAGGAAACCTCTCGCTTTATCAGGTTGATGTAAAAGCTAAAACTAAAAGAAACATTTTTAACCTTTTGCTCTAAATATACACTAATCAGGCTTTTTGTGGCCGATACCAATTAAAGGTTTTCTGTGAGGTCTGATCTGCAAATTCTGGTTTTCTTTTTAAAAAGGAATACATTACATATGAAAGAAACAAAGTGTGCTATTAGTTCTATGGTAGAGGTTTCAAATTCCACAACCTTCATCAAATTTTTATGGAACCCGAAAAACATGCAATCAATCACATGGAAATGTTTTAGTTTTAATGCAGTTAATAGGGAAAAAAAGACAGATCTTTCAGTATTTGACCTGACAAAATCGGCCAATTCCAAACTATGGTCAATAGCTTGTTGCATCTCTACAAGGACACATGCAAATGCATCCTCCTTTTAGTAAACATAGGAATTAAACTCATCCGGAAAAATAAGTGTGCAAAAACAAGCAAAACCAATACCAGAATAAACTGTACATTGTATCATGACTGACCTAAATAGTAAACCAAACACTAGACCCAAATAATACTCTATTACAGATATTACTCTATCACTAAGTATAAAACATGTATTTTCTCCAACTGATGATACAAAATAAAAGTTAAGAATGCTTAAAGGTTATGGATGTAAGGACATTGCAGGTTAAATATTGTAGTTATTGATATTGTTTGTGATTAAAACATATTTTCCTCACTAATCTCTCTCTTTTCCATCATTATCATGTCTCATTATCATGTTTCTCCACTGTCATGAATGACAGTGGAGGTCCAGTCCAAGCAGCTAAATGTATTATTGAGAAGGAGTTTTAATGCATGGCACCTAAAATATTACAGCCTGCCAGATTTTAAATCGATGAAGCCCTTTGTTACTGTGATATTCCGCACACTGCGACACCGCAATTCAATAGATTTTGCAGCTTTAAAGGAAATGAATGGATCAAGCACATCCTGCTCCCTGCAGAGCTAAACACTGACAACATGAGTCTGAATCCACGCCCTCTTGTAATATTAGGTTCAATCTAATTTCTTGTTAAAATTTAAGTTAACAATGGCTTAACTGAGGTCCCTGAAAACAATATTTGGCTAAAATCCAAGCAGAAGGTTAAAGGTTGCTACACTTTTAGCTCCTACTTTTGCCTTAAATACACGAGATCTTTTTCTTTGACAATAAAAACAAGGAAAAAGGAAGCTTTAAAACCCCTCCCCAAATTCCTTCCAGTTCCTTCCCCTGACTCCTAGCAGGCTGATTTCAGGAACCACCTGTCTGCCTGCCAAGGTTGAGGGGGGGACTCCACTGCCTGTCTCATTTGATCTAGCGGGGCTCAGATGCAGCTGTTCCTCTCTGCAGCAGAGTGAAACAGTTTCTAACAACAACATCCCAGCTATGCACCATACTTCGTCTTTTTTTCCCTTTTTTCAGTTGTATAAATGCACTCATAGCAACAGAAGGCTTCATCTTAACCACAGACCTCTTGCAAATGGAGGATATTCTCAGGCACACAGACTATTATTTCTGCTTCCCAAGTGATTAGAAGTAGAGTTCCTTTCACTGTCCACACAAGGCCTCACCCAACCATGTAAGCCTCCCCTTTCCTTGTCTCCCCTGACTGACCCTCCCCTCCCTGTGTTGTCTTCCCTGCAGCATGAACAGTGACATCAGGAGGAAGCTGGATGAGCCAAAGCCTCCAGGCTCCTTCCCCTTTCGGCTCGCTGGCCGCTCATGCTTTTGGATTGCAACCATCTCCCCCACCTTTGCTTCCCTTCCCTTCCTCCCTGCTTCTCAGTTCTTCCAGCAGCCCTCCTTGGCTCAGTTCCTCCCCCTCGCCTCACCACAGAAAGATCATCTTTCTTTAAAAACAGTCTTAGCCTGACAGCAGTCCTTAGAAGTTCCCATTCTACTAAAAGAAAAGCTTAATAATTAGAGCAGAATGAACACCTTAAACCCAAAAATAAACAAAATCAAAGACCGAAGCTCTATAGGATTTACATGTTACAAAAGCCACCCTGAAACCAAATCAGTCTCAAAAGAAAGAGGGGAGATATGTGAGGTGAGCTCATTAATACGAATTTTCCAGATATATCAACATTGGCATCAAAGCAAAAAACAAGAGTTGTAGTATCAGCAACCAGTTTTGATTGACGATGAACATGTATAGAGACATGCTTTATTAATACAAATGCACAGTGACCACTTCTTATATTGTACAGGGGTTGGACAATGAAACTGAAACACCTGGTTTTAGACCACAATAATTCATTAGTATGGTGTAGGGCCTCCTTTTGCGGCCAATACAGCGTCAATTCGTCTTGGGAATGACATATACAAGTCCTGCACAGTGGTCAGAGGGATTTTAAGCCATTCTTCTTGCAGGATAGTGGCCAGGTCACTACGTGATACTGGTGGAGGAAAACGTTTCCTGACTCGCTCCTCCAAAACACCCCAAGTGGCTCAATAATATTTAGATCTGGTGACTGTGCAGGCCATGGGAGATGTTCAACTTCACTTTCATGTTCATCAAACCAATCTTTCTCCAGTCTTGCTGTGTGTATTGGTGCATTGTCAACCTGATACACGGCACCGCCTTCAGGATACAATGTTTGAACCATTGGATGCACATGGTCCTCAAGAATGGTTCGGTAGTCCTTGGCAGTGATGCGCCCATCTAGCACAAGTATTGGGCCAAGGGAATGCCATGATATAGCAGCCCAAACCATCACTGATCCACCCCCATGCTTCACTCTGAGCATGCAACAGTCTGGGTGGTACGCTTCTTTGGGGCTTCTCCACACCGTAACTCTCCCAGATGTGGGGAAAACGGTAAAGGTGGACTCATCAGAGAAAAATACATGTTTCATATTGTCCACAGCCCAAGATTTGCGCTCCTTGCACCACTGAAACCGACGTTTGGCATTGGCATGAGTGACCAAAGGTTTTGCTATAGCAGCCCGGCCGTGTATATTGACCCTGTGGAGCTCCCGACGGACAGTTCTGGTGGAAACAGGAGAGTTGAGGTACACATTTAATTCTCCTGTGATTTGGGCAGCCGTGGTTTTATGTTTTTTGGATACAATCCGGGTTAGCACCCGAACATCCCTTTCAGACAGCTTCCTCTTGCGTCCACAGTTAATCCTGTTGGATGTGGTTCGTCCTTCTTGGTGCTATGCTGACATTACCCTGGATACCGTGGCTCTTGATACATCATAAAGACTTGCTGTCTTGGTCACAGATGCGCCAGCAAGACGTGCACCAACAATTTGTCCTCTTTTGAACTCTGGTATGTCACCCATAATGTTGTGTGCATTTCAATATTTTGAGCAAAACTGTGCTCTTACCCTGCTAATTGAACCTTCACACTCTGCTCTTATTCGTGCAATGTGCAATCAGTGAAGACTGGCTACCAGGCTGGTCCAATTTAGCCATGAAACCTCCCACACTAAAATGACAGGTGTTTCAGTTTCATTGTCCAACCCCTGTATGTTAACTTTATCATTTCTATTAGTATAACATGGCATTCTGCTATGTGCAGCATCCAAATGTTAGCTAATTCAGCTGTTTGACTGCAAAGTATTGTTTGGCACTCTCTCCATGTATTTACAGTTAAGTGGCTTAACGCCCTCCTGTGGGGTCAAGTCCTGTCTGCCATCTGGATTACTGGATCTAACAGATTCAGATGACACCACTGAGCTCATTCAACTTAAATCTGTGGTAAAGATAAACTCATCATGTGAACAGAAAATATTAAATAACTCACAATGGTTTTCATCAGACCACATTATGCAAAGATTTGCTATGCTTTTTATGGGCGGAATACATTGTGCACTCAATACTATTTTATGGAAGGCCAATGTGTCACTCTTTAATTGAATTCTATGAAAGTGAATGCGGCTGGATTTTGATTCTTAGACGGGACACGAAGCAATAACCTCCTTGTGATTTGTGTGGTAAACTAACTTTACAGCTTTCACTAGATTATCACTTGTAAGCACAAACATTTTGTGTAATAAATGTGATTTATTTTACTCTTACAGTGGTTATAAGTCACTTTGCCTTTAGACAGCAGTTTAATACCTGTTTCAGTTAAGGATGGGCAATATGTATTGTTTAGAAGAAAAATTTACATAATAAGAATTATTGATATCAATAAACTATGATGATGTTTGCAAATCTCAAATGCTTTTAGAATGATATGAATTGTCATTTTTCCTCTTTGAACAATTTTTCCACTGTTGGGTCCATGACATCAATAAATATTGTGTTTAAGCTTTTAAAATGTGTTTCAATGTAATTATACTACACTGTTAATAAGTATAGTTCCACTACTTAACTGGGTATAATGAAATAGCCGTTAGGTCATTTTTATTTCTGAAGCAAAAGTTGCGTTTTAAGAGCTCTGACTGTATGCAGTAAACATGGACTAGAGTAAGATTCCCACTGTATTATAAACTTGAGTAAAAACACCACAGTTTCACAGTAAAATAGTATCAATTTAAAATTTGTAAAGAAAAATATATAACAAGATCAAACCGCGTTTATTTAAAATGGCTTGATGACCAGCCCCTACCTCACCAGCTAGTTGTCAAACAGCGATACCTTAATATGAAGGCTGGCGTTTCATTAGTTTTTGCAACACGAGTATATAAGTTTTTCACTATCAGAAATATTTCCACTCACCTGAATATGACTTTGTTGTATATAGGAGAAAAGGCTTGAGGCCTTTTTCAGTCAGCCTATTGGCAGTGCACAGCAATGCATAGGAGAGTGGCAGCGCTCAACTGAAGAAACTCCAGTCACCCCGGCACTTTCACCAGCATCTTATTAAAGTGATAACATGACAGAAGTTTTTTTGACGATTTTGCTTTTTAAAAACTTTGTATACCTTGATACCTGTAACCGACCCATTCCTAGTATGTAGTGAAACATTTACAGCCCAAACAACTGAAAGATTTTGCAATACTTATAGCCATGTTTACCATCTTCACAATAAATGCCATAAAATATTGTTGTAAAGTTTTAAGTCATTATCACCTCTTTCTGGTTTAAATGTTAATCCTTAATCCTGTAGTCATTTTATTTAAAAAAATGGCAATAATACTGAATTGCGTAGGACTGTGGTTAATTAAAATGTAAAAACTGAGCACATTTTGCCCTTATCTTTTCTACTACTACATTCAGTCTATAAAGTGTGTATAAAAGTAAAATAATAAATATTAGGGATGCACCGCTGTGAAAATTTGGGCCGATAACTTAATAATGTTGCTGTTATGCCCGATAACGATTTTTACTATATATTTTGCTATTTATATGATATACATTTTCCGACCCTTTCAAAACCATGAAGAAAATCGACCACCTCACTGATATTGCTTCTCTGCTTGAGTTAAAAGCACCATAATCCTGCGCTGCAACTCTAGAACATCACATCACCAAACAAATATCGAATGGCCAACCCTCTCCCCTCCCACCTCCAAACCATGAACACAAACAGCAACAAGATAGAAATAAACATCGGTTATTATTATTGACCCAGCTTTACTCATTGGACTGATACTGATGTTAAAAAAATGACTAACAACGGCCGATACTGATGTTAATGCAGAAATATCGCGCATCCCTAGTAAATATTTAAACATTTTTCTACCTCTGTGCTAGACTGCAAGCGCTATCCTAATGATAGCTTTGTTGTGTTGCTCAGCAGTATGATCTGCGGTACTCTGTATATGGCACTGCCGCATAGGAAACCTGGGACAGTTTATCTCTGTACTATCTATGTGTACTGAACAAGCAAACTTTGCCAAAAGCCTCACTGACCTGAAATCAGAAGTGTTGGCCCTCTGTGATATGTTGTCAAGATGGGGTTTAAAAATAGACTGCGGTTTACGTTTCAGCCGCTTGCTCACATGTCATCATGCAGTAATTGTTCCTACAGTCTGCTTGGATAGTTTATAGTTTAAAGGAAAGCTGCAGCACATTGCACAGAAGTAAATAGTAGTCAGGCAGAAAGAAATAAAGAGCACAGATTAAAGTGAGGAAGGCAGCTCAGGCATTACTCTCTGCATTACCTAAAGTCCCTTGTTAGCAGTAAAGCTTTAACTATCTTATTTGAGATTTGAATCTTATGGTTTTAAAGCAAAGTATTCACTAAACAGTAAATCTAGAAACAAGCAGCGTCTATGAAACCTCGTTTAAACACAAGTCAAGAATATTGACTGCATTGTTTAATTTGTGATACCAGTAACAATCCAGGGAGCAGGAACTGTTAGTGACGTTTGAGAATCGCCCACCTTTTTTATTTTTTAAAGGTAAGGCTGTGAGGCCATCAGGGGTGCTATGGCTCCATGATGAGTCATCAGTCATTATCCACATACCACACAGTACCTTGTACAAAAATTAACTAGGCCTGCCGCTTACACTTGGCAGCATCAGTTGAAGGAATCTGGCGGAATGCATCAGCCTCTGTAAGAAGAGGCACGGCAATGAACTTCAGGATGAATGTTAGCTCTTCTTTACAGGAAGAAAACAGTCTGTAGCGTGACAGAGCATGCATCCAAGACTGTTCAGCATAAGACATGATTTGGACCACTTCTGTTGTATTTTATTATTTTTAAGGAGTTCATCTTGAGAAAAACCGAGTCCCTGTATTTATTTGTGGACTTCCTGACACTGGACTGGCTTCCTGACACACTTAACTACAAAGAAATGGAAAGCATAAGATATTTAAATATGCTCAATACTGCAAATTTATTCTATTTCTTCACTTAAAATAAAAAAAAATCAAGTAATCGCATCTGTTAGACTGATAAACTGTGACAACCTCCAGATATAGATATGATATGAAAGTTACTGCATCATGTTGGCAGATATCACTATCGTCATGTGACCCAGTGATGATAAACATTGGCAGAAGACAATACAGCATGCTGGTGGTGTGCCTGCAGGCCCAACATGCACTGCAGACTCTACAAAAGGTTGATCAATGCATGGCCAGTGCCTGGAATCTACATACACCTGCAGAGTGAGCAACAGAACAACTCTGGGCCCTCAGTTCGTGACACGTATTACATAAATAAATGCGTTAGCCTTTTGGAACAACACCGTTAATGACTTCAATGACTCCATGACGAGTGAATGTTCAGAATCAGCGATTCAATTAAAGGCTCACTTGAAAATACGTATGTTTGGTTTGGTGAAGCTAAACCTTACTGATACAAGGTAAGAAAAAAACATATTTTACATAGCCTTTTATAAAATAAAAGTAAACATAGTAAATTATAGAAGAAGTGCTGCATGTTAAATTTATGTAAAGGGCTGGTTTTACACAGCTTTTGAGCAAGTGCTGATTAGATTTCCTAGTTTAAAAACTAATTAATCAAAAGTGTGATCAAAAGTCATATTGTACTGTCTCTTTTGTTGTTCATTATACTAGTTAAAATGCATGGCTGTGCACTGCAGTGAAGTTCAATTAAGTATAAGTATTTATGAGTGATTTAAGAGGCAAGAGCATTTTAAAAAAAAGGTCCAAACTTGTGTAGATCTCAAATATGTAAGAATTTGGCATCATATCAATCCTACTGTTTAAAGTATTTTTCATTAGATACTAGAAAAAGTGCTGAAGTGACCATTGTTTTCTCTGATCACATAGAGTGCCCCTCCCCCACATGTTGCTGCTCATTGCCAGTTAACTTTCCCTTTGTAATTCAGTCACTTAGGAACATTTCTGGCCCCCAAGAAAAATCTTAGTCATATTGTAAAAATTTAAATAGCGCCTCCAATAACTCTTATTACTGTAACGCTGTTTTAAACCCACCCTTGGTCAACATCTAAAAGGCAGCTGACCGCAGGTTCTACTGGAACTGATAATCCGACTCATTAACCAGCTAATGTTGACTTATTAAAAAAAAGTTTTAAAAAAATCTATATTTTTGTTGAAGTATACACATCAAAAGCAAAATAAATGTTATAGATAACATCATTGGTAAAGGATTTTCTGACTGAAAACTATTTTTTGGGTTGCTTTGAAGACTGGTTCACCTGTAATTATTAGTATAATAACAAATATGATCATATTTAAACAGCACATGGAACAACTCTTACTTTTCTTTTTTAAATGATAGCAGTTAAATCAAGTATAAATTGTTGCCTTACTGTTTTGTATAAATACCGTGACACAGTGCTCCCAAAGTATATACACATAAGGTTATCGAACTGGCCCATGCCGCCATTCAACATGAGAAATAATAATGCTTATTAGCAGTTTGATAAAATACCCTAAACAGTGTGTCTCTGTTTTTGGATCAGTCTTTCAGTTATTTTCACAGAGAAAGTTGATTTTGCAAACATGGAGTCCCTGATGGATCTTCTTTATTTCCACATGTATGTTCCTAAACAAGTCTGGGTTCAAAGGTCATGCTGTATCTTGTCAAACTGAAGATAAAATTTAAAATCAGTTTCACAAAATGCACTGTAATCAGTCAGGTTTCCTCAGTATAAACACAAATAAAAAAAACAGTCTTAAGACCATCACCTCAAGTATGAAAACACTAAGAGAAACCTGAATCCCTGACACAGACATGCAACAACTGCTAAGTATCTGCCCTCTGGCGCAGCATCCAGGACCGTCTGGCAACCTCTCAGTGACCCAGTGAAAGTAGCCAGCAGACAGGAAAATCAGCTCAATGCCTCTATAATCTACTCTCATTAAAGTAACCTTTTAACATAGTTAAAGAAGCAAGATACGAAATTATATAAAGAACCACAAACACGTCAGCTCACACTCTTGACCAGGGGTGCAGGAGTGATGCATTGCCTTGCTGTTGCTGCAGTCCAGTCTCACAGGTAGCCAGGGCTGCCACAGCCAAGCAGAGTGCTGATTTATATGAGCCTCTGAGCGCTTCCCAGCTGCAAAACTCTATACAAATTCAGATCAGAAACGCAATCAAGGATCCCCCTAATCCTCTAAACAAAAGAGCATGTATGGCTGATTGCAGAGCCCAGCCCTCAGACTGCAGCAGAGATGCCCACCT
Organism: Crenichthys baileyi; assembly: GCA_036173005.1. NCBI lineage: Eukaryota > Metazoa > Chordata > Actinopteri > Cyprinodontiformes > Goodeidae > Crenichthys > Crenichthys baileyi. The sequence goes on from JAHHUM010000340.1 coordinate 65,990, forward strand.
GCCACAGAGCCCAGCCGGCAAACAGCTCAAAGCCAAAATGGAGAACTGAGTGGGCTGCTGGAGGAAGCAGAAAAGAATCAGAGCATAGCAGAATATTTTAATGCATACAAAGCTGGCATAAAAACCTTCCACGAATTCACAGCGTTGGATAATAAAGAGAACATATACCACAACAAAGTACGCCAGATGATCAAAAATAAGAGCCTCTCGGTGAATTTTATCAGCGCACAGCTGCTGCTTCAGATGAGTCAGTCAATTATTCATCTGCTTCCTCCCTGGTTATTGCATTATGGAGGACTCCAAACAAGATGAGAAAGCAGAAACACGATCGCACTAAAACAATTAAACAGCACAGATTGGATTGTACTCACATACACTCCCAAACAGGAGGGCCCGGAGGGTCAGCACTGCAGGCGGCGGAGAAAGATTCCCATTGTCAGGCTACCCAATTCTTAACAACAGATCCCACAGACAGGGCGACAGAAAGGAAAGGGCAGGGTCTGTCTGGACGAAGACGGGGACAGTAAGGAAGAGGACGAGGGAAAGGAGGAGACAAGAGGCGTGGATTACATGCGGTATTGGTCAATTTCCCAGTGGGAGGTAGTTGAAGAGCCCAATAGAAGAAGGCGGGGGCAGGGAATATGGAAATAAGCTGACATCTCAGGATCGGACTAAAGGGAGAAGCCTTTCTGGTGCAAAGAGGCTTGGCTTTTTTAGCAACCACCCATTACCCTTAAAAGGACAAAGGATGCAGTTTATTGCATTGACAACTTACATTGCCGCTATGCAAAACATTGTTGGGGAGTGAATACAAGAAACCTGGATCTAAATAAAATAGTTCTGTAATAACCGCATTTATTTACCCACATTTAAGTTTTCCTCAACTCTCTATGGGGAGATTTATTTAGAACTACAAACAGGAAAGTTGTCAATTAGAGTATGATGTCAGTGAGAGTCATTGCCATGGCTGGATTTAAGAGGATGGGGGCCTGTGGCTTAGCAGCATAAATTTGCTGCCCCCAAACTGGCTTGTCTTGCTAGATGGTCTTATAAGAAGAATATTCCTTATGCAAGAATTTAAGACAGGAAATGTAACACAACATTTATTTAACTAATGTGCTTTTCGTTCTTTAAGGTGGCATTTTTTTTGAACGTATAATAAATGTACATAATAAATCAGACAATTTTATTTTATATGAACTTACATAAACACACGTTTCTTTTTTGCATTCAAAGTACAATAGTTTGATAGTTAAGCACTGGTGTTTGGCGCCTATGCTCATAAAAACAGAATATTTCCAAAATACTTCCTAATTTCTTTTCTAAAAGTTTTCTCAGTTGTAGAAATGTCTTAAGGCACACAAAAAGAACAACCTGAAATGTTATAGTAACTTTGCTAGGCCTCCAGGCGGGGATGTAGCATGATTACGGAAAAACATCAACTCGTACTCGTAGTCTTCCGCTTATCCGGAACCGGGTCGCGGGGGCAGCACACTCAGCAGAGACACCCAGACGTCCCTCTCACCAGACACCTCCTCCAGCTCCTCCGGGGGGAGCCCAAGGCGTTCCCAGGCCAGCCGAGAGACACAGTCCCTCCAGCGTGTCCTGGGCCGTCCCCTGGGCCTCCTCCCGGTGGGACATGCCTGGAACACCTCCCGAGGAAGGCGTCCAGGAGGCATCCGGTATAGATGCCCGAGCCACCTCAACTGGCTCCTCTCGATGTGGAGGAGCAGCGGCTCTACTCCGAGCCCCTCCAGAATGGCCGAGCTCCTCACCCTATCTCTAAGGGAGTACCCGGCCACCCTACAGAGGAAGCTCATTTCAGCCGCTTGTATCCGGGATCTCGTTCTTTCGGTCATGACCCAAAGTTCATGGCTATAGGTGAGGGTAGGAACGTAGACCGACCGGTAAATCGAGAACTTCGCTTTCGCCGAATCCACTGGTCCCCAAACCAGACCCCCTCCGGCCCTTGGCTGCCTCTAGAAATCCTGTCCATAAAAGTTATGAACAGGACCGGTGACAAAGGGCAGCCCTGCCGGAGTCCAACATGCACCGGGAACAGGTCCGACTTAGTGCCGGCAATGCGGACCAAACTCCTGCTCCGCTCGTACAGGGACCGGATGGCCCCTAATAAAGGGCCCCCGATTCCATACTCCTGGAGCACCCCCCACAAGGCATCACGAGGGACACAGTCGAATGCCTTCTCCAGGTCCACAAAACACATGTGAACCGGTTGGGCAAACTCCCATGAACCCTCGAGTACCCTGTAGAGGGTATAGAGCTGGTCCAGTGTTCCACGGCCGGGACGAAAACCACACTGCTCCTCCTGAAGCTGAGGTTCGGCTATCGGCCGGACTCTCCTCTCCAATACCCTGGCGTAGGCCTTACCAGGGAGGCTGAGGAGTGTGAACCCCCTGTAGTTGGAACACACCCTCCGGTCCCCCTTCTTACAACATCCAGAGATTTGAGGTACTCAGGGCGGATCTCATCCACCCCTGAAGCCTTGCCACTGCGGAGCTTTTTAACCACCTCGGTGACTTCAGCCTGGGTGATGAAAGAGTCCAACCCCGAGTCCCCAGCCTCTGTTTCCACCAGGGAATGTGTGATGGTAGGATTGAGGAGATCCTCGAAGTATTCCTTCCACCACCCGATAATGTCCCCAGTCGAGGTCAGCAGCCTCCCACCCCCACTATAAACAGTGTTGGCGAAGCACTGCTTCGCCCTCCTGAGGCGCCGGACGGTTTGCCAGAATCGCTTCGAGGCCGACCGTTAGTCCTTCTCCATGGCCTCACCGGACTCCTCCCAGGCCCGAGTTTTTGCCTCTGCCACAGCCCGGGCCGCAGCACGCTTGGCCTCACGGTACCCGTCAGCCGCCTCAGGAGTCCCACAAGCCAACCACAGCCGATAGGACTCCTTCTTCAGCTTCACAGCATCCCTTACTGCCGGTGTCCACCACCGGGTTCTGGAATTGCCGCCGCGACAGGCACCACAGGCCTTACGGCCGCAGCTACGGGCAGCAGCATCGACAATAGTTGCGGAGAACATGGTCCACTCGGACTCTATGTCTCCAACATCCCCCGGAATCTGGTCAAAGCTCTCCCGGAGGTGGGAGTTGAATACATCCCTGGCCGAGGGCTCCGCCAGGCGTTCCCAGCAGACCCTCACTATGCGTTTTGGCCTGCCAAGTCTGTCCGGCTTTCTCCTCCTCCAGCGGATCCAACTCACCACCAGGTGGTGATCAGTGGACAGCTCAGCCCCTCTCTTCACCCGAGTGCCCAAAACATGTGGGCGAAGGTCTGATGATACAACAACAAAGTCGATCATTGACCTCCTGCCTAGGGTATCCTGGTGCCAAGTGCACTGATGGACACCCTTATGCTTGAACATGATGTTCATTATGGACAATCCGTGACTAGCACAGAAGTCCAATAACAAAACACCACTCGGATTCAGATCGGGGAGGCCATTCCTCCCGATCACGCCTCTCCAGGTGTCACTGTCATTTCCCACGTGGGCGTTGAAGTCCCCCAGCAGAATAATGGAGTCCCCGGGAGGGGCACTATCCAGCACCCCCGACAGGGACACCAAGAAGGCCGGGTACTCCACACTACCGCTCGGCCCGTAGGCCGAAACAACAGTCAGAGACCTATCCCCGACCCGAAGGCGCAGGGATGCGACCCTCTCATCCACCGGGGTAAACCCCAACACGAGACGGCTGAGCTGGGGGGCAACAAGCAAACCCACCCCAGCCCGCCGCCTCTCCCCATGGGACACTCCAGAGTAGAAGAGAGTCCAGCCCCTCTCAAGGAGATGGGATCCAGAGCCCACGCTGTGCGTGGAGGCGAGCCCGACTATTTCTAGTCGATATCTCTCGACCTCCCGCACAGGCTCAAGCTCCTTCCCCCCCAGCGAGGTAACATTCCACGTCCCTAGAGCCAGCCTAAGCATCCGGGGATCGGGCCGCTGAGGTCTTCACCTTTGTCCGCCACCCAATCCTCTTTGCACCGGTCTCTCACGGTTCCCCCTGCAGGTGGTGGGCCCACTGGGGGATGGCCTCGTGTCTCTCTTTCGGGCTTGGCCCGGCCGGGTCCCGCGAGGAGCAACCCGGCCACCAGGCGCTCTTCGGCGAGTCCCGACCCCAGGCCTGGCTCCAGGGTGGGACACTGGCTCCGCCGTACCGGGCGAAGTCACGTGCCTCGATTTAATGGTCCTCATGAAGGATTCTTGAACAGCCTTTTGTCTGACCCATCACCTAGAGCCTGTTTGCCATGGGAGACCCTACCAGGGGCATTTAAGCCCCAGACAACATAGCCTCTAGGATCATTTGAACACACAAACCCCTCCACCACGTTATGGTGGCGGTTAATCAACTTTGAACTTTAAAAGATTAAAACACCTCTCGTGGATCTGGGTTTGCACCTTTTTGAAACTAAACTATACAGTAGATTGTTTTTAAATGAACACTGACCAGGTTTTTATACTGGATGAGTCTGCTTTCACCAAGGATACAGAAGTTCATAGACAATAGGAAATTTCTTAGAGATTCAAAACATCTAGTTAAAGAAAAAAAGCCTAACACACATAACACCTTTGACCTTTCTAATGCAAATGAGATTGTTTAAACACTGCATCTTTTTTGTTGGCAAAGACATGAAAGGCAGAAGATGGAACTGTATTGTGATGTGCTGTATTGTGTCTGTGATGAATGTGCTGATACATTCAGTGGGGAATATGTTGGGGTGGGGGTGGGGTCTGCGGTGAAGGGCAGACAGACTTCTTTAGCTTTACTCTGCAACGTGGTGTTGCCATGGAGACTGCCTCCAGCTTAGTCAAGATGGCTGCTGCAGTCTTGCAGCAGCATTGAACAGAGCACCAGCAGGACTGAGATAGCCTGAACATATCAAAAATATTATACACAGTTACAAATAAGGAAATGATCCAAATTCATGACCAATAATTTTCATATTTTTAATAAATCAAACACAATTGAAAAAAAATCACATATTATACTTAGTATTAAATAACTATACTAGAATTTTGAGTTAAGGTTGTACAAATCCGTATAGAATTTGTGATTGTAAATAAACATAAATACACTTAGTGGGACACTACACACCACTGCTTTTTATATATGCATACAAATCGTATTTACTGAATTTATTTCTTCCTACATACTGATAGTGCTACAAAGAAACTGACACTACACAACCTAATTCACAATGTTCTTTGTCATTTGAAAGTTAATACATCTCTGTCATTTTAATATTCTATTACAAAGAAACAGTAACAGCAATCTGCCTGACAATCCCAAATATTAGCTCATTCTCATTACATCGTAGTTGCTCATAAGTGGGACTGGCAAATGAAGCATGAAACCAGTTGGATAATCTTAGTCAAATTACAAGAGATTACAAAACTTGAAGACACTTTAGGAACTCATATGATACCATTTGGATCTTCTCCAAATTAAAGGTGGACAATGGAGGTGTATTTAGCTGTGCTGTAGGATCACAGGTTCCCTTATATTATTTTCATTAAAGTGTTTTTTTTTTTACAATATGAAACATATCTTCTCAAGTTAGATTCCACATTCTTCTCTTCGACGAATACTGCCCCTCATTCAGCTCTCCTCAAATACAGGCAGGCTTTGTAACACTGACCCATTTCACATAAAAACAATAGCTGAATTCAGCGTGACTGAGAGCAGCGACAAGCGTCTGCTACTCTGCTGAGCTTCAACAGCAACGAGGCTGGGAATCAGAGCTTACAAATACAAATCATTGCACTATGTTAAATTAACTGTAAACACACTTACATTACGTACAAACACAACAGAAAAAATAAACAAATAAAAATGTTAACACATTTTCTTTTATGAATTCCAACCTTAACACTCTCAGCACTTCCTCTGTACTTTCTGTTTGGTTTAATCCAGACTAAGTACACACAATGTAAGAATTTCTAATTTATTCAACGTGTGTTTGAATGTTAATATGTTCAATGAAATTATTATTCAAAGATTTTCTTTTTAATAAATGGAAAAGTCTTACAATATGTGTCTTTCTTTTAGTAATCAACAACTTACAAACTGCCTGCTAAGTCTCAAAGCCTCAACAACTTACTTAGTGTCAACTGTCGCCATCTAGTGGTAAAACATGCAAAATACCTTCTTTTAATAAAACATTCCCCAAACAATTATTCACAACTTTCTTCATACCTTAAACCTTCTATCAAATTCAAAAATAAAAATGCTAAACTGTTATGACCTAACGAGTAATCAATCATTATATTTATCTCTGATTAGGTAACACATAAGTTACATTAGATTAAAATTAATACAATCGTTTTCATCATTTATGAATATTTTTAAAGCCTACACACTGGAATCTGAGCCCTTTGGAGTGGTTTCTTTGCTGTTGGGTGATTTGCTTATATCTCCAAGGCGTCTTAAAAAGCTGAAAAAAAATCCAGAGGTTTCAGTCTTAAACCACACACTCCTGGGGAGAATGTTTTCAACATTAGTCTGTTGGTGGCTGTCTGTGTACTCCATTGACTTTTGTTCTTGGTTTTCCTGAAGCCCTCCTTCTGACACCAGGCCTGAAGAACCATTTGGTTTACTTTTCTTTTCCGCAGATGGAGAGCTCTGATCCAGACTATGAGATTGCTTTATCTTGTTAGAAGTGTCAGTGAAATCAAAAGCTGATTTTGAAGGTGTGTGTCCAACATCCTGTCCTGGCTGGGGTTCTTTGATTTGTGCCAGAGGATTTGGACTTCCAGCTGTAGCCTGGGGCTGCAGATTTTCTTCCTCTCCCTGAGTTTTAGAAACTTTAGTAGGAAGAGTGTTGCGGCGGCCAAGGTTGCGTTTTGTGGAGGACTGAGGGCCGATCAAAAACCGAATCAAATCCTCATTGGTTGGGTCTCCAGGATACCTCTGCGTTTCCTCATCAAAGGTGAGCTGACGAGCCAAGGTCTTTCTGGCAGGAGGGGATTTCTGGTTTTCCAGAGAGTGATCCACAGAGGAGGTGCTTCCACGACTGTTCTGGTACTGCAAAACCTTTTTAGAGGCTTCACGCAACTTCTGGGCCTCTTCCTCATTATTGTCTTGTAAATCTTCCTCCTCATCATCATCACTGGTGGCAGAGAAAGACCTAATTGTGGGCAGAGGGCTGGCAGTTGCTTTGGATTGGCTCGTTAAGTCCTGAAAATACTCTCTTTTGAACGTTTTTCTCTTTTCTTCATAAGTAGCCATGTTCTTTGAGTTATTGTCTTCAACATATGACTGTGCTTGCTTTTGTGAAAAGTTCTGTGTGAGTTCAGTTGCAGAATTCCACTCTTTTTTGAACTGGTTATTTTCTCTGAAAGTGTTTCTGTGCTTCATAGTTCCGGTTGGAAGATTTTTCTGAGAACTGATCTCTGACAGGCTCCCATTAACTGGGCTCCCTCTTGTGGGGCTTCCATTGTTTGATGAAGACTTTCCTGATTTCCTCCTAGAGACGCGATCAGTTAGGACGTTCTGCAGAACATATTCTAATGCAATACCCTCCATTTCCTTGTCTCTACTTGAACAGGTCGCAGTGGACCGGCGCTTGGCTGCATTCTGTAATCTATCGATTTGTTTCCGTTTTATCTCTGCCATCTCTCTGCCCTTGTTTTCCTGCAGAAAAATCTCCATGTTAATGAATCAAAGCAATATTTTTTGTTATTAAGATAAGAGACATATCAGCATGTAGATATACCTGCATAGCCCGGATAAACTTTTGGCAGAAAGATTGAAAGATGGAACAACATTCCTCCAGTCTAAAAGTCGTGGGGTCTTCACAGAAGTACTCAGACACAGAGTCACTTACAGTCTGCAGTTCCTCAAAATCAGTCTCTATTTCTTCCAAACAAACATCAGCTTCCTAAATCGAGTCCAAATAAGTAATGAGAAAACAGACTCATTATTTTAATCAGAATTACACAAATGTACCACTGCTGAAGGCAACGCTTACCTTCAGAAAATCCTCCATCTGCGCCTTTAGTTCTTCCTGTTTCAAGGTGTCTGCTTTGGCAACTTGTACCTTCTTCTTCTGTCTTTCAATCTCAGCTTCAATGTCACCTTTAGTTATCCTAAAAGAATGTTAAAACTATTCAGCAACATTCTGACTACATTGCAAATAAAAAGGGCAAACAGATTATTTTCTTTAGATTTACCTTGATGCAGCTTCAATGTGTTTGAGTTGTTCTGGGAATTTAAGCAGCGCCACATCTACCTTCTGTGCTTGCTGTGGTAAAGAAATAAGTCAACTTAAGAATCTCATTTGTTCTAACATTCAGTCACACTTCAGTAGGTACATCTGGTCAATTGTTTGAACGTGCCATGGTTGTTGGTGCCAGACTGGCTGGTCTGAGTATTTCAAAATTTGCTGATCAATTGGGATTTTCACACTAAAAACATCTTTTGAGTTTATAGAGAATGGTCCCGAAAAAGAAAAAAATATCAAATAGTCCAAATAACAACTGGTTACAATCAAGGTATGCACATTTTTTAAACAAGACATCTACTTCTAGCAGATTAATGCTAGCTCAGATATTCTCCAACTGTTTTTTTGAACATGATAATGAGTTCATGGCCTCCACAGTCACCAGATCTCAGTTTAATAAAGCACATACTGGAGATTTGTACCATAGATGCACAGCTGATAGATATGCAGCAACTCTGTGATGCTATCATGTCAATCTATCCTATGTAGTTCTTTAGGCAAAAGATTATTACCTTGCTAGTATGGCATTGACAATGAATGTAAACTTAGATACAGAAACAGGACTTCAAATTACAATTAAACATTCATTATTCTATCCATGTTCTATACCTGCTTGTCCTCACAGTGTCATGAGGTGGCTGGTGCTTATCTCCACCAGTTGTCGAATGAGAGACAAGGTACATCCTGGACAAATCTACAGGCCATTTAGACTAGCCAACTAACCCAACAATCTTGTTTTTGAACTGTGGGGGGAAGCTGGAGTACCCATAGAGAACAAGAACATTGCTAACAACAGCTCCACTCTGCAGCCCTAAAGTCAAACAAATGAAATAAAAAGTACTTGCCATCACAACATAATGCATAAGATTCATTCCAGGTTTGTTTGCTTTGGTATCCGCCAACTTCAGGAGAGATGACATACGGAAGCCGACTGCACTGCCTGCATAGCCACCCTGTGAAAAAATACATATCTTCAGATCAATGATGCAAAACACAAAGGAAAATTCTCCAATAACTCCACAGTGCAAATTAAGTGCTTACAGCATTCATGTAATTTCCTGTTTTCAGCACCAAGTGAATGACAGAATGTAGATTATCACACTCCAACAGCTCTAAAAGAAGAAATATAGTGTTAGCAGTGAAACTCAAGGGTTTCCAGTTCTACGTTATCAGTCTTGTTTATGATGAAACTAGTTCAAAAAACCATACCTTTCCCAGCTGATGTCAGAGTACCGATGAATTCTCTTATTTCATTCATGAGAGTGAAGAATTCCTCCTTCAGCACCAAGCAGCTCAGACGCTCTTCATAACTAACAGACCACACATAAAACAATATTTAGCCAGCTTTGACAGCTGTTAGATTCCCTGTACTTTTGCTCATTTTGTCACATTACAGCAACACACTTCTATTTATTCTATTTCTATTTTTAATAGCATTGTCTGTGACCGACCAACACAAAATAGTGAATAATTATGAAGTGGAATGAAAATGGTGCATGGTTTTGTAAAAAAAAAAAAATACATAAATAAATAAAAATAAAAAACATGAAAAGTATGGTGAGCATTTGCACTTCACAGCTCGTGTAGAAGAATCTACACGTTATTTCTTGCCACTCTTCCTGTATGGAGGAGTGGCAAGAAATAACACATAAAAAGCCAAAAGAAGTCCTATTTGCATGTAGGCACGCAGCAAACAAGTGGAAGAAGGTTCTCTGGTCAGATGGACTTTTTGGTCAACTTGTACAACACTGAGTGGTGAAAACTAACAGTGTAGATAACCCCAAACACCCTATCCCTACGATAAAACATGGTGGTGGCAGCATCATGGTGTGGGCATGCTTTCTTTTAGAGGGGAGAGGGAAGCTGCTCACATGTGACAGAAAGAAGGATGGAGCTAAATACAAGACAATCCAGGATGAAAACAAGGTCAAGGTTTGAACCTAAATCCTATTGAGAATCTCTGACAGATCTTGAAAATTACTGTTAATGGATGCTCTTTACCCAAACTTAACCAAGTCTGAATGATTTTGCAAAAAAGACTGGACAAAATTAGCTTTCACTTCTCAATCATGCACTAATTGTGTTGGTCTAAGTGAAAAAATATCAAGGTGTGTCAACATTTTTAAAAGGCACTGTACATCAGACTTCCTAAAATTAAAATGACCTATTCATAGAGGGATTTCCGGACTGCTTACCTGGGCATCTTTATTAGCATTAGCATAAAACGATCAGCTTCAGGCAGGGCCGACGGGTCGCCTTTAAAACCGACCAACTGCTTCATCTGAATTGTTGAAAAATAAATGCAAATCTTAAAACCTTTAAACTTTTATTAATACTGTAAACATTTAATGAAAAAAATTAAAATAAGAAATAGAATTAAATACCTCTGCTTCATCTGGCAGCAACTTGCACATCTCCCGCAGCTTTCCTGTGCCAAAACTGAGGCCATTTCCTGACTGAATGTCTTGAATCAGATCCTTTACAGGCCTGTGGATGGAGGTGGAGATATGGGAAGGACCCAGTTCACTAGTCATCAAGCATAATGCAATTAATGCTTGTGTAGGCCTGTAAATCATGAGCTGTACGTCCATGTTAAGACCATCCTTTTGTATGTTTGGAAAAAGTTCAGTTACTGACATCTACAAGCCTCTGCCTGTTCAAAATCGTTTGCAAAAACATGATTTCAATCATGCTGCTGTACAGGACTTAAAAATAATGGATTATTCTAATAAAAAAATGCTTTTAGAGAAGTAAATAGTGATACTAGACACAGTAAAATGGCTTCCACGTGTTCTGTTTGCACTGCTGTAGAGTGGCCTGCCAGTTTTACAGGATGATATACTTCTATTTCCTGTTGGGTCTGTTGTGTTTCCCAAACAGCCTCAGACAATACATTTACAAGACTGTTCAGTTACTGATCTGCACCGAACTGAATACCGCAGTAAGATCACAGCATAGATCAGACCTGTCTGGGCATGTTGTCTTCCAAAGGCTTGTTAGCGTCGTGTAGCCATGTCCCGCACAAATCCATCTGCCTCATCATGTGTTGTTCTACACTTCCAATATGAAGAAATCCTTGTGCAAAAACACTTACACCCTAAAAGCATAACCTCTGACTCACCGCTTGAACTGCTTCAGGAATATTCCAATGTTCATGCTCCTCTTGGAGCTGAGGATAGTAACCTGGAAATGGAAACAGACCAAGACATGGCTAAAATCAGCGTCAGTTGTTAAGATAGTTTCACTATTAGCTTGAGAAGCATTTTCTTTTATCACATACTTTTCGGCGTTCCCAAAAAAGACAGCTGATTCCAAAGGTTAAGGTTTCTTTGAGTTGTTTGTATCGAACAGTCTGAGTAAAGATAGCCTTGTATTTTGAAACAGCAACGTATTTACTTAAGGTCCAATTCCAAAAAGCTACAGAAGGCCAAGTAAAACATGTTTCAACCTACTTTATACGAAAAAACTGGAATCCTTCAAATTCATTCTATTACTTATAATATAGTAGAGGACATTTAAGGTAAAAGGAGCCCCTTCATAGGTTCTACTGTTTATCTGGGGAAATAATTATGCCTTCCTTTGGCAAACATGATCAATAGTGAGACTCCACCCTTGTACTGAGTGATCCTTATACAAAAGGTTCCAAACATACATTACCGTTTCCAACACAGTTGTGGTAAAACATTATATCAGTGCAATTACTTCAATTCATAGAAACCGTTAAAGGGTATTAGAAATATGTTTTTAATCCCTGCGTTATAAAAAGCTAAACAAGCGATCACATCCTAATAATCAGTTTGAAGCACAACAGTCTGTAAGAATTTATCAGAATGTTTTGTGTTTATCTCGCATGCGGGGGGTTGGGGATGATCAATCCAGGTCAAAAGAACAAGTTTTTATATCTTAACGTGACACTGCAAAACTACCAACATTTCAATCTATTGCTTCAACGCTTTGAGCTCAAGTTTCTAAATGAGAAGCAGGACACTGGCTAAACTCACCCTCTCTCCTCCAGAGCCAGAAGGTAGCTGCCCCCTTACACTTGAGCGGTTCAGGCCCTTTGGATGTGGCTGACCATTGTTGTGGCTAAACAACTCCTCCATGTGATCAGTGTCCAACTCATACTGCCCATTGGTCTTATCTGCTGTCCAGATGTTGTGCTTTCCTATCACACTGTGTTTAGGAAGAGTTTCCCAGTTAAAATTGCGCATCCTGGACCGCCGGCGGTCTCCCCAGCCCATGAGGCCACCTCCATGCTGGGGAAGTCCAGGCGGCGGAGGTGGTGGTGGAGGAGGAGGAGGTGGAGGAGCAGGAGGATTTGCTGGTCTCATCTTCGAGGTTCTCAGCAGGTTTAGGGAGCATTCATGATCCTAGTTTAACACACACAGGATGTTAGCTTGTGTAGAAGGTACACTTTATTTTAAGACTTGGAGTAAAACAGTGAAACTGAATATAGAGTAGAGAGATGGATAATAAAAACACAAATCCCTGCAACAGTTTTATTTTAATTCAAATAAATCAATGAGGTCCTGAAGCATGAAAAAGGTCATACTTTTTCTGTAGTCTGCGTCAGAGCCTGAATCCACAGGTCATTCTCTTATCAACATGTTTTTTTGGTTGGGAACAAACAAGGTCTACCTAACACATGATCATGCGTCAAATAGACTAGAAATCAGTTTTTTACTCAAGAAAAAAAATTCAACAAACGTTAAGAGACTTGAGGGTTTTCTCTTCTACATTCGTTATCTTAAACTGACAACACTTTCTTCCGTAGGGAATTAAAAAAATAATAAACAACTTACATGTAAAAGCCCATTAGAAGCAGCTCCATTATCCTTCCTTATGGTCCTTCTGTTGAAACCGACAGAACACCGAGTTACATTAACCTGGAAATAGCAGAGCCGAGGCGTGAGTGTCGAAATTCACTGCGGGTTTGACGACACGCCCGGGTAGGTCACTTATTTCCATGATATTCCACGCCTTCCCAACGCGGGATAGTCCGGGAAGTTCGGCGTTTATCCCGAAGTCGTTGCTGTTTTTGGCATATTGGCCAGAGTCCGTGGCCGCACTATTTTCTCTGTTCAACAGCCACAGCTCATGTGAGCAGATCGGTGGATTCACAGACTGCCTGATAGGTGTCCCATCTGAATTCCTATTGATTTTGTGAATTTTTGAACGATTACGCACACTTCAGGTAAAATAAGTCACAGGCTGTGTAACGACTAATTTCTTCTTAGCCATTTTTTTTTATTGTTCTTTTAATTCTCACTCTTCTCCTTTCTTTTCTGTTCTGCTTACTGTTCAGAGGTTAAACATGGTGACTGACTCACATGCAGACGATCTCAGTTCTAGTAAACAGTGGCAGGAAAAAAAAATGTTACCCAAATGAATTAACTGTGATTAACTACATTTTTTGGAAAGCTGAGTTTAACTTCCTTATCCACACTCAGATCTGATTTACCTTTGAAGAAATAATTTATAGAGTACCTATCCGACAACATGAAGTAGGCTTACGGATCTCCAAAAGCAACACATACATCAGTCTAAAGAAATTTAAGAACAAATGAGAAACAAAGTCAGTGACGTTTGACAAAGAACCACAACGAGCACCATTATCCACAGACGCCTTGGAACAGTGGTGAACCGGCTTACCAAAATTACTCCAAGAGCTCACTGAAAATTTATGCAAGTCACAAAAGAACCAAGAATACCTACATAATTGCAGACTGGTATCAGTTCTGTATTTATGCTTTAACAATAAAAGTTAGGGCAAAAATGGCATCCAAGAGAGAACACGCTGGGGAAAATATTTTGCACACTGACAGAACAGAAGTGGACCATTTTAGATTGGCATTGTTACATCACTTATAACAGTATTTCAGACTAACCTTACCATACTGACAGTAAAACGGTGTGGTATGGTGATGGTCTGGGGCTGTTTTACTGCTTCTGGACCTGGATGACTTGTGACTGATGGAACCATCAATCCTCTTCCTTACTCAGAAAATCGGGAAGGAGAATGCCAGCCAGCAATCTGTGACCTTACACACCCTTGGGTTAAGCAGCAGCACAGTGCACACAAATACACCATTAATGCCATTACTGAACTGCTCAAAAAATAATAATAAACGCAGGTGTTGGAGTGGTCTTGTCAAATTCAGATAACTTAAATCAAACTGAGATGATGTGCCATGCTCTTAAAAACCTCTACAATGTGGCTAAAGTAAAAAGATTCTGGAAAGCAGAGTGGGCCACAATTCCTCCACAGCAATGTGGAGAAAGTCTTCTTTAAAAAAGATTTAGTTAGGAAGTTAGGAATGGGTTTTAAAAAATGGCTTTTGAACGTGACCAATATGCATTTCCACCCTTTGGGACCCGAATACATTTACTGGGGAGATATTAAAGATGAATATGAGCATATAACATCTTGGTAAAATTATTTTTTTCTATTAGTGCTTTGGTTAGTTTTACTAGCTATTCAATAAGCAAAACATAACAATATAGTGCTTCTTCAGTCTACTCACATCACCATAAAAATAGTCAGGCTAATTATGGGGAAATGCATTCTGTTTATGCAAACAGTCCCATTACCAGTTGATGGAATGAATGAATAGACCTAGAAGTAATGATGGTATCATTTACTGAATATGATATTCATAGAAACCACATCATATACATATAACAAGGTTTTAGTTCCGAACAGTTCTTTGAATGTGACAACAATAATATACTTAGGTCAACCACACAGTTCATGAAACTTCTAACATCCAGCGCTTTATTGGAAAAGCAGGAGGGAAAACAACCAATCGACTACAACCTTGAAGAACCCTCAGTGTTACACACTGACATGTTACAAATCAGTGAATAAATAACAAAATATGAAAAGGCTACTTTGTACATTCTGTCTTGGAAGGGACACTGACCTTTACATTTATACTAAAGTGCATTTGGTATTAAGTGTTTTCAGTTTGAGTTTTAAGGTTTGAGACTTTAAGAATAAATTTCGCAGCCTGTTCATAGCTTCACACAGGCACCTCCTGTTCTTACCACACTCAACTTGGCTGACACTGGATTTTGATCTTTTTTAGTCTAACTCAGATCTACTCATTTATTATTAAAGGATCAAAAATATGCACTGATGCAGAGTACAGGAAAACATATTAAAGGAGAAGATTTATGTGTGTGAACTCTGGAATAACAAAAAGAAAGCAAGCACATGAGCCTGTAGTGGTGCTGCGCTCATTACAACATTCTAGATCTGGGGATAACCAAAGTAAAGAAGACCAAAGTGATCATGATTGTTTTTCAGATCAAAACAAAAACATCATCATATTCCCGATATAAGTTCATTTTAAGACCGTCCTTCAGAAAGGTACTTTTAACAAAGTGACAGTAGAAACAGTAGGTTAATTTGGAGAAATGTTCTATATCCTGATATCTTGGACATAAAATATTTTAAAAGGTGAAGAACGTGGTTTAGAAAATAAATACCATTAAGGATGATATGTCATAACATTATGTACACTTTCTCAGTGATGTTCTGTTCCAACTTTTGGAATTTCTCAAATATACACTGACATGTTAATGTATCTTTAGGCAAAATTTAAAAAAATGTGCAAAACTGCCCAAGGGAACCTCTATACTAGACCACAATCTTGTACATAAATAGGTGACATGTCTGTAAATGATTGTGCTAAATATAAGAAAAGCAAAATAAAAGTTTGTGATGTAACAAAAGAAGAATATTTCCATCTATGCCATAAATGATGCTAAAAAACATTACAAAGGGTTTATATCGTGGTCCTACAGATTCTACAATAACCTCCTTTAAACAATTAACTTTTATCCCTCTAACCATTCATCATTTTAGTCACTGAAACTGTCAAGAAGCAGGTGAACCTTGTGCACCCATTACTGTTCCTCCAGCCAGGATGGCTTGTCTGACCCTGGAGGCTTTAACTTTACGTTGAACTGTATAAGAGTTTGTTCCAACTGCTGCTGGTTGCCAGCAAAGTAAGCTGAGATTGCATTATGGAAGAGAAGCAGCTGCTTGTGCATCACCTTCACCTAAAAAAAAAAAAAAAACAGGAAAATTATCTTAATGCAAACAAGATGGAAAAGGGATCATTTAGAAATTCACACACTGGGCTGTACTTTTAATATTCAGAATTATTACTACAAACTAATTTCCAATAGACATTGAAAAGCAGCGCCTTATTCTTCTCCTTGGTTTGAAGCTTCGTGCTAGTTTCATCTCAGGGACCACATCAAACATCAGCGAGCTCAAGGTTTGGGTGTGATCACATTTGTGTCCCTGCGTATGTGTAACCACATCCAACAGTGATGTCATGAAGTCAGCACTAAGGCATGGCCAGCTTGTAATGACTCCATGCTTACATAAGTATGATCAGAATCCTATACAAAGACTTTTTAAGGATTCAGAATAGAATATTTTTAAGGCAGAACAAAAGCTTTTTTTGAATTGAAATAATAAATCAAAAGTGTGCATGTATGAAAATTGATGTAGCCCAAAGTCATTACATTTTGAGACTATTCAACCTGCATTCATTTGACAAATCTTCTTAAAAATAACTTTACACATTCAGAATTTGCATTCTTTGATAACTGGGGTTTTCAACAGAAAGAAAACAAGGTGGAAGATGCATAAATTTGTAAATCAAACCTTATTTTCCTCCAGAAATTTAAGTTTGATGGAGACATCACTACGAAGCCGTTCGTATTTCTCTCTGTAGATCTGGTATTCCTGCTGAGCCATCTCGATGCGAACCACAGCAGCGGCATCCCTTGGACCCAAGCTTAACTCCTCCAGATCAGAGCGATAGGCGTCAAATTCAAGTCTTCACACATGAAATTTGGAACAGAAACAGTAAGCACTTTGTCCAAGCCATAACCTAACACACGTTTTAGTTATGTTACTAAACTCTTAAGGTATCAGTTTTTACCTTGCATTTTCATACTGTTTGATTGTCATCAGAGTATCCTCCATTGTTTTATTGACCAAGGTGTTTACGCTGGACACGAAGAAGTTGATGGCACCGAGCAAAGCCTCGCCATTCTTGCACAGCAGCTTTTGTGTTTCTGCATTATACCCGAATTCATCCTGCAGGGAAACACACAAATGTTACCCATATGTTTGACTCCATGCCACGTAGACATTTTGTCAGGAGTATACCTGTAACTCAGGGGACTTCTGACTCAGGTCTGTGAAAGTGTCCCCGAGAGCCTGCTGCGTTTGCACCATGCTTTGGAAGTGAGTGATGAGTGCAGTCGCCAGTCTTAGAATGTTTTCGTATTTGATCTTTGTGTCCCTCAAAACGTCGATCTGGGCTTCCAGTTCCAAGTCCACCGTTCGGGAACCTCTGCCGAACTTCTCCGAGAACAACTGCTTTGTACACTGACAATACCACAAAGATTTTAAAAAAATTATATCAAAGCCAACATACAGTGTTGTGAAAAAACCTAAAGAAATATTCAGAAGGCACAAAAGTGTTTATTCCAAACAACATGTATGATGAGCTTTAAGTCTTTGCTCAGCAAATATTCCTGCTCCAGGGGCATTCAGTCATTTTCTACCGCTTATTCCATAGTGGGTCGAGGGGGAGCTGGTGCCTATCTCCAGCAGTTTATGGGCAAGAGGCGGGGTACACCCTGGACAGGTCGCCAGTCCATCGCAGGGCAACACACACAACCATGCACACTCATTCACACACCTAAGGGCAATTTAGAGTGACCAATTAACCTAACAGGCATGTTTTTGGACTGTGGGAGGAAGCCGGAGTACCCGGTGAGAACCCACGCATGCACGGGGAGAACATGCAAACTCCATGCAGAAAGACACCCGGCCGGGAATGGAACCCAGAACCTTCTTGCTGCAAGGCAACAGTGCTACCAACTGCACCACCGTGCAGCCCTTGCTCCATGGGCAATTTCAGTAAATTAGAATCTTATGTAAAAGTTACGTTTATTTCAGTAATTCCCTTTAAAAAAGTGAAACTCATACAGACTCACTGCACACAGAGTAATATATTTGTGGTTGTGGCTGGAATCAGTGGTTAAAGAGTCACCACACACAGATGGAACCAGCACATGAGCTTCAGCTGTCGCATTCCTTGTGTTAAGCCACTCCTGAACCAGAGACGACGTCAGACGTCTCTTACCTGAGCTACAGACAAAGACAAAAATAGTAGTCCAATGGCCTCTTTTGATGAAACTAAACTTTGCGTTCATTTGGAAATCAAGGTCCGAGAGTCTGGAGGAAGATTGGAGAGGTACAGAATTAAGGTTTATCTCTGATGAGGTCCAATGTGAAGTTTCCGACCTTCAGTGGCGATATGAGCCATGCCATCAGCTGGTGTTGGTCCACTGTGTTTTATCAAATCCAAAGTCAGTTCAGCCGTCTGCAAGATTTTAGAGCACTTCATGCTTCCTTCTCCTACAAGCTTAATGAAGATGCTGGTTTCATTTTCCAAGTAGACTTCACACCTCCTCACACTTCAAAAAGTACCAACACCAGCTTTAATGAGCAGGCCATCACTGTGCTTGACTGGCCTATATCCATCGTTTCTTTATGGGGTACTGTCATGGGGAAGAAGAGAGCAAGCTGAACCAAACAGTGCAGATGAGTTATAGGCTGCTACTTAGGCAAACTGGGCTTATTGAGCATTACCAGAACCACAGGCTGATCTTTTTTAATACTCTAATGTAATATTCTAACTTTCTGAGAAACTTTGGGTTTACTTTTTCAATGGAATTACTGAAATAAACTAACTTTTCAATAACATTGTAATTTATTAAGATGTACCCATCATTTACTTATCAATTCTTAAGTCACTTTAAGTCCTACAAACATAATGTAGCCTGGTTTAGTCATGCTGGATAAGGTAATATATGCTATCCTATACACATTATTTAGGAACCAATGATTTCAAAGGTAAGCTTCAAACTAATTTTACAACCATTAGGCCAAAAAGCGAGCAAAGTAACATTAATCTATGCAGTAATATGTAACAAATTAAATTAAAACACACCTAAATACACAGTTGAAATTACCTTGTATGTATTAATGCCCCATTTCTTTACAGTGTCCAGTTTCTCCACCGCTACACCACGAGAAACTTCTTCGGTTGAATTAGCGTTATGATTCAATGACCCTACAAAGAAAACAAAAAACGGGGGAACAAAAAAGAAAGTAGTATACACCGGACATGAGAAAACTTTTCAGGGTGATGGTTTATTACATGGATTATGACAATGAGTGAGGACACTGTGGGGATGGTGATAACGTTAGTGATACCTGGATGCTGGTTTGTGTGATGGGCAAGTCGACTGGCTGAAGCATTACTGTTAGGCAAGTTAACACCCCTGGATTTCAGGCGAATGTCTGAAATGAGCACGGTAGCGATGAAAAGCAGGAATGAGAAAAGGTCACAGAAAACGAGGAAAAGGAGATGATAGTGAAATATAAAGCTGAAGGAAGACATAGAAACCTAAAGAAAAAAATGTTGGGTTTTGTGATGATGCTGTTATTGTGGTTTGGAAGACATAACAGTCCAAAATGCAGGGTTCTCATGCAAAATAAAATCGCTTCAAGAAAATAAGACAATGCACAATTTTAGGGTTACAATGAAGGTGCAGAGTAACAACAACCTAGTCACCCAAAGCTCATTTTACAGCCCACAGGGGTAAACTGGACATGAACTCAACATTTTAAGCGACAGAACCGTAATATCACGTTAGTACATCCCCAATTCTGAAAGCTGCCAAGACATTCCCTTTTGCTAATGCTGTGAGTCAAGTAGATACAAGCATGGTTGCATACAGTTCTTAGTCAAGCAATACAAAAATAAATCATCTTGAAGAAGGTTATAAATCTCAACTCATAAAGGTTAAAAACAAAAAACTGTCAGAACACACAGCCACCTAGTCCTGGTGCAGGGGCTCGTCTTCTGTCCAGATACTCTGGGTTGTAGCGAACTGCAGGCCCTATGGAATATGATGTTTGGAACATGAACCAACAGCTTAGAGGTCATGAGTTCCTTAGAGGCACAATAGCATACTAGGAGGAAACGTTCTAGCTCTGCTATGGCTTCCTAAAGGTACATTACATTAGTGAGCTACTTGAGTTGCTTAAAGGCATTCAACAACACTGACAGATCTCTGGCAAAGCTCAGAGCAGCCTGCAGCTGACAAGAGAGTGAAAACAGACAGTGGATAGGACAGTGTGATACTTAAAAGCCATGTCTCTCCTGGAATGGTACATATATAGTCATTTTTTTAACATCGAGCTATGAAATGGTAACTTAGTGTATCTACAAATTTGAGCTTTTAAAAAAGACGAGAGTGTTCACTTTGAAGAAAAGACATTAGGGCATATTGAGAATGACAGTATGATCTGCTAACAATACCTTTGATGGAGCTTGTAGGAATGATGCCCCCAGCGGGTCCTCCGTAACCCCCTGAGACAATACTGGTTTCATTCAGGTTGGGTCCAGACACCATCACCTGCTGCAGATCCTAAGGGATTTACATCCCAAAAAATAACCATACATAGGGTTTACAGGGCAGACAACAGAAGTATAATCGCATCTTTTCATTATTTCATAAACTGGGTTTTGTGCTTTTAGTAAACTGAGTTCTGTTGATAGAAAATAAAAGTCAATTTTATTATTATTTTTATTAAACTACTAAGCATGATCCACCCAATGTTTTATGTTCTATGTTCAGTTTTTTGTTGTCTTCAGTCACCAAAAAACCCAAAATAATCATCTGGGGTGTACGAGCAGAAAAGGCATAAGATGTCCTCCTTGTGTTCACAAACCTACTTTTATGTTCTCCAAATTTGACATTTTCTATTTACTCCAGTGGGTTTTTGGATGTGCACATTTTTTCCTGTGCTGAGCTTATTTTGCCCCAGCACAACTTCAAAACCCTCTTACAGGTGAAGTCCAGGCACATGATGATGTCATTACAATATAAATGCTATAGAAATATTTGCTATTGATATTATTGCAAAAGGTGTGCCATTTGAAATGTGGCTTTACCAACAGAAAAGAAACACTGCGGCTATAATTTTAGTAAACTGAAATTGTATGATCCAAGTTGACCTAAACTCAGTCGCAACTACAGAGATCTACCTGTTGAGTGACAGAAATATATTGTTTTTACTCAGTCGTCCCCATGTTATTTGGCAAGTGCTTATCATGAAAGTTGAATATTAATACTTTCAACAGATGCAGGCCTTTGCTTGGTTAAGCTAACATTTGGCCTTGACAGTTTAAAACCTACACACAAAGCCAGGTAATATACAAGCTGATCAAAAAAATCCCCTCATAGTGGCATCATGTATAAAAATGTCAAGAAGATTTCGGCGAGGTGGAATAAAAGTTGTCTGACCTGCTCCAGGCTGTCATCCTCAGTCAGAGTCCCTGTATCCCCATTGCTATTAATGGGGATCTCCATGGTAGCAGCCTTGCTCATGATATTGTCTGCCATGATAAAATCTCTACAAGACACCAACACAAGATGATAAAATGCAAAAGTTTAGCTTAAAGCTCTTTAAATCCATTAAAAAAAAACAGCATCTAAATAACACAGATGCTAACGTGCGTGACTGGGAGATGCGGTGTTGATGTGGCTGCCTACTGCCTGCTACCTGACAAGCTAGCCTCCAATCCTTACCGCTGTG
The DNA here is from genome assembly GCA_036173005.1 of Crenichthys baileyi. Lineage (NCBI taxonomy): Eukaryota > Metazoa > Chordata > Actinopteri > Cyprinodontiformes > Goodeidae > Crenichthys > Crenichthys baileyi. The sequence continues at coordinate 87,938 of JAHHUM010000340.1, forward strand.
TTGAAAAGGCAAATCCACTCTTAAGAATAAGAAATAAATCGTAGTTCAACGGAGAGAAAAAAATGTCAAATGAATTCAACAGAAATGCGACATTGTTATTAGCGTATTATCGCCGGGAGCAAACATTATTAATCCAAAATCGCTCACATGATTTTCTCTCTGCAGCCATTTAATTCAGACACAAAATCCCTGCATCTACCCAGCTAGAGGCTTTAATGAAATCCCTTCGGAATAAAAGTCTCCATTTTATTTATTTGATTTATTTAAACATACATCTTGTGTAAAACATGTAGAAGCATAAACTATGGAATAAAATCGTAGTTTACACTCTTATGCGTGTCATGCTTTACAAAACAAGAGGGTGGGATTGGTAAAATTAATCAGATGCTCTTATTGTGAAATGTAATAAACGTAACACAGCATCCCCTACGAGCTCCTCCATCCCCCCGCTCCATCTTCCACGTAGTACTGTTGACGTAGCCATTGCCGTGCAGGGTTTGCATCAGCTGCAGTTATATGACGATCCACTAGATGTCAATATAAGTTCATAGATAATTTAAAAAAATGTCAGCTACATTTTCTTGGGGGTCTATCGACTAGTAATTTATATTGAATTAAGCCTTAAAATCAAGTTTGTTCCACCTAGTTCTGATGACAATATCTCCAGTAATAGCCGTTTGTTTTGAGATGTGAACTGCCTGAAGATAGGCTTAGTAGTAAACTAACCACACTTTATATTATTTGCCCCATTTATTTTAATCAGGGATGCATGGGAATTGCACATGGTTTCCAAATGTGGAGGTTTTTCTGTAATTAATCTCTAAACATAGAACCCTCCCTCATGCAGATACATGCTCAAATACACACCTACACACTGATAATTTTGCTATGGTTGATCGTCCTTGATAGACTCTTTTCTTCAAAGTCATCTTCTTTTCACAAACACCTAAAATTGCTTGTTTGAGAACACATCTTTGAGAAAAGAAATAACAACTGCAATTGTAAGATCAAAGCCAAAAAAAGCCAAACGAGGGAGGATGCTGTGTTCTTGTTACGGACCTAGTCAACAAATGAGCACGTCAAAGACTGGCAGATTTATATGATTATGTTGTGCTATCACCTCTAATTTTATTAAGCATTCGAATGATAAAATAAGATACGTTAAGATATACTTTATTGATCTCACAATGGAGAAATTAACTTTTTACAAAATCTCATAGCAACACACAAGTAGAGTGCAGATAGTTCTGAAAAAATGTGTAATCAAAGAAGAACAAGGTAGATGTTCAAAAACAAGTAGTAATAATAGAATAAAAGAAAATAAAATAAAACAACTTGTGTACAATAAGTAGTGGATGTGATTGTTCTAAAGTGACAATGACAGGTATTGATGCAGGTAATTTACAAATACAGAGGTTATTACACGAGTTATTATACAGTAGAATTGAACAGTCGGACAGCGGGTGGCGATGAAGAACCTGCGGTAGCGCTCCATCCTGCACTGAGGGTGTCTCAGTCGGCCACTGAAGGAGCTGCTCCGCTCCTCAATCTGTGCTGCCTGGGGCCCAGCAGGCGACAGCGTAGAGAATGGCAGAGGCTACCACAGAGTTATAAAAAGTTCTGAGCAAAGGCCTGGACACTCCGAAGGACCTCAGTCTCCTCAGAAGGTGGAGGCAACTCTGGCCCTTCTTGTACGGGGCATTGGTGTTATGGGACCGGTCCAGTTTATTGTTGAGGTGAACACCCAGGTACTTAAAACTGTCAACTGTCTCAATGTTCTCCCCCTGGATGTTCACTGGTGTGCGAGGTGGTGTCTTTCTCTTGAAGTCTATCAACATCTCCTTCATCTTACTGGTGTTCAATCACAGATGGTTGCGCTCACACCAGTCCACAAAGTCCATGCTGACCGACCAGTACTCTAGCTTGTTACTTTCAGACACATAGCAGACAATGGATGATTCATCAGAGAACTTCCGGAGATGACAGCTGTCCTTGTTGTAGGTGTAAGTCCGCTATGTAAAGGGTGAAAAGGAATAGTGACAGGACAGTACCGTGCGGCGTCCCAGTGCTGCAAACTACCACTTCTGATTCCCAGCTGCACAGCCTCACGTACTGTAGCCGGTCAGTCAGGGTAATCAATGGTCCAGGCAGCAAGGTGTCCATCCACTCCCGTCCTCTGGCTTCCCCCATAGCAGCACCGGTCTGATGGTGTTGAAAGTGCTGGAAGTCCAAATACATAACTCTCACAGCGGTCTCTAGGTGGGTGAGCGCCCGCTGCAGCAGGTAGGTGGCAGCGTCCTCTCTGATGTAGGGCCTGCAGGCAAACTCTCAAGTGCAGAGGTGGGTGAGGATGAGCTCACCCACAGTTGCTGCCTCTTTACTGTTGGACTGATTGCAAGTTATGAAAGGCCTGAGGATATTGCCGTTAACTGGTTTCAACTTCAAATCATTGGTCCTGTTTGTTTTTGTCAGTTTGTTTCATTGTTACTCATAATCTTCCTGACAATTCAGCAGTCTTTTTGCATAGTGTAAGATTCTTGGACTGCTCGGTTACAGGAAGAACATGAAAAAGGATCCACACCATATTAAGCATTAACAACTGTTTGCTCAAAGATTAAAAATTAAAAAATAGGATTCTTTGAAACCTGGACAAAACTATGTAAAGAAAAGGTTGTATATTATATTCAAAATTCTGACTTTAACATGCATTTCGTGTATAAACCCAGAAAAGTACACCTTTGATTAGAAATGAATTGTAACTGATTTATAATCACCCCTTCTGCAAAGTAGTTGCCTCTGTTCCAGGGGTTTTGGATAATTGGATCCAATGTTTTGTAACTTGTACCACCTCAGTAAATCCCACTAGAAAGTCTTCTAAAGAGTATGTTCCATGACGGAAAATTTGAGATTTTCGAAATTCCAAAATTGCTGCCACGTGTCTCAAACAAAGAGATAGCTACTATAACAAACAGTTTATGTGTAGTTCTGACAGTTTGCATCTCATTAAATTTTTTCTCTCATGTATATTCCTGCTGTTACTGAGCATGTTCCTTTAGTGGTTGGCTAAATAAGATGCAATGAAACACATTCCTGTTAGCTCATATTGATGATAGTAGTACTTTATCACTGAGTACAGCAGTTAGCATTTCCCACTAGGTTTTAAAATTTGTAAATGGAACATGAATGAACTGGTTATCACTAGATCTATGACTTGTTTTTAAGGGCAAATATTAGCCACCAGCTCTCTTAATTGGTTTACTGTTATCTTCTTCATTTTAACTGGGATTTCTCAAAATGTTTGCTGCTCTATTTCTTGTTTCAAAGATCCTTTTTGCTTCAACAACAACACTCGGTTTTGGCTGTGCCTTATGAGCTTTACATCTCAGAAACATAGCCTTGTGTTTACATTGTAAACAGTTGATACCAAACTGTCTTATTACCGCCAATAGCAACCCAAGTATTGCCAGTGGCACTTGTACCACAGCAGGAGAACATTTTAAGTAAGGTTTTGTTTCTGATTGTTTCTGTTTTATCTTGTAAAAGCAAAACCTTTGCAAGTTGCATAAAGTGCAATGTGTTCCTTTGTGTTTCCAAGAAGTCAGTGCTTCATGAAGTACCTTCTGACGTCAAATACTTGATGTTGATAAAACAAAAGACAAAGCTCACAAAAGGCTCCGGTAAATTAATGAATTTACTTAGTAAGTGAAGTAGAACTTTTCCACTCAAAGCAAAATATTTTTTCTCCAAATTCCTGTTTAGGATTCAGTAAACACAACAATATTTAGACTATTCTCAGCAAACTCCTAGTCACTTTGTAGATAACGTTGGTGGTGCTGCCTCAGTGCTACACAGGAACTCAGTTGCTTTTTCACTTCTACTTTAGTCATTTGATGGTTAAGTTGTGAGGTTGTGTCCTATGTATCCTACCTTTCAAAATCACATCCTTAGTTTTATCAGCATTAAACCAACAAAGGTTTTGGTTCCATTCTTCTCTGATCCAACTAAAACTAAAATAAAATAATATTTTGTAAAGGTAGCTGTCAGCTCTCCACAGGACTGTGTACAGGTTAGTGTGTGTATGTCTCTACCTCCTCTGATTGCAGGGTGTGACCAGCAGGTGTTTCCTCACAGCTGGAGCTGGTCAAGACTAATCAGGAGGAGTTTATAGAGGAGTGGATTCCCGGAGGCAGATACCATATAGTTTTGCTCCATAAGTGGTAATCAGGCATACTTCTTCTCAGCTCCTGCTTTCTTTGATGTTTTATGCTTACCTCTTAGTTGTCTTCTCTCCAGGAAACACGTATCCCAGTTCGTGCTCCGTTCCTGGATTCCAGTGCTCTGCCTCTCAGAACTCTCTCATTGAAGAAGTCACCTCAAGACTTTCTTTGTGAATCTTCTCACCCCTCCTCTGGCTGCTCCCCTGACGCATGGTGTGAGGAACCCTTTACAACCATCAATTGTTTCTCACCTACCTGTCCACCCTGCCTTTGGTGTCTGTAAGTGTTGCCTTCACAACGGTCTCAGACATGACCAACATGACAGTAGCATGATAAGATTGTGTAAGATAACATTTTTGTCTGTCAGTTTGCCAGACATGTATTAGATAATACCACCACAATATTTTGGTCAAAATTCTCTGGTTTTGACATACATGTACATCTCACCACACATTCCCAGCACTCCAGCTCTTTAGTGGGACAGCTTACTATTAGACTTTGAATACTATTGCCCATTTAGGCCTTGGTTCAGAGAAAGTAAACTAACGATTTCAAATGATATCTCCCCTCTGTCAGTTATATAAGTCAGATATATAGAAACACAAATGATTATGCTTTCATTTGAGCCACTTGCATATGTGTGCATGAATGAAGCAGAGAAGCTAACCCTGGGATTAGCCTGTGAAGAGTTTTTACACTTTTTTGTGGATAAGGTGGCAAATGCTTGGGCACAGATAGTATCCCCTCCTAAATTTTCCACACCAGTTGTAGTCTCTTGCTTTGATGTTTTTCACCAGTTTGAGCCGGTGACCTTTAACTAACTATTTAGGAGAGTATCGATCATCTTAAGCTCTCTGGTTCTCCCATGGATGCGCTCCCACCAAGGTTTTTTAAAGAAATAATTTCTATTTTGGGGCCTCCTCTTCTTGCTGTTATTAGCAATAGTTTTTGCTCGCGTGTTTTTCTAAACGATTGGAAACATGCCATAGTACAGCCTCTGATTAAAGCCGAGCCTAAATGCAACTGTACTGTCAAATTTTAGGCCGATCTCCAAGCTGCACTTTCTCTCAAAAATCTTGGAGAAAATAGTCTATGTACGGTTGATGGATTTTTTTAACTGTGCATTACATTCCTGAGGTTTTTTAGTCTGGCTTTAACTCACTGCACGGCACAGAATCTGCACTGCTCAGGGTTTTTAACGAGATTGTTTTAGCTACTGATCCTGTTTTTATTGGATTTGACAGCTGCGTTTGACACTGTGGATCACAGCATCTTAATCTCTTGTTTAGAGCACCTCATCAGTATTCGAGGAACCGCCCTTGAATGGTTTAGGTCCTACCTGTCTGAAAGGACTTTCTGTGTTAGCTTGGGAGATTTTAAATCATTTTATGCTTCCTTTTCTTGTGGGGTCCCACAAGGCTCAGTTCTTGGGCCTCTGATGTTATCATTATACCTCCTTCCCCTGGACTCTATTTTCAGGAAGCACAGTTGTGCCTTCCATCTTTATGCTGATGACTGCCAGGTTTATGTTCCCCTGAAGAATGAGGGAACCTACTCTGCACAATCACTACTTGAGTGCCTTGAGGAAGTAAGAGTCTGGATGACTCTTAACTTCCTAAATTTTAAAGACAGAAGTTTTGTTTTTTAGTCCTGGGGTTTTCACTGGGTCATCAACCATAGAGCTTGGCCCTCTGAACCAGTATATAAAACCCATTATCACCAATCTTGGGGTAAAAATCAGAATCAGAATCAGAATCAGCTTTATTGCCAAGTTTGTACATACAAACAAGGAATTTGACTCCGGTACACTTTGCTCTTTGGTTTTTGTTTTTGCACTACAGAATATACATATTTACAATGTACAATATACACATATATAAATAAATAAAAAGGTGCATTTGCAACATCTGTATGCTGTTGTTTTGTATTTTATTGAATGTTCAACAGAGAAACAGCCTGGGGGAAGAAACTGTCTCTGTGGTGGCTGGTTTTTGTGAACAGCGCTCTGTAGCGTCGGCCTGAAGGCAGAACTCTAAACAGTTTATGTGCAGGGTGTGTGGGTTCTGCAGAGATTTTAGCAGCTCTTTTCCTGACCCTAGACCTGTATAAGTCTTGGATGGAGGGAAGGTCAGCCCAGATGATTCTCTCTGCAGTCCTGATTGTTCGTTGCAGTCTGGACCTGTCCTGTTTTGTGGATGAACCAAACCACACTGAGATGGATGAAGACAGGACAGACTGTATGATGGCAGTGTAGAAGATGACCAGCAGCTCCTGTGGAAGGTTGTACTTCTTGAGTTGCCTCAGGAAGTACAGTCTCTGCTGGGCCTTCTTCCGAACAGTGTCTATGTGTGAAGACCATCTCAGGTCCTCAGAGATGGTGGTTCCTAAGAACCTGAAGTGATCCACAGCCGACACGGTGTTGTTGAGGATGGTGAGGGGGTGTATGGAGGTGGTTTTTTTCCGAAAGTCCACTACCATCTCCACAGTCTTGAGTGGGTTTAGTTCCAGGCAGTTCTGACTACACCAGTGTATCAGGCGATCCACATCCTGTCTGTATGCAGACTCATCACCATCCTGGATCAGTCCACTGACAGTGGTGTCATCTGCAAACTTAAGGAGTTTCACGGACGAGTCCGCTGAGGTGCAGTCATTTGTGTACAGGGAGAAGAGGAGTGGGGATAGAACACACCCCTGGGGGGCACCAGTACTTATTGATCTGTTTCGGGAGAAGATGCTCCCCAGTCTCACCTACTGCTGTCGGTCCGTCAGGAAGCTGTTGATCCACTGACAGGTGGAGGCCAGGACGTTGAGCTGGGTGAGCTTCTGGTGGAGAATGTCTGGTATGATGGTGTTGAAGGCCGAGCTGAAGTCTACAAACAGGATCCTGGCGTAGGTCCCTGGGTGGTCGAGGTGTTGCAGGATGAAGTGTAGACCCAAGTTAACAGCATCATCTGCCGACCTGTTTGCTCCGTATGCAAACTGCAGGGCGTTCAGTAGTGGGCCTGTGATTTCTTTCCGGTTGCTTCAACACCAGCCGCTCAAAGGATTTCATGACCACAGACGTCAGGGCTACAGGCCTGTAGTCATTTAATCCTAGGATGGTGGGTTTCTTGGGCACTGGGATGATGGTGGATCGTTTGAAGCAGGAGGGGACCTCACACTTCTCCAGTGACTTGTTGAAGATCCGGGTGAAGATTGGAGCGAGTTGATTTGCACAGGCTTTCAGGCATGATAGGGAGACGTTATCAGGTCCTCCAGCTTTCTTTGTTTTCATGTGCTGAAAGAGCCTGTTTACATCATCCTCAGAGATCTTTAGTGCAGGCAGAGGATCTGAAGGTAGGGGGTTGGTTGCTTTGCTGGTCGAACCTGTTCCTGAATTGGATGTGGAGTAGTTGGTTTGAGGTGTGAATGGCTTCTTGTCATGTCTGCAGTAGAAGCCATTCAGACGGTTGGCCAGGCGAGGACTTTGTTCAGGAAGGGTGGTGGGGCTTCTGTAGGCAGTCAGGTTTCTCAGACCAGTCCATACAGCCGAAGTGTCACCAGTAGAAAGGCTGTTTTTCAGCTTCTCACTATAGCTTCTCTTGGCTGCTTTGATCTCCTTTGTAAGTCTGTTTCCTGGCCTGCCTGTACCCGGGGCCAATCTCCACTGCTGTGAGCTTTTCCTTGTCCCTGCGCAGATTCCTGAGGTGTGGAGTGAACCATGGCTTGTTGTTCCCAAAGTTGCAGAAGGTCTTGGTCTGCACACACTGTTCTCACAGAAACTGATGTATGATGTCACCACATCAGTTAGTTCGTTTTAAATCCGTGGCTGAGGTTTTAAAAACAGTCCAGTCTGTGCATTCAAAGCAGGCCTGTAGCGTCTGCTTTTTGATTCCTAGTCCACTTTTAACAGTGTGAACCACGGGTTTGGAAGCTCTTAGTTTTCTGTCTGTAAGTTGGGATGAGGTGGATAAGACAATGATCCGAAAGTCCCAGAGCAGCCCTGGGAACCGCATGATATGAGTCCTTAAAGCTGTGTAACAGTGGTCCAGTGTGTTTTTGTCTCTGGTGGGACACTTAATATGCTGTCTGTATTTGGGAGCTCATTAGAGAGATCTGCGCTGTTAAAATCTCCCATTATTATGATGAAAGAGTCAGGGTGTTTTTTTCTTCACGTCTGTAATCAGCTCAGCAAGATTTTTTTTTCCGCGGCAGAAGTGCAGCCATGCAGAGGAAAATATGAGCCGATTATTATGAACGAGGAAAAAACTCCCTCGGTGATAAAACGGTTTACAGATTATGGAGAATGACTCCAGATCCGGACTAATTTTTTTCCCCGCACTTTTATGTCTCTGCACCAAGCTTCGTTTATAAAAGAAATTTCCGCCTCCTCGCTTCTTCCCTGATAGCTCCGCGCTGCGATCCGCTCTGAACAGCTGGAAGTCGGCAACAGCAGTGCGCGGTCCGGGATGTTGTCACTCGGCCATGTCTTGGTGAAGCAGAGAACCGCTGATCTGCGGAGGTCCGAGTTTTTACCGGGGGAAAGAAGTAGCTCGTCCATCTTGTTGCTTAGAGAGCGGACATTTGCCAGATGTATTATAGGCAGTGGTGTGCGAAGTCCTCTTTTGTGGAGCTTTACCAGGGCGCCAGCCCGCTTTCCCCTCTGACGCCTCTGGCGCAGTATCCTGTAGAGTGCCGCCGCTCCGCTTGCCAGAAGCTCGGCCTCGGATGGGGAAAAGATGGTGAAAAAATCCCAAGAAAGGACTCTCTGATGTTGAGAAGCTCCTCTCTACTGAATGAGAGCACAGAATTGTGGCCCGAGACCACAGTACTGTGGCTCAAAAAACATATAAACACACAAAATACAAAAACAAGGAGAGAGCGAAGCTCCGAGGCTGCCATCTTGTATAGAGAAGATGGAGAATGTATAGAGAATGTATGGAGAATGGATAGTAATTTTAATCTTCACAGGCAGATCAGCTCAGTGGTGAAATCCAGCTTTTATCAACTGAGACAACTGGCAAAGGTGAAATATATTCTTTTAAAACAGTGATCCACACTTTTATCACAACACGCCTCGACTACTGCAACTCTGTATTTTGTGGTATTGCAGACAGCCATGTTTCGTCTCCAGCTAATGCAGAAGGCCGCTTCCCGCCTTTTAACTGGTACACGAAAGAGAGAGCACATAACTCCTGTTTTAGCCTCATTGCACTGGTTGCCTATTCAGTTTAGGGTTTATTTTGAGATTATTTTATTTGTTTTTAAATCATTTAATGGTCTGGCCCCACCCTGCCTATCTGAGCTTCTGCAAGTGCATTGCCCTTCCCGCTCACTCAGGTCAGCAGACTAGCTTCTCCTGGACTTGCCAAGGACGCGGCGGAAGCTCTGAGGGGACAGAGCTTTTTCTGTGGCAGAAAATTATATTATGTTTTATTCAAGTTGTTTATCATATTTTTTATGTGTTTTTATATTACTCTAGTTGTTTGTAACTTATTTTATGTGTTTATCCTGTATGCTGTATATATTTGTTCAGCACTTTGGTCAGCTGTGCTGTTTTTTAAAGTGATTATAAATAAAGTTGACTTGGCTTGGCTTGGGGTTGAAAAACAAAAAAAAAGGCACCAACACATGAGATATTTATATATGCTATCTAAAAGTAACACATAATCATTTTTTTCCTTTCCTCCCTGTGACATTTATCTGTTCATATTACTAAAATTATTTCAATTTGCAAAGTCAGTCAGTCAGTCATTTTCTATACCGCTTCTTCCATAGTAAGTTGCGGGAAAGCTGGTGCCTATCTCCAGCAGTCTATGGGCGAGAGGCGGGGTACAACCTGGAAAGGTCGTTAATTTGCTAAATACCACTATTCATTTTAATATATATTAGACAGCATTATTTTTTTTATTACTTTCTTCAAATTTAGACGTTCTCTATGATTTTTTGTGCCTTTAAACAATGTGGGAAATCCAAGATGATAGATTGGCTTTCTAAGCTTCTGATTTACAACATTAAAACATACCTGCTGATGTACGGTATTTTAAGGCAACACTTTAAACACACTGCTTCCATGTGTAACATTTAGGGAAGTCAATAGAAATTGACCAAGATATAAGGAAGAGAATTGTGAACCAATCCAAGCCTGGTGTAATCCTTGGTCACAATTTCCAGATGCCTGAAGCCACTTTTATCTATTCTAACAGGTGTATGCAAAAAGCAATTACTCTAAAACGAACATGAAAAAAACAACATTATAGTTTTCAAATGCACTCAGAGAAAAGGACTTTAATTATTAGAAACATTTTCTGTAGTCTTGCCCGAATGATAAGTGTTACATCTGGAAGAATAAGGGTGAAGCTTGCAAGCCTGAGATGTGACTGTGAAGTGTGGAGGTGGAAGCATCATTTTGTTTGTATCTTTTGCTGCTAGAGGGTATGGCACACTTCATAAAGTAGATGGCATAATGAGGAAAGCTCATTCTGTGCAAATGTCCCAGGAAGTTAAAGTTTGGGCACAAATGAGTCTTCCAAATACACAATGAGCTTAAGCATAACAATAAATCAATCAATAAGTGGCTTAGGGACAACAGTTCCTGTTTTGGAGTGTCCATCACAAAGTTCTACTATCAGTATTTTAAAAAGTTGGGGGCTGAGCTCAAAAGCTGTTCAAACAATGTATCGAGTGGTTTGTGGAAGGAAACCCAAAACGTTTGACTTAAGCCATACAGTTTAAAAAATGATTCTACCAATAAAATGTCTCTAAACTTCTGAAATTGAAGACAATAAAAAACAAATTTCTCTCTCATTATCCTGCCATTTAGCAAATAGAATTTTGAAACTCTGAATTGATATAAAGCAGGAAAAGATTTTCTTGATTTAGCTAGACAATGAGGAGAAAAAGGTTATGTTTTATGCAGTGTATGTAAACATTTGTTTCAAATGTTGGTTCCTGCAGACAAATTGATTTTCTGTCAGCTTAGTGTCTCTTCATGGACAAAACAGACATGGAATTACAATTGCAGATCTTCTAGAACCAGACACACAAATAAAAAGATTAATGTTGAATTAATTCTTTGTTCCGTTTCATTATAATAAACATGAATAGACAATGAAACAATATTTTTACTTGATGCCTTGGGATGAAATCCATTGTTTGTTTATGGTGTTCAAGTCACCTTGAAAACATTGCAAGCAATGTTTGTCCCTCTTATTGTAGAATTAGTCTGGCTTATGTTGAAAGGACAACAAATGCCTGTAAAAACTCTACATTTTTGATATACTGTATTTGTCAAAACAGATCGTCCATCAAGAATTTACTTGAATGTTATAAAGAGAAATCATAGAACCAAACAATTTTCCCAAGGCTAGATGCCACTGGGATTTCTGATTACTGCAGTTCAGTAAGCATATCATTGAAAGAACATGTTTTACCCAAAGCTTTTAGAGCACTGACTAACTTAGTATCTTTTAGTATACATACCTTTGAACTCCATAAGTATTCTGTTTTCGACATATTGAAAACAATAAAAGCAGCTGTTTTGCTGATCAGAGCAGAAACAAAGGAAAGAATGTGCTGCGGCTATATATCAGCAGTGCAAAAGATTGCAAGTTGGGCATGTTGCAATTAAGAATAATTAAGCCACAGTTGAATTTCAAATTATCCCATGATTAAGCATGCTAAACTGTTACACATCACAGATGTAACTTTACAACAGCTAGATATTTCAACAAGGGAGTGGTTGGGGCTGCGCAGTAAACCTTTATTTTCACCCTTGGATAGAAGCATTAATTTCTCACGCAGGAGAATGTAAGTTTACTGTTGGCTATAAATTTAGAACAGGGCCATATTAAACGTTAAAGAGCTCAGGCGAGGTCTCCTTTGACACCAGAGTGCCTGTCACAAAGGAAGGGTACAAAATCTGAGGGGGGAGCGTGAAACCCAAAAGGCAGTCTACCCCTCCCTGTGTCCTTTTAGAAAATAGTTAATCTTATTTTTCAGTGATCATTAAGCATGCTTCCAGATGTGGGGAGTGAACCTCATCTTCTCACAGTCATCTGTGCTCTATAGCAAAAAATAAAAGGCTCTGGAAAGGGATAGTGAAACTAAGAAAAAAACAATAGAAAGCAATGCAGCTTGCATACAAACTCCATTAGAATTAATAATGTTTCACAATTCCTAAATGAGAGCGTATGGAAGTGATTTTCTTATGGTGTCTTACATACCATTCAAAAACAGTCAAACAACCACTTTTCCAACTGGCAGTTCATCACCAAAGAGAGTAATTCATCATTATTTTGGATCTTTGAATGCTGGGACTTTCAGCGACTGAATTTTTAAAGACGCAGCTCACCAACAACAGCATATTTTTATATGCTTAAACATCAGTAGAGCTTAAACATCACAGCAATGAAACTACAAAATCAGCAGGGACATTTGGTTCTATGTGATATCACATACAGTTCTGTGAAAAAGTATTTACCCAATTATAGATTTTTCTAGTTTTGATTTTTGCCACACTAAAATGTTTTAATCTAATGAATTTTAATAAACTGAGTAAATACAGAAAGCAGTTTTCAAATGATGATTTCATTCATTAAAGGTAAAAAACCTACTCAAACCACCCTTGGGCCCAATGTTCTTTGCAAATTATTTTATTTCAGGCACCCTAAAGGTGTTTTTAAAGATGAATGGCCTGTTGGCCATACCACAGAATGCTATCCTACTGCATAAACCAAGTGCACTTGTGTTTAAGGTCTAAAAGTGACAGCCAAACATTCTCCTTCAGGAATGTCAGTTAAAAAGATAATAAATTACATCATTAATTACAGGATTTGCTATAAAATCCAGATCATAAAGCAACAAAGCAGTCCAAGACCATTACACTGCCACCATCCTTTGGTGTCACTATGGTGTTCACCGACTGCAGGTTTACTGGTGGTTCCTAGAGTCTCTAGAAGTAGAATGGGAGGCAGATCCTTTAGTTATCAGGCTCCTCTCCTGTGGAACTAGCTCCCAGTTTTAGTCCGTGAGGCAGACACCCTTTCTACTTTTATGGCTAGGCTTAAAACTTTCCTTTTTGATAAAGCTTATAGTTAGAGTGGCTTAGGTTATCCTGAGCTATCTGTGTAGTTATGCTGCTATAGGTTTAGGCTGCTGGAGGACATAATGACCACTTTCACCCTCTTCGCTACATTCTCACACTACTCTCCAATTTTGCATTATTTGCTGTTATTTCAGCTTCTAACTTTATATTCTCTCTCTCTTTTCTCTTCCTAGAAGCTACACCTGGTCTGACTCTGTCTCTACCTGTGACACCTTTCTGGAGGGGGGCATCGTCCAAGCTTCTGCTGGCAACAACTTAATGCTCACCCTTCTACCGATGATCCACATGGCCCTGTCTTTCAGTGTTTAACCCTTTCTTCTCTCCTAGACATGGCGATTGACTGAGCTTTTACTGTGACTAACTCTATGTGCTCTCTTTCAGACTCTAACCCTTTAAAACTGGCTCAGAGTTTATATATTCTTTCTTTCTATATGAAACGAACTAAAGGAGCTACATCCATTAACATTTACTTTTTCCCTTTCCCTAGAAAGTACTCCTGGATCAGTGCTTCTTTGTTCTCTTTGTGTCTCTGCTCTGTTCTCTCAAACCCCCAGTCGGTCGTGGCAGATGGCCGCTCACACTGAGCCTGGTTCTGCTGGAGGTTTTTCCTGTTAAAAAGGGAGTTTTTCCTCTCCACTGTCGCTACATGCATGCTCAGTATGAGGGATTTCTGCAAAGTCAACGCCTGTGACTGTCCACTGTCTCTACATGCTCATCCAGGAGGAGTGACTGCTGCAAGTCACTGACTGGATGCAATCTGCTGGGTTTCCTTAGACAGAAAAACTTTTTATCCAATTTGAATAAATAACTAACTCTGACTGCACTGTTCAATGGTTAGGACTAATTTGAATGTATGTACCTGACTTTTGTGAAGTGCCTTGAGACGACATGTGTTGTGAATTGGCACTATATAAATAAACTGTATTGAATAGAATTGAATCATTTTAAAATGCTGTGAAATGCTATTTTCAACAAGTGTTCCACTTTTGCTCATCAATCCACAGAATATTTCACAAAAGTCTTGGAGATCATCAAAACTCAGCTCAGCAGTGTTTTTTTTTTGCCTTGGAACTCTCTTATGAATGCCATTTTTGCCCAGTCTCTTAATGTTGAATCATGAACACTGACTTTAACTGAGAAAAGTGAGGCTTGCAGAGCTTTAGGTGTTTATTTTGGTACTTTTGTGACCTCCTGAATGAGCCATCAATGCACTCTCAGAGTAATTTTGGTGGGAAGGTTTACCACTGTCAGATAGACATTAGTGACTTTGTTCCTCATCTTTTCTTGAATTTTTCAGAATCAGCACATGTTGGGTTTTCTTCTTTTGGTCATTTAGTCTTACCGAATGCTGTAAAACAGGTTCTGTTTAAATGAATTCTTAATTTTACAAGTCTGGCAGTAATCTGCCAAATTTGAAAGCAATTATTATTATTATTATTGTTATTTATTATTTTGGATAGAGCCAGGTCTGTTTTTTTCACCTTAAATTAAATAAAATCATAATTTGAAAACAGTTGTTTATAATTATTCTAGTTTTCTTTGTATGATTACAATTAGTTTGACATTTTAGCATGACAAGAAAGCGAAAACAGAAGAAATCTGTAAGGGGGAAATATTTTTCCGGAGCACTGTATGTTCCAAAGGCAAACATCAAAAGAAGAAAGAAATTATCATAACTGGCAGATGATTTTAGATGAATTATTGCTGGCACAGGGAGACTTAGTTTCATTTTTGAATGTGTTAATTTGAGAATAAACACGAGAGCTGTCACGAGTATGTGTGTTTAAATATTTATTTAGACAGAGCCCCAACAACTCAGGAAAGTCATATCTTTGAGCCCACAAAAAAAAATCCATTGAATTATTTAAAGTGTCAACATGAACAGTTTTCACACCATTTTTCACAACAGATTACTTTATGAGCCTACAATTTGGCAGAGAAAATAAACTTCAGTGTATGGCGTGAGAGCCGTGGCATCTGTGAAATAAAGGCATTGCTGTTGCTCTGATGTTTCCACTCAAATTCACCTGCATAATAAGAGAGACGACTAGTCAGCGGCCACAAATGAACTGTGAGCAATTTCAGAATCGTAAACTCCCCAAGGGATTACTGGCATTTTCAGTAAAGTGTTAAAGTCACAGTTATTTGTTTTCATGAATGCTACCTTTGGTAGGTCTACAGAAGCTGTGGTTAGTGCAAGCACGGAAGGCCACGTCTAGTTTTCTTTCTTCTTCTCCTTTGCATACTGTTTACTTACTGTCTCATGCAATTTTCTGATGCAGACGTCTAATTTTGTAGTGCTTTTTGATGCACGCTCTTTTCCTAAGGATGGAACTGAAATTCTAACACATTTAAATTAAAGGACACAGAAGGTTGACGGAACTTCTTTCTTTATGACAATACATGCATATTGGGTAATGGTTTGTATGTTTCTAATTTTCCATTTTAAAACATACATGTCTTAAACCGGACCTTCTAGGAAAGTTTAATTTTATCTCAACAGCAAGAGATGTGGATGGGTGACATTCTACTAATCCTAATAAAGGTTGAAAATGTAAACCTTATGGAAGCAAAATCTATTAACATTAAAACATCTGAACAGTTTTCATGGCAAGATTAATACACTATTAGCTATTAAAATAAATGTTTTAATCTTTTACAATTGTCACCACTGGTGGTACTTCGGCTGCTACAAGCTTGGGGTCTCTCTGCATGTAGTTTACATATTCTCCTCTGCCTGGGTTCTCTGTGGGTATTCTGCCGTTCTGAAAAAAAAAACATGCATTTTAGACTAATTGGTCTCTTTAAATAATCTTTAGAAGTCAGTGTGTGTGCATGCATGGTGCTGTGCGTGTCTGTGTTCCCCTTTTATAGACTAGTGACCTGTCCAGGGTATACCTTATCCAATGACCTCTAGATCACCAGCTCCCCTGTAACCCTGCACTGAAAGGCATGTATAAACAATGGATGGACAGACAGATAACTGTAATGAACTGGATGATAGATACCGGTAGTTCACCAGTAACAAGGTGGTGAAATATACTGTATTCCTTTTACATTTCAAAACCTGGATTTAGGAATGACATTAAACCAAATTTAACCGTGATCCAGTTACTAGTTTAAAACCTAAAGGAATTTAATCATTAATATATGTAGTCAACAGGCTAACTCCTATTAGCAAGGTAATAAAATATTTCACTGCCTTTTGTAGTATTAAGAACAGGTGAAACAGATTCACCAAGTTGCATGGCGTATGAAAACACAGGAAATGATCTTTCCAGACTTTGGAACTTTGACCCAAAGTCTGTTGGAGACCACTCACCAGTGGTCTAGCATCATCATAGTGTTGCCCAGGTGGATTCCTATAAATACCTGGGAATACAAATAGACAATAAACTCACATGGTATGCTCAGGTTGACTATGTCTAGACCAGGGTCCAGCAGCACATGCACCTGCACTGCAGGCTAAGGGCCTTCGGCATCAGTCAGAAGGTGATGCTGCTCTCTTACCATGCCTTAATAGAGAGCATCGTCAGATACAGCATCTCAACCTGGTTCGGTAACCTGTCTGTCCAAAAGAAGGTCCAGCTCACCCGGCTCATACAAACCGCTATCAAGCTGATGGAAGTGAAGCAGCATCCCTCACTTCAGAATATCTTTGACAAAACATAACCAGAAAGGCCCAAAAAGTTATCTCAGACCCCACTAACATCCTTTACTCAGATTATCAGCTCCTTCCTTCAGGTCGGCGCCTCAGAGTTCCTGCAAGCAGACTGAACCGCTACAACAACTCATTTGTTCCACTCTCACTCAAAGCCTTAAACAGCAATAAAAACACTGAATTACGAGAACAGAATGTACAGGTAACGGTCAATAGTACTTTTAATTATTTAATGTGTTTTTATTGTTTATATTTGTTTCATTTTAATCTTATACATTTAGTATTGGCATTGCACAATTCGCTAAGGGGGAAGTGGATATGAGTGAAAATTTTTATTTGTAAGTAAAAGTGGAACACATATAAATGATGCAGTCCAGAAATAAGTTTTTTTTGTTCTGTTTTTGTTTCTCAAAAATACCACAAATGGAAACTGCCTACTACTTCTTTAAACAATCTATAAATAGGATGGTACTTGGTGAATGTATTTCCATAAGTGATACCTGTTGACCCACTGAGTTTGATTCTAACTTTCAAGCATCAAAACAAAGAATTTTCTATATAAGTCTGAGTCATGCTTAAAAGGTTACTCACACACTGCACACTCCAGTTTTACTGGCACCCCGTAAAGATGTGTACAAAGCCTTAAAAGTAATTCATCATTTATTGCAGATGTAAAATCTCTCCCTAAAAAATTGCTGTAGTTTTCTTATAGTGAGCTTTGGGAATTTCTTTTACCTACTTTTACAGTCTTCCTCGTTGTGTGTTGTAGCAATATAAACTTGGTTGCTCCTCTGACTGTAGATGTATGTAATGCTAAAAAGGACTTTGAGTTTAGTTTTGCCACCTTTGTTCTTGACAGTTGGGGGGTTTTCTTGGGTTTCCTTGTTAGGTTTTGTCTTCGGTGTCATCTCCAGCATTTGTAAGTCTGTTCTTGTATTTTTCTTTAAGAGATCCATTCCTGTATTATCTTGCCTCCTGCTTAAATTAGGATCCTCTGAAGCAATGTCTTATGACAATGTGAGCAAGTAATTTCCAACACCTTCTAAAAGGTTGTTAATTACAAAGAAAAAAAAATTGACCATTTTATCTCAACAGAAGGCAAAAGAACTTGGGGTAGTAAGTAATACAGTTCTTTACTTTATCTAAATCAAATGTCCTCTGTGAACATTTAAGTGTCCTTGCCCATTAAAGTGCTGGAAAGGGAAACTGTCATCATTGTGGTCCAAACAATCTTTATCCAAATCTGAAGCTCTGCTTAGCCACAAGATTGGTTGGTTCTGCAATTTGTGGAGCTACCATAATTAAAGTTGGTCAATCCTTCTACCTTAAAAGTCCAGCTGGATCAGTGACACCTCAAAATGGACCATGGCCTGGACACAGTTAGAAAAGTCATGCTTTTAAATTTTTCCTTTTCACACTTAAATCATTTAGTTATGGTCTATATAAAGTGGAACTGCAATGCTTTGGTCTGAATTCCTTGATACCGTAGCTTCACAGGCCCCTCTTTTACCCCTGTCCTGAGGTGTGTCTGAGAGCAACTCCTTTTGGTAAGGTCTCCTTAAATGTTACTAAGGCCCTTCACACCCCGCCCCCTTCCAGGTCAAAGAGCGTTCAGAGATACAATTATCTAGTGGCGCAGAAACAAGATAAAAACAGCAAAAACAATGCAAAACTGTTAACGTAATAATACTGTTCAAAATACGCAGTACGGTTATTTCCTCAAGGAGCTAAAAGCAGCACACAACACTATCATAAGCAGAAGGCACAATGCTACTGCTATCAACACAATCGCTATCAACACCTAATAAATTGATGTCTAATAAAAGTTTATTGTCATTTTAGCGTAATATTCACCTTAATGCTTTGCTGTGTCCGTCGTTTCCATAGACAGAAGAAACTGACCCCTTAATTAGATGAAGTCTCTCAGCAAATCCTTCTTGATACTGGCGGAGGCTGCTAAAGGCATTCGTCCTTGAAGTGCTTGAATTGTGTGGGTTAATACACCCAACAACCAAACCAAACGCATCCTCTTGCAGCATAGGCAGACTTGAGCTTGGACTACAAAAACCGCAGCAAGAAAAAAACTGGCTGTTCCACAGCGAATACTGTGATGTAATAGTTCAAAAAACGTAACATATGTAAGAGAAAACTTAATGGACTGAAAATTATGACCCAAACAGAATATAAAGATATCTTCGCAGGAGATGGAGAGACTAAACTCAACTTTTCTGCACTCCTACAGACTCTAAGTACACAACAAAACACACACACACACACACACACACACTTAAAAACTACGAGTAAGGTCAGTTACTAAAACTGGCTTGTTTAAGGTGTCCAGGTAGGTCATTCATTCGTTACAATGTGAAACACTGCTAAAACAAAGATTATTCAACTATACCACACAAATTTGATAGAAAAAAAATATTTGGTTCTCCATAGATAGCGTTTCTAAAAATCTGAAAGCATGGTGAACTAAGATTTGAACCTTTAAATAGTATAAATCCTCATCATCTATTATCGCACAGAGGCATAGTTCATAGATTTTCCTTTTTGCATTGTAATGTTTTTTTTCTTATCACATAGGACAGAATTCCTATGGTGTGCAAAAAAGTGCTGTGACACGTGTTAAGGTACTACTGACTAAATCACAGCAACCAGTGAGAAAAGCAGTGGAGCTTAAGGACCTGTGTTGGACTAATCTTTTTCACTCTCTTCCCAATGCTTCAGACACCCAGAGCCCCTAGAAACTGATACTATTTTAAAGTCTAATATAATACTAAAAGATTCAATTATTGTAGTACAATCTGTGTCAGAAATGTCCTCTTTCAGCTTATGGGCTAGCAACAGAAAAAAATTGCCCCTTTTTCAGGTTCCCACATTTTTACTTCATGAGTGTCAGAAAATGATGAAAGTGATACACAAATCATTTGAAATAGCAATATTTGGCCCAGTAATACATTAGAAATGATGAAAGCAGAGAGATATTTCAAGAGAATAAAATAAGAGCAGACACTTAGGGAAAAAATACAGTGTTCATACCTTCAGTGAATTAATTTTGTTTGTGCATACCTGAAAGCAAAGGCATTACCAGCCACATTTATATCTGACAAGTATTCAAAGCTTTGGTTTGCAGCCCTACCCTTTTTATGTTCATGATCAAATTCTCATTGTTTGTGTTGTGGATTTTATGGCAATATTTAATACCCCTAACTTCATCACGAGGTGACATGAGAGTTGAAGAAATGCAGAATGCACAAATGGCATCAGCATGAATCTAATATCCCGACTTACAAACAAAAGCATAAATACTGCATAGCAAGAAAATACAAAGTTGAAGAAGGCAAAGTAATGGGTGACAAGGTAATCACAATGATCTAGCAGACATGAAAACAAACTGAAATTAATGTATTTGTTGAGCACTGAACAAAGTGTCAGTGGAAGTCAGCAACAGATACTATTTGTGAAATGCAGGCTAAAATATTCTACAATGACAGAAAAGGGACCATGGTTTTCAAAATAAAACAGGAAATGAACCAAATTCTGAATGAACACCAAATAACCCATCTCCTCTGAGGTTGCCAGACCAGAAACCCTCTTCTCTACAACTACACCTTGACATCCTGTCCATGATCACCACAACCAGGATCCATGAGAAGGTGGAGCAGTTGCTGAATTCAGTCGACACAGTGGATAGCCCCTAAAAGCAACCTTGTACCAAAATTAATTTGAGGACATGGTCATAAACCTGCAGTTCCAGAAAACTCATGGGGACCAGACAAGCTCTGATTCCAAACTCCTATGAAATGCTCAGCAACTCCACGAAAGGTAAAGATCTGGGCCCATATTCACAAAGACTCTCAGAGTCCTCTCAAAGAGCTCCTATCTTAGCCTAAAAATTCATGGCAAGGACTCCTAGCTTAAGAGTGATTCAGCTCACACTGAGAGCGCCTCTGAGCGAGGAGACGATAGAAATTCCTACCTTAGTGAGGAGGTGTGGTTGGCTTGTTTGTTAGGTGTGATGCTGTCTTCTAAGAGCTATGATTGGTTGTTAAAAGAAATTACAAAAAAGAACAAATCGATGGAGGGAAATTAACCGATGATAGAATTTAGACTGGATTGAGAAAATTGTGTAAATCATGGTGATAAAACCTTTACAGTCTTCCTAGCTGTGTGTTGTGGCAATATATATGTATATTTCACTGTGATCTCCTTCTTGTATAAGGAGGTTTAGTTTGATAAAATGACCAAAACAAAACAGAGGAAAAAGAAGTTGGAAAACAGTTAACTGAACAGAGGAGCAGAGCCTGCTGGTGGAAGAGAAGAGAGGAATATTGAAAGGTAGATTTGGTCCCGGGATCACAATGGGAACAAACAAGCATTACCGAGCAGATCAATGTGTCGTTCCCTCTGCTTTCAGCACGAGCCTGGAATGTGAGCAGCTCTGGTACCTGCTGCAATCAGAAGCTAGAGAGGAGGTAGCAGCACACCAGAGAACTTTTCCACAGACGGGAGAGCGTTATAAATGACCATTTAGGCTTAGGCTGCTGACATCATCATGTACAATACAGCAAATACTTATTCGCCTCATTTACAGGTTCCTTCTATGTATATAGTGTTTAGATTATTGTACTGTATCTTGTCTAGAGTTTGTATTTATTTATATATATATTTTTTCAACTTTTTCCAAATTTTTTCCAAAATTATTTTTGAAAGCATTTTACAATCTGTAAATATATAAATAATCCTGTACTAAATTGTTTGTAATTTTGTTCACTTTTTATACAGTCTTATTCAAAATTGTTTAAATAATTTATTTATCCTTGCTAATATTACCTTACTAAAGGTCCACCTTTAATCTGTCCTGCCGCTGAAACTATTTAATTTGCCCTAGGGGGATGACAAAGTTAACCTTATCTCTACATTAATAATTGCATGATTGTTATATAGTGTATGTTGTGTTCATAGAGTGTGTTCATTTACTTACTGTTTAGGGGGTGGATCCCTGCCCAATAGAGCCTGTAATGTTTTATTAATTCGCTGTTGTTCATTGTACTAAGAATATCTCTTTTTTTCTCTCTGTCTTTCCACACTCTTAAGCTCACTAAAAGTCCTCCTTACTATTAACATTTCCTCAAGGTAGGAGCTCTCTTAAGGCCCCAAATCCTCTGTGAATAACTTTTATTTTACCGAATTCTAAGATAGATCTTAGAATTCGAGATATTCTGAGCTTTTTCTTAGAATGACGTCACTAGGAGCTACATTTAGTCTTAGAATTAAAGACATTTAATTCTATTTTTCAGTTTCAACTAAAAGTTTTTGAAGATTCTGCAAATGGACCAGGTGTCACAAAACTGTTGGTTTGAAAATAGACAAAATCTTGTTAAACTCAGAAGGCCATTACACATTGTTCATGCTTCGTTAACTTCTAGTGGAGAATCCTAATTCATGTTCCATTCTTTCAAAATAAAACTATATTCTTTGAACTCTTAAATCACATTTGCAATGAAAAAAAGCAGCACAGCTCAATCCAAAAGGAATCCTTTAAGACTTTTAACAAGTGGAAAAGTTCACCTTTATTACTGTATCTCATATCCTTAATCAGAGAGCATAAATTGCACACAAGCTGTACTCAGGTGGTCTAATTTACCTTTTCATATTTTATTTTTCAGCAGTTTCTATCAGGGGTTTTCAGTAATTAGCATATGGGCTGATATCTTGAATTTAAAGCTCTGCAGATCCGCCATCATCAAAGCTTGATTCCATTTTAATTTTTAATAAACATTACATTATTTACATTTCATTATTGCACTTGCGTATTCTTTTGATCTTTATCCTGCAACATATGGATCATGAGTGGTACAATGCAGGAAATCACATAATCATAATTAAAACGGATCCTTACCTACATTTTGACTGCTCCACTCTGCAGTTCTTCATAAAAATGCCAGAAGCAATCTGTACTCTGGTATAATGTTTAAATTTAGAAATTTATACTGCATAATGGTGACAAACATGGAGAAAGGCTTTTTATTCCTCCCTGTTTTAGGGAAATTATCATTATTTGTGTTAAAATGAGACTTTTGCAATGAAAAATAAATATAACTGCTTATATTGTGTCACTTTAGGTGTTAAAGAGGTGGATGGTGACAGTTTTAGCAAACTATGTGTGAGAATGAATTTCACTCCTTTTGTGTTACATTTTTGCAAACGTGAGGTTCTCTTTACGTCAAAGGAGCAAAACTTTCTCTGCATGTATCAGTTGCATTACAGTCCCCGTTTTAAAGTTTCAAACTCAAAAAATCCCTTTAAGCTGTAAAAAGTTTACATTGATGCTAAGTGCATGTAATGAAAGTGTAAACTGAGCAGCCTATGATCATGAGGGAAAATCTGGGGAAAATTAATATTTCTGAGGAATACTGCTGTGTAAAATGTGAATCATCGTTAAACTCCAGGCAGTATCTGTACACTCAGAGGATCCAAGCCAAAGCAGATGGGGCTGAAGGTGGAAATTCTTTTCACTAGAAGTGTGCAATGCTTAAACGAGTTTACTCAGTAGCTGGGTTTATTTCAGACATGTGGCAAGACAAGTGAGACTCAAAATACTTACCACACTGTTGTTTGGTTACACACTGATTTGCAAATGAATTCTGTCTCCTGAGCTGCATGAAACCAGGAAAGATATGAGGACTGGCAGCCTGAAAAATATAGACAGTACAGACTATGTGATCTTTTTCATATTCTACATTCTACATATGAAAGAAAGGAAAATAAATAAATAAAAAAAACACCGAGAGGATCTTGAGATTTTCAAAATAAAATGTTCCCTTCTTATGCCGTCACAGATTTCTTCTGGTTTTGCTTTTCTGTCACACTTAACCTGAGTTAATATTACAAACAATTTTCAAATGATGATTTTATTTATGAAGGAAAAAGGCTATCCAACCATATGTAAAAGAGCAATTACCCCCTAAACGTAATCTAACTGCTTTGCAGCAACAGTTGCCATTATGTGTTTGCGTTGACTGACAGTAAGTCTTGTATGTCGCTGTGGAGGAACTCTGGCCCACTCTTCTTTGCAGAATTACTTACTTCACCATGCTGGAGAGTTTTTGAGCATGAACGGTCATACACCAACATTTTAATTCGATTTAAATCAAGACGTGACTTTGCTTTGGATCCATGTCTTGCTGCAGAACCCAAGTGCGCTTGAGCTTAATGTCATGAACTGAGGGACATTTTCCTTCAGGATTTTCTGCTAGAATATATGTTTCCATTAATTATGGCAAATCGTCCAGGTTCTGAAGCACCAAAGCAACTTACGGCCACCACACTCCTGTCAAAATGTTATATATTTTAATGTAATATTCTATAGAAATATAAAAATATTTATTTAGAACATTTTTCCAAATTTCTTCTAGACCATCATGTTTTCGGAAATGTGCATTTGTGTATTTTCCCCAGAAGCCCCAGATTTCCCCCTGGGGCTTCTTCTGTGGAAGCCATTTTTGCACAGTTTCTTTCCTATTGTTAAATCATGCAGCAGTTGCTAATTCAGATCTTTTAACTTACTCCATGCTGTCAGACAGGTTCTGTCTGTGATTTGTTGACTCTGGCAGTATCGAATCTTGACCTGGTGAAATGAAAAAAAGAACTGTGGTGTATCACAGTTAACTCCAGATCTACCAAGGGAGTTATTTTACATAGGGTCAAGTTGGTTTGACCTTATGTGAAATGTCCGATTTTAAAAACTGTTATAATTTGTAAGGGAACAAAATGTTTTTCATGGTACAGTATATAATTATCTGAATGCATAATAATATATTAAATATATTATTGTTTATTAGAAAACCTGAACTGTTATCTGTCATATGTCATGTTTTTACAGTCTGTCTGTTTGATGCACTTCAATCACAAATTGTATAGACAAATAAAGTGCTCAAGCATGTGGTCCAGTGCTCTATAATGGGACTTCAGTGTTGGTTTTCATGCATTTGTGTGGAAAGAGCTAGCAGAAATGGATCATACCACAGAGAAATTGAGTGCATGAGGGAGAGCCTTGAAAATAATACGACCATGGCTTACTTTGGGAAAGATGATAAAATCATTTCAGTTATTTCAAGCTTATATAGAATAAGAATAACAAGAACAAGAAGTTATGTGGCTTCTACTATGTGCCACCATGTGAGCAGTTTGTGACCACTGAGAATAAAAAGTTTGGTTTCCAATATTCCACTGATGGTTAAATAACCACTTGGCTTTGTGAAAGCTTAGCACATAGTTTAGAGTTATTCACAGTCGAATGAGACTGCTGGGTAGAAATCATTTAAACTGTTGAAAGACAAATCTTCCAGCAACCTAAACAATTTACAACCGTATTCTTTTAGCATTTCTTTGGCCTATTCTATTGTTTTTTTGTTGTTTTTTTTTTTACCAGGATCTGTCCTTTAACTCACTAGATTGCCTTAATTTATCCCTAAAACTTGGATGGTGGAGAATTGTAAGTTTCCATTATTTTGAGGTCCAAATAACTTTCTTTAAAAGCCTCCAGCTGATCCAAAGGGCTGCAGCAGGAGTTCTGAGTTGAACCAGATCATAAATCTGCTTTTTTTAGCTACTCCTCATATGCTCCCTAAAAACCAGAATAGATCTTGAACACTTCATAGAAGCATATTATTCCAAAAAAGCACTTTGCTGTTGGAGTGCAGACTTGCTTGCGGTCTCTAAATTTTCTAACAGTACAATGTGTGTGCAAGCCTTTATGCTGCTATTGCATGTCACTAACTATGTGGCACTCTCTCATTCTCTCACCCACAGTTTGTGACTTTTGCATCTGTATTTTTTTTCAAGCAAAGATGATGGGTGTTTCCTCATGGGCTGCTACATAATATAAACTCTTCATGCAGTATTAAAAAAGAGAATAAAAAAAAAATCTTTTTATCAGTAAGTTTATGTATCTCCATTCTGTACTCAATAAACCTTCACCCAGATGGTTTGTGTCAGCCAGTTTCTTTATTTTTCCTTCAATCAGTCTGACTCACATTCCAAAACAGAAAGTAATAACATGGAGTTTAAATGTTGGATCATACAGTAGACGAAACAAGATTAAATGTGAATAAAGC
The DNA here is from genome assembly GCA_036173005.1 of Crenichthys baileyi. NCBI lineage: Eukaryota > Metazoa > Chordata > Actinopteri > Cyprinodontiformes > Goodeidae > Crenichthys > Crenichthys baileyi. The sequence goes on from JAHHUM010000340.1 coordinate 114,023, forward strand.
TGATAGAATAAAGCAGATAGTTGAGGTGTAAATAATTAAAAATAAAACTCCTGTTCCTCCATATGACAGGCTCGTACAAAGGATGCTAGTATGAGGTTGACATGATAGATGAAGTTGATGTCAAGGCCTTCTTATGTTATAGTTAAATCGGTCATTGCAGTTAACAGGCAAACTGGAAAATAAAAGACAGAAATGTGATGGCTCCCTGTATTTTGTTTACCTTAGAGCTGGCAGGAAACTAGCTTTGTGTCCAACCTTGGCAAGGATGCTATGGCTAAATCTTTGCCAGCTTATTAATGACTGAACTGGCTGTTGAAGGAGAACAGTCGTGTTCATTGAGTTTAGGTTCAGCTTCAACTATGTTGACTGGACTGCTTTATGAAGTTTTTTCTGTAATTGACCCATGAAAGTTATACCAGTCTGGTCCAGATCTAAAACAACACATAATATATACATACCCATTAAGATGGGTGTGCACTAAGGAGATTATGATCCCTCCACTTCTGTTGTCATCAAAATGCATTCAAAGCCCAAAGGGATATACAATTTGATACACACCCGTTCATGACAGATCTCATATTTTCTGGGGACTGTTCATTTTGGCAATGATGATAATATTTGGCTACAGATTAAACTAATTCAACACGTTGAAAAAAATTTCACTTTTGATCCAAGACATCTATGAGCCATTTAGACATAGTCATGTGTGGTTCTAGATAGGGACCACTTCTACAAGGGCCCGTGCCTCTGTGGAACTGTCCCTGGCCCCTGATATGGCCCCTGCACTGAAGACATAATTCTAAATCAATTTCTTATGATGACATACACTGGCACAGAAACAGCAAATGATTTGTCCCTTGGACCAATTTTACTTTTTATCTTTACAATTTTACTTTATTAATGAATTAAAATTGAATGATGAAATATTAACCTTTTTTTTTTCCATTCTTTTGTTCGGTGCCACCATGAAAAAATAACAGCCTCACTGTGGCCCCAAATTTTGGTCTAGAACTGGGCGTTGTTCATCTAAAAAATAAAAAGAAGTCTGTGGCCAAATGAGGCTGAGCAACTACAACACAAAGAAGACACAAAAAAAAACAATTAGAGGGAGACCTAAACTTTAGAAGTCTGGACCTCATTGAAGTTGTCCAGTGCCATAGACCATAAAGTGTAAAACAACGTTGTAGAAAGCGTCCAACATCCAGAGGCACCCGCAGCAGTGTACTGGTTACCAGCTAGGGACCAAATAAACCAAATAAGAAGACCTGAGAGCAGGGGTTTCAGACTCCACTTTTTGGGGGCCAGTGTCCTGCAACATTTACCTGCACCTTGTCCGACTCACCTGAATCAGACGGTTGAATTACCCCCTCAGCATCCAATCAGATTATACAGAGTGTTACTAATGACCTATCTATTTGAGTTATATGTGTTGAATCAAATACACATATAAAAGCTGCAGGATATTTGCTCAAGCTGACTAAAGTTTGAGAGCCCCTGCTCAGAAAACCATTGCTGACATAAAAATTATAATATTGTTCCTACTATTTTGACTAATGGTGAATTTTACAGATGGTTACATCAATTCAGCATTTAGGTTTTACATAGTACAGTTTAACTTTAACATTTTCTAACAAAAAATAATAATTATGTAATTATCTAGTTGTACTAATTCGGTATTGATTATACCTAAAGGATAGTTCTGTATAGAAATACACATATAGAAAATAAATGTATCTTTTAATTAACATTTTTGTGCCCTGCTGAACATTTATTTTGCTGAAATTGCTTATAAAGTGTTTATCCCTGTCCTCTATTGTCGAGCAGGCTTTATTTTAGCAGACTCCAAGAGATTAATGGGTTAAAATCTGCATTGGATTTATTTTGACTCAAATCTTTCTCTCAAGTCTGTAAAATACTGAATCAGTGATGAGAATTACTTCCCATCAGCACAGCATATTGCTGTGAGTCATTGCTCTGCAACCAAGAGCCTCATTTTCATTCATGCACTGTCTACAATGTTTTTTCCCCATCAGACTGACAGACTGTACTATTTTCCAGGAATTGAATAATTGCAGCTATTATCATATAAACTTGATTTAGACAATATAAACAACTGTGGAAACTATTCTGAATTAATTACATCATGTTTTTTTTCAGATTTCAGGATAACCACAAAATCTGAACTTTAAATGCTCATCCTAATTGACAATAAGGACAAAACATATGTCATATATTAAACATTGTTAACAGATGTTGTTGTCAAATTGATCTGAAGGGTAGTTTTTTTTACAGGGTTTTCACCGTAGGTTGTAATTTCTTGGTCTCTCACGTCATTGTATTGCAGTCTCAAAAGCTTATTTAAAGATATTTGAACACTACTTCTACCTCTGCCTTCAGTTAAAATATATTATTCAAACCTTTCACAAGCCACTCTTGTAAAAATGTCTTTCAGACCTGCAGACTATTTTGAATGAACAATAAGAGAAAAATTAACATACAATTATTTGAAAAAGGTGAACTCAAGACAAGTCAAAAAGGGTAGAAACAAATCAAAACAAAGTAAAGTCTGAAACACAAGCAGATGGCCTGGTAATGGGAAGCAGGTTGGCCTTGTTGCTAAGTGACAGGGGCTAAGAAGAGAGACCATAGTTTTGGCCACGGTTTTGCAGGAAAAGCACTTCTCTCTAGTCTGAGCCACCCTCTTTCCCCATAGTGCTGTGGTTCTGACGCTAGTGGGGCAGGATGGAAGGCAGGCCTGGCCAAATGAGAAACAGACACCCTTCACCCCAGTATTGCCTATTTCTCCCTGTGGCTTTTTTTTTTTTTTTTTTAAAGAATTCTCTCCAAAAATAGATTTGGGGCTCGCGTGCTATTGGGTTTTGAAACCTTTTTTTCCACTCCCTCTAGTCACGCAAGTAGCCTGGCAAGACCTTGAAGAAAGAGCAGCGGAAAAAACACAACTCATGAGAGACATGAAGATCTTAGACGGGGGAAAAAGTCTCTTTGAAGAGTTTGTTGTAAGGATCATGTTAAACTGAGGATGGAGCGTCTTTGGAACTTAGCCATCTGTTGAAACAACAAGAAGCAGAGACTTCCGTGCAATCTTCAGGTATGAGGTGTTTAAAGGTAATCCAAGCATGATCAGAAAGACACTGCTCAGCTCCGGCCTTGTAATAAATGGACGGAAGCCTGAGCTTTACCACAGAGGAGTTGTTTTCTACCAAAGCCCAAATGCAAAGATTCCCATGCCCTCTCTTGGCATAGATTGGATGTCTGCATCCTTTTTATATAAAAAGTCATCGTAATGAGATCACTACAAGCATGGGACCTTTTTTGGGATCTGCTTTTAAAAGTCTGTCTGTTTTGGCTGAGTTGCAATAGAAAATACCTTTAAACCTAAAGTGTTGAGAGTGACACATAGCCAAAACATCTGTGAGCTGAATGTGGGTTATGCAAAATTTCTTTGAATGCTTTAAAAATGATTTATTGATATAAATGCTTTGCACAAGTTTAAATCTATCATGTTTCCTGACAATTTGAAACACAAAGAGACATAGAAAATGTAAATACACCCTCTTATGTTATTAATGTAATAGTGATGATAGTTTCAATACCTAGTGATTTTGCAAACAACATTTTTTTTCCTGTCCCCTAGGACACCATGATGAGCGGCATCTGGAAACTGTACTTGTTATGGCCAATGGGTTTTATATTCATTGTGTCATGGTTTATGTTTTTGGCTCTGTGTGTCGTGATCCTTGAGATTTTCTTGTTTTTGTGTGTAAGTCTGGCATTTTCAGATGTATTCAATTGTTCTGTTTTGTGGTTGAGTTTATTTTCTGTTTTATTATAAAATTGCTTTGTGCACCTCTGTTTTTTCCTCCTCCTGTTTCTGTTTGCTTCTATGTTAGCTGACTCCCCACACATGTACTTTGTTAGATGATTACCCCTGACAAGAACTTAGTTCTCTTTGTTGTTGCCAGCATGTCATCAATGTTTCATCAGTGAGTTGTTCTTTGTTTCAATCTTGTTCAGATGTTTATTGGTGGATTTAGAATGCTAGTATCTGATTTTTAGTGTATACCTGCTTTGATTCTCACAATAAAAAATATGTTTTTTGGACTCTTGGTCCTCCTGCCTCTGCTCATGAGTCTGCATTTGGATTGTACACATGCAACCCACACAGTCTGCCAATGTTAAAAGATTTGTTTAAAAACTCTCATTAAACTGACAAACAATACACTGGGAAAGTCCAATGAGCTCACAACAGATCAGACAGGAAAGAAAGCTGCTCAAGTTTTATAAAATGCAATGGAATAATAAGGGATGTCATTCAAATGGTCTGCTATCAGGTGATCGGTAACAATGTGTTTCTAAATTTGTAGCCAAGTTCTGCAGCACAATAAACTTGCCATCTTCCACAAAACACTTACCAACAAGTAAAGACATTGAAACTCAACAGCTGAATTAAGCTTGAAAGAATTGCAACAACCTATAACGTGTGACGTTCATTGTGGTGCAAGAAAAAGACAACATTGCATCCATTTGGAAGTGCGAAACGCAGGTACCAGGGCAAAATTATTCAACATGCAAGAAATAGCATATTCATTGATCAAAGTGTGTCAATGATGAGCATGAGTAACAAGGTTTTTTTCTGTAAAACAGCTTTAAGCAGGAATATTATAAGCATAGAAAGCCACGCAAACCATTGCTCTACTACGTCTTGCTCACACTACTGAGTAACTGCAAAATAAACATCAGTGGTGATATTTTTCAGTGTAAAACAAGCAGAGGTACAAGATTTGTATACTTTCTACTATGTAGTTCACCACAGCTTGCTTACAGTGTCTCGCAAAAGCATTTATACCCACTGAACATTTTCACATTTTGTCATCTGACAACCTAAAACCTCAATGTATTTTGTATGGTACTTCATGATGTGTAAAGAAAATGGTCAATGTGTTCTTTTACAAATCAACATCGGATATATGTGGCATGCATTTGTATTTAGACCCCTTTGCACAACCAACTTTCACCGAAATTCTTTCAAGGTTTGTCGCTACCAGCTCTATAAATGTAGAGGTGGACATTTTGGCCCATTTTTCTTTTCAAACTAGTTTAAGCTCAGTCAGACTGGGTGGAGAGCAGTTTGACCATCAATTTTCAAATGTTTCCTCCAATTTCAAATCTAGTTAAGGTTTGCACACTGGTTAGAGCTTTTTCACACCTAAAATGCTTCTTATCTAAACCATCTTGATGTAACTCTGTGACCCTGCTGAAAAAAGCATCCCCACAGCACGATGCTGCCACCACCATTTTTACCATGGAATGGTGTGTTCGTGGTGTAAAATTTTTTATGAAGGCTGAAAAGCTTGGTCTCATCTATCCATACGATCTTATTCAACCTGCGTCTTTCGTACAGCCTGCAGCAAACTGCCAACAAGACATCTAAAGACTTTCTTTCAATAATAAGCACATTTAATAGTTTGTTAACAGATTCTTCAACCTAAGCTGCAAATCACTGTAACTCCTTCAGAGTTACCATAAGCCTATTGGCTGCTTTTCTGATTATTGCTCTTAGTTTAGATGGACAGTCATGTTTTGGTAAATTTGTGGTTGTGCCATACTCTTCATTGTTGGATGACAGAATGACCTATGGTCCATGAGATGTTCAAAGCTTGGAATATGGTTTTATGACCTAACCCTACTTGAAACCTTTTTAGAACTTCATCCCTGACATGAATGGTGCGTTCTTTGGTCTTCAGGACTGCACAGAGTAGCTGTATTTAGATTAAACTGCACATAGGTGAACAGTTTATACTAATTAGATGACTTCTGAAGGAAATGGGTTGCATTGAATTTTATATAGTGGTATCTGGCTAACACAAGACTGCATGCACACTACAAATGCACATCACATCTTTCAGATTTTGTTAGTAACAATTTCTAAAAAAACATGTACCTTTTTTCCTTTCACTTCACAATCATGCTTTAGTTTGTGTTGATCGATCACATTAAATCCCAGTAAAATACATTAAAGGTTGTGGTAGTATCAGGACACAATGTAAAAAAGTTACCAAGGTACTGTATAAGGCTTAAATTAATTTTAAAAAGTAGTTTCTTTATGGATTTTTCACCTTATTGTTATTTAAAGCAAGGGATATGATTTTTAAAATCACAGGCATGCCAGCAGCAACAAATCTCTAAAAGCCACAATTTAAGTAAAAAGGAGCCTTGCAGTGAAGATTGCATGCTAAACGCAAACCTTTGTGTATTGACTTTGTGTTGATGGGAAGATGATAGACTTCATTCAATTTACACACAGCCTTTAATTTAAGCTTGAGTAATGACTTGCCTTTTGCCCTCTTACTCAATCATCTGAGCTCTGTGTATATACACTGGCTTCTGATCCAAGGCTCCGGTAACAGAAGTTATTTCATAACCTGAGCCTGTTATGGAACTGTTGCTTGTCTGTGTCTTCAGCTTGGTACCTGATTCTGTTTACTTTATCTTGAAGTAAACCAACCTTGCCAGTCTTGTTGAGGTTTGTTGTTACATTTGTGTCTCAGAGCCACTTCTTTTTCTTCTTCTTCATATCTGAGAAATCATCTGGTGAGACCAGAATTGGATGATTTTACAATCGACTGACCGATCCAATTTCTTTTATCCATAAGTGAACACACCATACTTCAGCGCTAACAGACCGCATTGACAGCAACACTCTTTGGTGTGGCAGTGGTAAACAAAGGAAGACGACTCAAAGTTAGCCATTTTTAGTGAGAGGTTTATTTATTTTTTCCAACAGGCAAATCAGCAGTTCATTCAGGCTGCTATAACAGGGAGTTAGATTTTAGATGAATGCATTACAACGAAGTTATTCTGTTTTATTCTATTGAGCATGTAACCTCTATCTGTTATGGAACTTGCTGGATTTGGAAATGTTGGCAGCCATTTGGAAATATGAGAGTAAAAGTAAGGACTAGCCGTCTCTAGGGAATACACAGAGCCTGCTGTTTACTGTTAGTGATGGTCACTGTGCTACTGTAGCTACAGTGAGCATTACTAACAGATATTTTGGAATAATAATAAAATCCTGTTTAAGTACAGAGCTGTGTAACACCAAATGCTTTTCTCTCACACTCACACTTCGTGACACTGCCTCTGCTTCAAATGAAAATAATTAATTATCAATCCCAAAAAGGCACCTCAAGGTGTCTGTATAGTTCAGGTAAATTAATGCATAAATTAATCATGTCTGATAGCTTTTTCTTCTCAATTGTTAGGTAGGACCCTTCTGGTATTTATTTTGAATGGGTCTTGCTTAAAGAATATCTCATGATATGCTGCACTTCTTTGTTTTGAGGTGTGAGAAAGGTTAATAGAATATCTTGTATAAAAGCAAAGAAGATATTTTATCATAATTTTTAGTTAAGTTTTATTTAGATACATCTGCATCGCTACTGGCGATCTTCCTCATACTTGGTACATTTGAAAGGCTTGGGACATAGACGATAAACGTCGTTCTGAATTTTCTAAATAAGAAAACAACTTTTAAGGACCCACCTCTAATAGCCACATGGCATTAGACAACTGCTGTTGGTTCTGCAAATATTGTTTTTGAAAATTTCACACATTGCGAAAACCAGCAGGTGGAATGTATGGATACTTTTCAAAGCATAAACATTTTTAGATGATTGCTAGTCATCAATGTGAGCTGAAAAAGATGTAACAGAGGCAATGATGTGATCTCAAGAACTTTAATCAGGCACTTTTTCCTTAAAACATGACTCAGGACAGATCTAGATTGATATGTGGGAAATTATTTGCAGTAAGCTCTGTTATGATTTCTCCTTTAAGGAAGGCAAGTTTATTTTCAATATCTGTTTAATAAAAATGTTACAAAAGAAAGGTGCCTTCATTCAGTAAATATGTAGTGCTTATTTGTATTTTGTAATGGTCAGGATATTCTAACATTCCTGTAAATAATTTATCAAGCCCTCTTTTTCAGAGTCTGTCTTAATAAGATTACTGTAAAATGTTAGATGATAACACAAGTATTAAACTGGCTACTCAGCAGGGACACTAAGTTAAAGAAGTATACACATTTTATTCTGTAAAAGGTTGCCAGAAAACACATTAGGGATCATGAAGGTGATCGGATGTAGGCATCTGTGTAAAAACATTTGAAACATTTCAATGAGCTGCTTGAAGATCTGAAATCTAAAATTATAAAACTTGTTAGTGGATGATAAAAAGTCAAAATGGACTAAACAATGTTTAAATAACGTACACAAACAAATTACCAGAAAAAAATCTGTCCTGAATTAGAGTAAAACAATGGCCTTTTTAGAGTGTTCTGGATTGGTTCTGCTGCTGATAGAGCAAGTTATTTTCCATTTTCCACATACCTGCTGAAGATCTTCACAAAAAAACAGGGACAAACAGTGAGGCTTAAAGTGAGAAATTAAAACCATTGCTCTTGATGTACAGGAAGAATGGGTGTCAAATTCCCCTTTCCTCTGCACAGTTTGGAATGATGTGTGTTAAAGACTTTTCAGCTTTTCACATTCATTATTATCAGTTGAACATAGGATCACAGAGCATGTTTTTCTGGCTGATATTCTATTTAGGAAACCAAAGAAGTCTCCTTTACTACAAATATTTACAATTATCTGATACAAAATGTAAACTCAAAACCTTGAGGAGGAGCTTCATTTTAACCACAAGCTTGAGAATACATAAAATGTCACAAACATACAGTACGAACAAGTATACAGTACAAGCTACAAATATACAGATATATTCTGAAGTGTGTTCTACCCTTTGACACTTTAATGCAATGTTTTTGACAGAAACCACATGTAAGTACAAAAATATAAACAATTGCTTTGTACAAAATATTGACATCATGTATAAATCTCAATTTGAATGTGCAAATTAACACCAATCAACAAAATACACATACATAAAACACACACACACAGAAAGGCATAATCCTTTTTGGCCTGTAACTGGTGTTTCTTCGTAAAAAGCACCACAGCCTTAGCTTTTTGGTCTGAGTGTAACACTGTGTAGTTGTTTTCTTGAGAAACGGAACAGAAGAGAGTTTAAAATTACACCTTTCAAGTTGCAGTCTGTGGTCCTACAGTAGCACGTGTTTTGAACAGCAGTGACTGGGTTTTAATCCAGCAGTTTAGTATTTAAATCTGCAGATCTGCCTCCTCGCTGTGTTCAAAACTGTGTTCAGTTGTGCTAATCAAGGAGGCAGAAGGGCCCTGTGAGACACTGAAGGGTGTAACTGCAGGAGAACGTGCTGCCAGCGGCGAGAGAGATGGGGAAAAACTTGGAGACATCGCAACCGAGGAGATGGACCCCTCAGCGCTGATGGGAGATCTTCGTAAAGAGGCCAAGTGAGAGAAACTCTTTGATATGGCGGGCTTTGGGGGTACAGTCTTAGCCCCAGGGTGGGCCACAGAGGTTATGAGAGGTGGAGGGTCAATCCTGGACTCTGCTTTTGCTTTGTGATGAAATGACCTGCGTGGATGAGGTGGAGCAGTTTCATCTTTTAAACGTGCTATTTCAGTAAAAACATTAGCTAAGGGCTGGAACTGGGGGCACCAGTTTAAAAGGTAGTCCCAGTTGTAGCTGCCCCTTAGCTCCTCATCACTGGCCACAATGGCTGTTAGGGAACCATCCACAGGGGGCTTCCCATCCTCTGGGAAGGAATAGTCTTTAGGCTGGGAGATGCTGAGTCCTCGACCAACACCCACATACCCACCACGTTCGTCCCTGTAGACTGGCACCTGGCCAGCTATTACAGTACTATTTGTGCTGCTTAGTTTCTTTCCTTTAAACCAGTCTATGGGGGGTTCACAGGAAACATCTGACAGCTGATCAGCATCCTGTTGAATTCCAGAGTCTGGACCTCGGGCAGAAATACGCTCCTGCATGGAGGAAGAGATGCTTGACACTCGAGGATATTCATTAATCATTCGGATCTCGTCATCCTCTGCTGCCTCTGCAGAGCCACGGCCACTAGAGTGGGACGGATCCAGGGATCCCCCACGAGTGTATGGACCCCCAACATTGCCACTCTGATGCGATGCATACCCAGGAAGAGCCTGGTGGTATATAATTTCATTTGCTGATAGTTTTGTTTCCTCAAAATCGTGCAGGAGGGTGCCTGCAATTGGGTTTCTCTTATGGGTTCTTTGCTCCCTTTTATGGTGTCGCAATCTAACAAAAAATAGAGCCACAGCAATTACTATTAGAATCATTATGGTCCCAAGCGAAACAGCAATGACGCTGATGAGCAACATATTCATGTCTGTAGTAAGGCCAAAAGATGTATGGCTCACGTCAATGGAAATTTTTGCGACAGCCATGCGGGAAGTCTCTAGAGGGCTGTGAGCGGTTATATCCAGAGCAACCAGACGTATTTCTCTTTTAGAGCGACTCACATGTCTACTGCTGCTGTCCATCTTTAAAGAAATTTCTCCAGTTGATTCATTGACTTCAAAGTAAGGCGAATGTTCTGATAATGAGTAAAGGATAATGCCATCCACGCCTCCGTCCTCATCTGTGGCTTGTACTTTGCCAATGATCTGACCTTTCTTTGCTCCTTCAGGCACTTCAAACGAGAAGACTGATGAGATGAAAACAGGATCATATTCATCCTCCCCTGTGACATAAACCTGTACTGTTACAGTGGAAGAATAATTGCCAGCATCCATGGCAACAGCCACAAAATAAAAGGAGTTGACCTTCTCAAAGTCAAATGTAGAGCGTGTTCGTACTTCGCCTGAAGTTTGATTTATGAAGAAGTCTTGTCTATCTTTAGATGTATCTAACAGGTAATACTTCAGCTGTCCAAAGACTCCTCTGTCATGGTCAACAGCATGCAGCATGGTAACTAAGGCATTGGGGGGTTGGTTCTCCCTGACACTTGCAGTTATTGATTTAAGGGGGAAGAAAGGCCTGTTGTCGTTTATGTCTTTAACCTCAATATTGACTGTGGCCAAAGCATAATGACCTTGACCGTCAGTAGCCTGGACAACAATCATATGGGACAGCTGTGTTTTGCTCTCTAGAGTTCTCTGCAGCCTCAGTACTCCAGTCCATCTATCCACCTCGAACAGATGTGTCTCATGTCCTGAGCTTATAGAGTACTGCACCTCTCTGTTGGGGGCAGAGTCTGGATCTGTGGCTGATAGATGCAAGATCTCCGTCCCAATTGCTGTACCCTCACTGAGTACAACACTGTAATCTGTTCGGCTGAATGTCGGAGGGTTGTCATTTGCATCTGTAACACTGATTAGGACCGGCACGGTGGAGCTACGCTGAGGGATCCCCCGATCTGATACCACAACAGTCAGGTTATAAGTTGGGACCGTTTCAAAATCAAGCTTTTCCACTAGAATCAGGCTGCCAACTGTCTGGAATCCCCAGCCCTCCAAGAAGTGCACACTACTCTCAATCTGGAAGGTATTACCAGGGTTGCCACTGGCGATGGCAAAATCAAAACCACAGTTTTCCCGAAAAAGGTCTCCATCCACAGCTTCTAATGTGAGAACGGTTGAGCCAGGAAGGCCATCTTCAGAGACAGTGGCTCTGTACTCTGACTGGTGAAAAACGGGAGCATGGTCATTAACATCGGACACTTGGACCTGGACAGTGGCAATGGATGATAGAGCTGGAGTACCATGGTCCCGTGCCTCAATCGCCACAAGGATGGAGGGATGTTCAAAATCCAGTTCTGTCTTCTGGTTGATGAACAGAGTTCCTGTAAAAAAAAATACATTTTTAATGAGCTTATCAATATAAATACAAAGTTCTTCAGTGCAAACAGTACTTACAATGCCTTGCAAAAGTATTCATACTCCATGAACATTTTCCCATTTAGTCACATTACAACCTTAGATTTGAATGTATTTTTTTGGGTTTCATGTGACAGACCAACACAAAATAGTGCACAATAGTGAAGTGGAAGGAAAATTATAAACAATGTATTTTACAAATAACAACCTTAAAAGCATGACATGCATTTACATTCCCCTGCTTTTACTCTGATGACCCAAAATAAAATGTAGTGCAACCTATTGGCTTCAGAAGTCAATTAATTAGTAAACAGGTGTATGAATACTTTTGAAAAGCACTCTAGCAACTAAGCAATAACAGCCCAATAACAAAATAGTAATTATAGCTATTAGGGCTGAACAATGTATTGCTCATTCAACATCATCATAATATAGACTTTGTTTATACCATATCTTCACCAAAACGTTCACCAACATTATCAAATACTCCATGTTTTCATGACATCGCTGTGCAACCCTGATGTCTGCATTATCATGGATTTATTCATCTATGATTTTACACAATCATTATACTTGGCAAAGTTTACAGCAGGGTTGGGCACAAGGTGAAAGTGTTAAAAATAGTTGAGGCAAATTGTTTAATTCAATGAAAATGACAGCAGTAAGTGAGGCTAGAGCAGCACACATTTTTCTTACCATTGCTTGGATCAATGAAGAAAGCACCGTTAGTGGATGACATTACTCTGTAGGTAATTTTTCCATTCTCGCCAGAGTCACGGTCAGTGGCTGTTAAGGTGATCAATGCACTGCCTGCTCCTAGGTGCTCTGACACTGTCACCTGTTCAGAAACACAATGCACATCTATAACAGACATCTAAATGATTTTCCAACAACAGTTTGCTACAAATGAGATATGTAGGTATGATTATACATGTTTAAAGGTAGTTTTACCTGGTACAAATCCTGGGTAAACGTGGGAGCATTGTCATTCACATCGTCTACCAGCACAGTGAGATTGGCTTCACTTTGATGTTCGGAGTCAGATGAGCGGACTGTCAGAGTGTACCACGTCCTTTCCTCATAGTCAAGAGAGCCAGTCAAAGACACTCCTCCCCCATAATGATGAACCCCAAACATGCCTTGGCTGTTAGCATCCAGGTGTAGCGTATAGGAGAGTGGTGGTCCTGAGTCCACATCATTTCCTGTGACCTGGGTGATAACTGTCCCAATAAGAGTATCTGTATGTATGAAGGATATGGGAAAAGAAAACAAGTCTTTTAGGCTGCATTCAAAATGAAGCATAGAGTCTTTGTAATGAAAAACTGTTCCAGTTCTAAAAAGCCCTGACTGAAGACACAGGAAATGAACACAGAAACGCTGGCAATAACTTCTTTCATAAAAGGGGTTTGAATTTTCTCACTGAGCCCCAGTGAGCTGCCAGGAAGCATGATGCTGGGCTTTATGATAAGATCACTGAACTAACTTCCACTGAGATGCTTACCCTCAGGCACCCGGATCTCTCGAGGCAGAGGAATCATGGGGCTGTTGTCGTTGAGGTCGACAATGATCACAGTGAGGGTGGCAGAGCCAGCCAGCCGTGGGGTTCCCCGGTCTGTTGCCACAACAACGAGCCTGGTGCCACACAATGAATATCAGTATCTGAACTGTAGTTGAACTCGGAGGCATAAGCCATCATAGCAAACAAGACAATAAAGAAGAGCAAGCTCAAGCATGAACATTAGGATATAATTATTTAAATGACTAACTCAAATGCTCTTTTTAATATCTATGGTGCATTTTTATACCTGAAACCATTTTTGAACTATATTTAACTAAAAATACTACTGAGAAGAATATGTTTTATTCTTGGTTTGATGAGTGAAGCTGGGGATTATATACAGAGACAGAGTAAAAAAAAAACTCACTTTGTTTGTGTCCAAATCTCCCGGTCCATGATGGCGCCAGTGGTAATGCTGCCAGTCAAGGGGTCAATTTTGAACAAACCACTCATGGATGATGACCTGATGGAGTATGTCACCTGACCATTCTGACCCTGGTCCAGGTCATCTGCAGCAACCTGAAGTAAAATTACAATATTGGAGGAAACCCATTTTTAGAAATATTAGCAATAGTAATAAATAGCAATAGTACCAAACGTATTTTCAATAGTTTTATTGTTTAAAATAGCAGGATTTATTTTCTTTTTACAAAATGAAAAACATTACAAAATGATTCAAAATGAATTTCCAGAAAAATAATAATCTTTATGTAAACTATTACTATTTACTAAACACTGGGTAACAGTTCAGTTCAGTTCAAAAGTATATATGGCAGACTTCTAAAACTACTGCTCTGTGAACAAAAGTGTTATAACAGTTGTTTAAAGGAAAAGACAGGTGCATTCACAGACGCATGGACAGCTCAGCTTAAATCATTAAACCAACAACTTACCACATCTGGGGGGACCACTAGGGTGGCTAATGTTATTCAAGGGGGGGCACACAACCCCAATCTCCCCCAGACTTTTCTAGACTCCACCCTACAATTCACTCTTAAACTCCATACAACTATAAGAAATATGGATAAGACTGGCTACTGCACCTGGATAATGGGAGAATTGTGGCCTTGTGCCTCCTTGATGTATGCCACATAATTCTGGAGCTGGAAGCGGGGCAAGTTGTCATTCACGTCCTGCAGAATTAAACTGACAGCCGTGTAAGAGCTGGAAGATGCTGTCTCTGCTTTCACCACTAGGCGGAGTTTTGGAGTCTCCTCAAAGTCGAGTCCTTCGGATTTCTGCACCCATATTTCACCTGGTTCACAAGAGAACATTCACATCAGCAAATTTTTCAGTGAGTTGAATTTGAAAATACTTAATTGTAGCATGTGTAGCCATAAGTAAACCTACCAGTCATAGTGTTTATCCCAAAAGACTGCAATTTATTTCCACTAAAAATGCTGTAGATGATCCCATTTTTAGAGCCATCAGGATACTGGGCTTCAGTCTTTGTCACTACTGTGCCTAAAGCATCAAGAAAATACAATGTTGGAAAATTTCAATTGAATTTATTACTTACATCATAAATGCATGTGTTGTGCATTTATTCAAACCTTTGGCAGCGTTTTCTTGCAAACTAACGTCTCTAGCCATACGAGAAAAGCGGATCCCTCTGTAGTGTTGCTCCCTTACATAAATAATAACTACTCCCAGGGAAGACTGAGCAGGGTTTCCTTGGTCCATCGCCTGAACAATCAAAGTCCTTTGGGTTTGGGTGAGAGTCTGAAGCTTTTCTGTGGCCTGGATGTCTCCTGTCAGTGAGTTGATAGTAAACGCCCTCACTGGGTTGGCAAAACGATAAAAAACAGATCCATTAGCCCCAAAGTCCTTATCCTCAGCCCTCATTGTGGCTAAAATTCGCCGATTAGATACGCTGCTGGCAGAGATGTTCAGAATAAGTGGATCCTGGATGAAAAAAGGGGCATTGTCGTTCACATCTTGGATGTAGATGGTCACTTCAGCAGTTGAATTTAGGGGGTTGGCAGGGGAAGAGTCAGTGGCATATACCTCAAAGGTGTAAGAGGCAGTTTTCTCTCTATCTAGGGATGCTGCTGTGATAATGCGACCCGTGTTCTGGTCTATGATGAACATGCTCTGAGAGCCATGGCTCAGGAAGTAGAAGATTTGACTGTTGGGTCCATCATCCAAATCAGTGGCCCTGACCTCTAGAACCAGGGAACCAATGGGAACATCTTCTGAAATGTCGGCAGTATAGGTGCTGCTTTCAAACTGGGGCCTGTGGTCATTAATGTCCAGAACTGTCACTTCAACTGTGGTGCTGCTGCTGAGTGGAACACTGCCTTTGTCCTGAGCTACAACTGTTAAAGTAAACCCAGGTCTCTTTTCCCGATCCAGAGGTCTTGAAGTGTACAGCACTCCTGATTTTCTGTCAATGTGGAAGTTTCCAGATGGATCCCCAGCTGCCAAAAGAGCAAAATATGAATGTTTGACAATGAAACATCTTCCTCGTAAATTATACAAATGACAAAAAAACGTGGAGAAAAAAAAGCATTAAAACATAGTCACACCTGCTATTTTATAGCTAATTTGTCCACTGTCTCCTGCATCTGGATCTGTGGCTTTAAGGGTGAACAGAGGTAATGCCTCCAAATTTTCAGGCACCTCTATGCTGTAGTAGAGACGTCCAAAAACAGGAGCGTTGTCATTAACATCAAGGACCTTGATCTTCACTGTTGCTTTAGCATAGTTGGGTGGGAGGCCTCCATCTTTTGCATATACTGGCAAAACATTAAAAACACACAGTATAGTTAGTTTGTCTCGCCTAATGAAAACCAAACATTTGATGTTCATTGAATTTTAAAGCATAATAGTGAAATAATTTCTTGCAAAAGTATTAATACCTCCGTAACCTTTTCATATTACAGCCACATTACAGCCACTATCATCCATGTTTTTTATTGCAATTTAAACCAACACAAGGTACTGCATAACTGTGAGGAGGAAAGAAAAATATACATATATTCCGATATCAGTCAAAATGGGAAGTGTTTTGAGCATGTGTATTCAGCACTGTTGAGTCAACACCTTGTGGAAAAACTCCACAAAGTGAGTCA
Organism: Crenichthys baileyi; assembly: GCA_036173005.1. Classification (NCBI taxonomy): domain Eukaryota; kingdom Metazoa; phylum Chordata; class Actinopteri; order Cyprinodontiformes; family Goodeidae; genus Crenichthys; species Crenichthys baileyi. Next base: position 130,471 of record JAHHUM010000340.1, read on the forward strand.
GTCATTTTCTACCGCTTATTCCATAGTGGGTCGTGGGGGAGCTGGTGCCTATCTCCAGCTGTCTATGGGCAAGAGGCGGGGTACACCCTGGACAGGTCGCCAGTCAATCGCAAGGTAACACACAAGCAGCCATGCACACACTCATTCATACACCTAAGGGCAATTTTAGATTGACCAATTAACCTGAGAGGCATGTCTTTGGACTGTGGGAGGAAGCTGGAGTACCCGGTGAGAACCCACGCATGCACGTGAAGAACATGCAATCTCCATGCAGAAAGACCCCCGGCCGGGAATCGAACCCAGGACCTTCTTGTGGCAAGGCAACAGTACTTTGTGGAGTATTGGCAGCTGCACGGTGCAGATGCCAATACTCCACAAAGTATTGGCAGCTGCACGGTGCCAATGAGGGCTGCACATTGGCATACTCCACAAAGTATTGGCAGCAATTGCAGCTGCAAATCTGTCGAAGTGTCTCATAAAATTTCACCTTTGAAGAAAGAAACTATTCTTTGCAAAATAGCTCAAGCTTAGTAAAATAAACGTAGGATGTCTGTAAACAAACAATTTCAAGTCTCGCCTAATTAGATTTAGGTCTGGATTTTTGTTGCGGCATTCTAAAACACGAAAAGTGTTTGTTCCAAACCATTACAGTGTAGCTGTAGCTGGCTGTAAGCTGGCTGTAAGTTTACGGTCAGCGTTGTGCTGAAAAATGTATATACTTTTGCAGTCTCTAACAGGTTTTCTTCCAGAATTGTCCTATATTTAGCCTTTGTCTTCCCATCAACTCTAGCCAGTTTCCCTACCCCTGCAAAAGAAAAGCATCCTTACAGCATAATGCTGCCACCACCATGTCTCACTGTGGGGGTGGTAAATTCAGGGTGACGAGCAGTGCTGGTTTTCTTACACACATAGAGATTTGAATGTAGGCTATAAAGTTCAGTTTTGAGCTCATCTGACCAGAGCACCAGATGTTTGCTGTGTCTTTTACATGGCTTGGAGCAAAGTTTAAACAGTACTCCTTATTAATTTATTTTAACGATGATTTGCTTCTGCCATTCTTTCATAAACCAGATTTAAAGAGTGTATTGGGATTTTATTTAATGTGTATCAGAGTAAAGGCAGCAGGATGAAGATGTACTCCACACTTTTCAGATTATTATTTGTAAATATATATTTTTTTTCCCTCACACTTCACGATTCTGCTCAACATTGTGTTGATCTATACCCAGTTTGCAGTTGTAACATGAGTAAATGTAAAAAAGTTCAACGGGTGTGAATAGTTTTGCAAGACATCGTAGATGTTAAAAAACACATTTCATCTGTGATGCTTTGGGACAAATAAGGGACAGTACCTGTCACCGAATAATAATCCTGGAGCTCCCTATCCAAAGACTTAGTGGTTGTCATGACGCCTGTGACTGGGTTGATGGTGAAACTTCCCTGTGAGACACCATATGTCACAAGCCCATTGGTTCCTACAAAGAAACAAGCAGTCACAACTCTTTAACTTAGAGACCGGGTGTAAAAAAGCAAAACATTCTTTTGTAAAATCTGCGAAAGAAGTCAAAATTGCTGTCTCATTTTAAGCCTTTATTCTTGTTGTTTAAGCTGTTTAAGCATTTGGCAGTGATAGTCCTCCTTCTGTTGCATGGATGCCAGATTGCGTGCTAAACGAAAGCAGTTTGGCAGCCTCACTTGTTTACTTCACTAATTGCTTTTAAGTAGAAAGTTTATAATCCTTCTGTTTTATGCGCTTCTAGGTTCAGGCCAATACATTTTCTCTGTATTTCCTGTGAAGCTTTTAATTGGAAACAACTGCTAATGTCAATAGGGTGTCTGTTTGATTGAGGTTGAGTAGAAATACATTTTATCTACTTTTGTGCTCCAAATTATTTTATAAAGTTTAATAACGGTCCTATTTCAGCATTAGCATTTCCTGTATACATTAAAACAACATAAAAAATGATGATAATATGCATTTTGGACATTTAAAATGAAAACACAAAACATCACCCTCAAATGCCCAAATCAAGACTGCTCAATCAAGACTGCCACATACAGTAGGGTTACATGTTCTATATTAGTTGTATACTTCACCTTGATCCAGATCAGAGGCAGACACTGTTAATACACTTGTTCCTGCAGGTTTGTTCTCAGTGATTTGGGCTTCATAATGGCTGTCCTCGAACCAGGGCACTTCATCATTGACATCAATCACATGGATACACAGCATCTGGCTAGACGAGTATTGAGGTATCCCATGATCCTCAGCAATTACAGTGAGGTTAAAGATGTCCTGCTCCTCGCGGTCCAGAGGTTTGAAAATAGACAGAGAGCCTGAAAAGAAATGATGCAAAGGTCAAATGTGACAAGAAAAATCCCATGTATCTGTTTGGGCTATAATGCAGCTTGTTTTACAAAGTCAGCTACATACAAAATCTTCAGTGTGTTATCAAAGGCAGTAAAACTAACCGCTTTCCAGGATTGTGTGACTGCAGCTTATTTAGGAAGTAAGTGTGAAAAGTTGCCGTGTGAGGGCCAAATCAAAGCTAATATCCTCCACACACACAGCTTTGTCTACCTGGGTGCTACCGCCACAACTGTTCTAACAGCCCGACCGGTCTGGCCACAGTTTACGAGATTTTCCATTGAGGAATACCACAGCCATCGAGAAAGAAGCCGTAAACACACACTCTAGACACGCAACAGCCAGGCCTGCCGTGCGCCGGAGAAATTAGGGGCACCCTCGCCTTTTCATTATCCTGCCCTTAGAGGTTAGAGCTTGCGTTGATTCAATTTCAATTTCATGCTATTAAATGAGATGCAACTGTTTAAGGCAGAAAGGGCAAATACTGCTTTTTGTTTAACTTCTTTATGTTTTTTCACTTTGTGTTTTGTTAGAAATTAGATAACTTGCCCCTCAGCTTTAACCTGGTAAAAATTAAGGCTTTTTTTTTTTTACCAAAATGTGACTCTTCTCTGATCCTGCCATGCTCTTAGTCACTGGAAACATAAGGGAAGGAAAACAAAGTCTGTGTCTTATTCAAGAAAGGATTCCGGTTGTTTTAATTCCAATGTCTTACACCTGTGTAGCTTTATGGCACCATATTATAACTGTGTTGGTTTAAGACCTCACAGCTGCCTCTGATACAGATACAAATATCCTGTAAGGTGCGCTGTGACATTAGAGGTACTGTACTCGGATAGTTTACATCTTACTTCTCTGGACTTCTGTGAGAGAAGTAACCCTTACAGAATGTTTTTTTCCATCAGCACTCTTCTCTTGTGGCGTTAACAAGGTTTGACTCTTGGACTAATTTTATTCAATATTTACATCCTCCCTGTAGGCTCCATTATAAGGAAATACCTATTGTCATAGAGAGGCAGATTATATACAGTAAGACTCCAAATTATTGACATTCTGGCAGATTTAGATATAAAGTCTTCTTTTAATTTCACCAACATCTTTCTTCAACCTGGAAGTAATATTAACATTGTGCAGTGGCCTAACCAGAGTCCCACGTTGGATCCATAGAGAATCTATGGAGGGAGTAAAAGATTAGTGCCTTAGCAAAGAGGCCTTCCAGCCTCAAAGATTTGAAGCTCATCATAAAAGTTAATGAATGGTCAAAAATACCAGTGGAGACATGCAAACAAATTGTCAGCCATTTGAGGAAGCATTTTTTAATGACACCCCTTGTCTTATCTTTCGAGAGATCTGGGTCTAATTGAGACTTTGGTGTGACACTTAATTCTAGCTGTAACTTTAAAAAACAGATTATTTCTTTGATAAATGATTACTTTTTAACTAAAGATTTTATCATAGTTTTTTATTTTTCATTTTTAGAGGTCTTTGAAAGGGTGATCTACATTTCTACTACATTTGAACCCGATTTTTATAAATCTGGATATATTTCTGTTAATCATCACTGTCTTTCATGGCTGCAGTTAATCCAGAATGCTCCAGCTTGGCTTCTAAAACAAATATAAGACTATTTTCCCAATGCTTGTTTTACTGACAGGATTTCTGTTTGTTTTAGGATTAATGTATAAAATCTTACTGTTGACTTGTTATTCACACTTCATGGACAAATGTCTGACCTCCTCCAGTCTTCTAGTTCCTCCAGATCTGAGATGATCCCTTGTTTTAAGTTGTCGCAAAGTCTAAGTTGCTACACAGAGGTGTTCTGCTTGTCACAGTCGTAGCTCTTGAATTGAGGAATATTTTATCTCTGCATACTAGCATTTAAATCCAATCTCAAATCTTTCTTTATTCACCAGCTGTTAATTCAATATGAGAGTAAATATTTCTTTTCAAATTTCATAAGGGTTTATGACTTTCATTTCTTGTTTAACATGTTCACTTAACTAATTTACTTACTCTCATTGGTCTTTATGGTTTACTGTTAAAAGGTGATTTGGTCATGGCAGTTCCTGCCTCAAGTGGAGGAGTTCAAGTATCTCGGGGTTTTGTTCAAGAGTGAGGGAAGAATGGAGCGGGAGATCGACAGACGGATTGGTGCGGCTGCCGCAGTAATGGGGCACTGTGCCGGTCCGTTGTGGTGAAGAGAGAGCTGAGCCGAAAAGCGAAGCTCTCGATTTACCGGTCGGTCTACATTCCTACCCTCACCTATGGCCATGAACTTTGGGTCATGACCGAAAGAACGAGATCCCGGATACAAGCGGCTGAAATGAGCTTCCTCTGTAGGGTGGCCGGGCACTCCCTTAGAGATAGGGTGAGGAGCTCGGCCATTCTGGAGGGGCTCGGAGTAGAGCCGCTGCTCCTCCACATCGAGAGGAGCCAGTTGAGGTGGCTCGGGCATCTATACCGGATGCCTCCTGGACCCCTTCCTCGGGAGGTGTTCCAGGCACGTCCCACCGGGAGGGGGCCCAGGGGACGGCCCAGGACACGCTGGAGGGACTATGTCTCTCGGTTGGCCTGGGAATGCCTTGGGCTCCCCCCGGAGGAGCTGGAGGAGGTGTCTGGGGAGAGGGACGTCTGAGTGTCTCTGCTGAGTCTGCTGCCCCAGCGACCCGGTCCCGGATAAGCGGAAGATGACGAGTATGACGAGAGTCATGGCAGTTGTCTTTAAATTTGCTTTATAAGTAAAACCTGAACTAAAACTTTCTAAATGAGCTTGAACCTAAATTGAACTGTACATTCTTCTACTTACTCTTATTATTGACTGAAAATGTAATTAATCACCCCTGTTATGACATAGAGCGATAAAAATGAGTTACACTCTTTGACTCTTGAAGATTCCCGATAATTGGCTTGATGGCTCTCGCTAAAGGGGCCAACACTGACACTAAAGTAATGGAAACAGTGCACTCACTTGGTGTAAAATCCAGTCAGTGATCTAAGAACAGGAGCAACCCAGGTACTCAGTGGATTAACTTTGTCATTATTTAAGGAAATAACCAGTGTGCCTGAACACACTTCAAGATGAAAACACACAGGGCAGAAAAAGTAACGTGCATGACAGGTTCTGAATGTTTCCATCCTCTCAGAGGGGGGAATCCTGGTTGGGACTTGAAGGGGAGGTGGATCAAATGTTGACACGTGTCTCAAACACCACAACAAAGCCCACAGGACCAAATAGCTCAGGGTCAGTGTTGACTAAGTGGAAGGGTAATGCGAGCACATAAACACATGGTGGAAGTGCACGCCTACAAACACACACGCATGCAGACACACACACAAACATGCGTAACTGATCCCTTCTCTAATGGTTCCCAGAAGCCTGGGCAGGAGGTTCTTTGGTCTTTCATGGGAATAGACCTACAATAACAGACGATAGGTTTTAGTGTGTGCACTTGCTTGCACATTCCCGTGTGTGAGTTTATTATTTGGCAGGCTCCTCTGTTCAGCTTCCAACTCAGGGAGATAACTGAAAAAAGGTAAACCAAGAGTGTGTTGCACTTCATTGTAAGTAAGCAACGTATTACAGTCTCTCTGTGTGTAGAAGGATCCGTTTGAAAGCTATGACACGAAACAGGTTATTAAATTAGGTTAATTAGTTAATTTTAAGAAATATTTTGGAAATACATGTTAATATCAATATTACTCATGGCACAATCTTTGTTACTGATAACAGTCAATTAATAATAAATAGAATGGAGGACTTTTTAAATTAATATTTACTAATTTAATTTGTACACAGTTTCTAGAACTTTCAGATTATTAATCTACAATTTTCTGTTTCCCCCTCTTAAGTGTGGTGGATAATCTATGACGTTATGGGCCTGTATTTCTATCATAGTCAGGATGCAAACAATGATGTCCCCAGTGATTTTGTTAAAACAATTATTTTGCTGATGTGGGAATATTTTTTCCCCTCTAAGTAAATTATCTCAAATTAAAGATCTAGATTTTTACAAATTTCTCAGGGAGATTATGTTCAAGCATAAAATGTTAATTTATTGGCATTCCAGCAGTGAAAAACACTTTTCCCCTGGCTCCACTCGACGAGCTTTGCAAGCGTTTCCAGTACTCAATCACTTAACCTGGATGGCATTAAATTGACCTCCGGTAATAAAGTAAAAAACCTTGGTGTTATTTTTGACCAGGACATGTCATTTAAATCCCATATTAAACAGGTTTCTAGGATTTCCTTCTTTCACCTCCGGAACATTGCCAAAATTAGAAATATCCTATCCAGGAGTGACGCTGAAAAACTAGTCCATGCATTTGTTACTTCAAGGCTGGACTATTTTAATTCTTTACTATCAGGATGTCCACAAAATGCAGTTAAAAGCCTTCAGCTGATTCAAAATGCTGCAGCAAGAGTTCTGATGAAAATTAAAAAGAGAGATCATATTTCTCCTATTTTAGCTTCCCTTCACTGGCTCCCTGTTAAATCCAGAATAGAATTTAAAATTCTCCTCCTCACATATAAAGCTCTTAATGATCTAGCTCCATCATACATCAGAGATCTGATTGTTCCATATGTTCCTAACAGAGCACTTCGTTCTCAGACTGCAGGTTTACTGGTGGTTCCTAGAGTCTCTAGAAGTAGAATGGGAGGCAGATCCTTTAGTTATCAGGCTCCTCTCCTGTGGAACCAGCTCCCAGTTTTGGTCCATGAGGCGGACACCCTGTCTACTTTTAAGGCTAGGCTTAAACCTTTCCTTTTTGATGAAGCTTACAGTTAGGGTGGCTTAGTTTATCAGGGAGGGAGCCTTCCTCCCTCCCTGTTGGATGGAGTAAGGGGGAGTCAGGTTTAGCCTAAACCGGCTCAGTTATGGTTGAGGTGCAAACACACCCTCCATTTCTGCTACCTATATGACCCCCTCTCTTTTCCAATGGTTATAATCAGTCTGACAGAGAGAGGTATCCCAATCCTTGTGGTTTTTAGTATAACAATGACCATTAGTGGGACCCTTTGTGGAGTGCCTTGAAACGACATTGTTGAAAATAAGCGCTGTTTAACTAAATAATCTAAACTGAAACTATCTGTGTAGTTATGCTGCTATAGGCTTAGGCTGCTGGAGGACATAATGACTACTTTCACCCTCTTCGCTACATTCTCACACTACTCTCCATTTTGCATTATTTGCTGTTATTTCAGCTTTTAACTTTGTTCTCTCTCTTTTCTCTTCCTAGAAGCCACACCTGGCCTGACTCTGTGTCTACCTGTGACACCTTTCTGGAGAGGGGAATCGTCCGAGCTTCTGCTGGCAACAACTTAATGCTCACCTTCTACCGATGATCCATATGGCCCTGTCTTTTAGTGTTTAACCCTTTCTCTCTCCTAGACATGGCGATTGACTGAGCTTTTACTGTAACTAATATGTGCTCTCTTTCAGACTCTAACCTTGAAAACTGGCTCAGAGTTTATATGTTCTTTCTTTCTAGGTGAAACGACTAAAGGAGCTATATCCATTAACATTTACTTTTCCTTCCCATAGAAAGTACTCCTGGATCAGTGCTTCTTTGTTCTCTTTGTGTCTCTGCTCTGTTCTCTCTAACCCCCAGTCGGTCGTGGCAGATAGCCGCTCACACTGAACCTGGTTCTGCTGGAGGTTTCTTCCGGTTAAAAGGGAGTTTTTCCTCTCCACTGTCGCTACATGCATGCTCAGTATGAGGGATTGCTGCAAAGTCAACGCCAGTGACTGTCCACTGTCTCTACATGCTCATCCTGGGAGGAGGGAATGCTGCAAGTCACTGACTGGATGCAATCTGCTGGATTTCCTTAGACAGAAAAACTTTTTATCCAATTTGAAGGAATAACTAACTCTGACTGCACTGTTCAATGGTTAGGACTAATTGGAATGTATGTACCTGACTTTTGTGAAGTGCCTTGAGAGAACGTGTTGTGAATTGGCGCTATATAAATAAAACTGAATTGAATTGAATTGAAAAAGTACTGTTTTTTCTATACTGGTACCGGTTTACTCCCTGCTGCTGAGCAGGTATGATCAGGTCTGAGTAGGCACTAAATGTGACACGAACAGACTGCTGTTCACTGATTGGCTATGGGACCAGGACAAAAAAGAAGGTTTTCACTGAGGTATTGCAGGGAAAAGTTAATAAGACTCTACAATCATATTAAGGACCACAATGGCCGGAGCGGGTCAAACCGAAATATAATTTTAATATTTACAAATCATAAACCATGCCTACAGGCTGAAAGAGAATAAAAAGGACACACCAGCTTTCTGAATTACACGCAGGTGGCACGCTGTATTTAATAACATCCTAAATCAGCTGATCACACATAAAATCAGCTGTTCAGACACAACATTTCCCCCAGAACACACAAAACAAAACCACCATAACACAGCGTGTTTGGTTCAGCAATGTATTGACGGTCCTTAAGCAAACCAGCACCAGTATGAGGAGGGAGCAAGCAGAAAGCATCTGCCCCTAATGCGACTGCCTGCATCGGGTCAAACGGGAGGAAGACCCTGCTGAATCCGCATGCACGAATATACAATCTCCAACCTAAAACTAACTTTGACACTGTGGTCAAAAATCCGTGGTTTTGTGCGTTAAAATCCTTGTCCTCGTTATAGCCATGACAAAAACGTCCTTATATGTCCCAAAATTGTAACTTCTTCTGGCAAACTTTGGAGCATTACCAGTCCAGACAGCGGTGTCATTGATAATAGGGGTACAGCAAACTACATTACTTTTTATAATTTAACTCACTGGCAAAAAAAAAAACTGAAAGGAAGAATAGTAGGGAAGACATTGCAGTTTTAGTTTTACCTGGAAAACCAAAACTTTTGGTGTCTAACTTCCATACTTAACTGAACGTACCTGTGTTAGTGTTGAGGGTAAATGTCCCCCCTGTGTTGCCTGAATGGATTCTGTATGTCACTCTACCATTCTCCCCTTGATCTGCATCTCTGGTCATTAGAAAAAGCACCACAAAGCCCACTGGCTGGTCCTCCATGACACTGACAGCTGTTGGCGATATGAACACCGGTGGATTGTCATTCTCGTCGGTTACATAGACCCTTGCTGTGACAGAACCCCAACGCCTCTGGCTGGCATCCCGGGCCGAATCTGTCGCCTTGACAACCAGGATCATTGTGGATGTAATCTCATGATCTAGCTTTTGGCCCAAAGAGAGAATACCAGTGGCAGGGTCAAGCATCAAAAGGCCAGGGGTGGTTGGCCACTGGTGGAGAACAGAGTATCTTAGTTCACTATTAGGCCCACTGCCGTCCTTATCTGTTGCCTGGAAAGTATAAACAGAAGAGCCAGCTTCCATGTTCTCAGAGATGACAATTGTGATGGGGTCCTCAGCAAACTCTGGGGAGTGGTCATTGCTGTCTTTTACGTCAATGTCCAAGTTGACAAGTGTGCTTCTAGGGGGGACCTGCGAGAAGTCATCCACTTCGATTTTCAGGCTGTACTGTGTGTCTCGTTCATAGTCAAGTGGACGAGCCAGGTACACATCACCAGTTAGGCGATCCACAACAAAAGTTCCATCCCGATCAGTCCCCCCTATCACTGAGTAGGTCACCTTGCCCTCTTCTGTGGTTACTCTGTCATGGAGTCGAACCGAGCCAATAATAGAGCCAGGACTAGCCTCCTCCTCCACAGAGTTGAATAACATGGAGTGCGAACTCGTCTTAGTGGCTTGACTGCTTTTGCTGATAATCTGTAATTGAGGAAAACCAATGTATTTTCATTAAAATGCAAAGCAACAGTAGATCAATAGATGCATCATTTATATAGATCCCTGTGCAAACAACAGCAGATTTTACACAATCCTCCCTTGTGCTGAATGTGTTCAATGAGAGTAAATGAATCCAGTCAAGAGCTCTTTTATACTTAAAAGACCTACTACTATTAATCATTTTCAATAAGATACTTGTATTACTGTCAGGAAAAATAACAGATGATAAAAGTAACACAATCAAAGAAAGAAACAGTTCAAGGATTCGACATCAGCACTGGGAAACTCTTCTTGTTCTTGAAAGATTAAAGCATTGCATTAAAGAGCACATGTTTAACTAAATAACAGCAGCAGCAGAAAGACTCAGTCTTTACTGATCAATTTTTTTGTAAAAATCAATTGACAGTTCTTTTTATTTTTTGGATCTCGCAATTGATTTCAAAAAGCCCAGCTTCCTGAGTAAATAAACTCTCCAAAAAGCTTTAACATTAAAAATTAATTAGAATAAATTGCTGATATTTCCACATTAGATGGACAACTAGTGCTACCTAAAAAACAATGGATGTAAAAAAATAAGTTTGGAAGAACGATTAAAGAAAGAAAGAAAAATTTTATAAATGTGTCAGCAAGCAAGAAAAACACAAAAATGTTTGATCGAATTAACTAATAATTATGACTTTCATGTTTTTTATGTTATATTTGGGGGAAAAAAAAGAAAAATTGAACTGGTATTTGATGGATATGCCAGTTCTATTTTCCAGGACCCCATAAATTGTAGTTCCTTCCAGGACTTGTTCTTTGTTTCCATTTCTGGTCCATATTATATATTACCTTTAAATACCTTCAGTGCTGTGTTTTCTGTTGAGTGTAAGTAAAGCTCTGCAACATTTCATAAAAAGGGCTACTGTACCAAAAAGTGTTGAAGTCATTGGGTATGACCTTGATCTGAGCATTCTACAGCTGGTCCTCATCATAAGCCAGCTGGGAGTATTTAATTTAGACCCACTTTTCCATTTTAGATCAAAATTTCCCTTTAGAAAATTCACAAGAGGAGAAAAGGGAGGAGGGTAGGAGGCGACCTTGTCAGAAGTGAGGCTGATATGTCGGCAGCTAGTCTGAGGGGCCCGGAGACATGGATCCTCTCAGCCCTGGGTCCGATCTTTGATATTAAATAGGTGTGTAGTGAGAGTGTTTGCGTTGGCTGAGCTCCAGTAGGAGTCTGACCTGAATTGTGAGAGAGCAGGAGGCACTGCGCGGGGGTAGTCCTCTGTCAGTGGCTGTCGCTGTCAGAGCGTATTCAGCTCGTTCTGAGTGGCTAAGAGGGGATGATGAGTGGAGCTCACCGGTGATTGCGTTCAAAGAGAAACGCTCAGCCCTGGGACCTTAGAGAGAAACAAAGTTTAACATTTAACAAGAGATGATAAGTGTAGGAGGGTGAAATACACAAACCTGAAGTGTTAAAATGAAGCCAACCATTTCTAATTTGGACATTAAATATGACAATTTATTATGGCAACAGTCTCTGTTGTTGTACTACAAATCGAGCAGAATTTACATTTATGCTTAAATGTGACTGACTACCGAGGATGTGATGAGAATATGTAGTTTTGTTTCATTTACAGTCTTATTAAAAAATATATTTTGTCAAATATTAATGAAAATTTAATTTATTTCAGTAACTCAATTGAGAAACACATTATATATCTGCTTATACCTAACAAAAACACAACATTTAAGAGTTGAATATTACATCAGATCAATAAAAAAAATGTGTCAAGTGAAGTGGAAGCTATTATTTGTTAAAGTGTCATCCACCTCAATTTTCAGGCTGTACCTTGGGTCTCGTTCCTAGTCAAGAGTATAAGCCAGGTTCACATAACCAGTCCCATCCCGATCTGTGCCCCTGATCACTGTTTAAGGTCACCAAGTGAGTGCTTTAAGCTTGAGACCCTGTTGTATCTATGTACGGGATGCAAATTTGAAGGTGAGTATTTCTTGATTAACTGTTGCACTGAAAGAGTTGGCTAATAAAGAGCTGGCTTACAACACTTACTGTGAATTGCCATTTGCAGCAAACAATGCTAACATTAGGATATGGTTCGTAGCGACTAACTAGATTTCGGGCTGCAGTTCAATGGGAAGAGTGGTTATCTTGCTATCTGAAAAGTTGTGGTTTTGATTCCATCTTCCCCCTGCCACCTCCTGCTGTGTCCCTTGGCAATCCATTTAAGTCCAAGTTCTCTACGGATCTGAGAGTGATTGGGTAAATTAAACTCTAGTGTAAATCATTTTGAGTTGTCAGTATGACTAGAAAAGTGTTATACTATGTAAATTTGGTCCATTTAGATTCTTTAAAACACAGTTAATGATTGGTGAAACATTTACTCTGTGAAAACAAAAAATTTGGGCTTCTTAGTTTTCTCAGATATACTGTTAAAATCTCGTCTTGTTCTTGGGAACAGTATTGTCTCTTCCTGTAAACTGGATGAATTGTTACACCCCTACTAACTAGCTGACTAGCCTTTTATGCAAGTACAATACATTAAAAAATACAGATGTTGAAAATAATTGAGTACATAGAAGAAACTATAAGATTGAAGACAATAATTGTTCACCAACTGTGAGCAACAACATTCCGTAAAATGAAAGAAATAAAAGCACTGATAAAAGCAGTGATTCTTACTTCTCACAGCATACAGTATGAAACCAACACATTTTAGGTTGTGATGTTTCATTTAATTTGTTAAAATACATTCGGTTTTGCACTTCAGGCTTTCAATACGTCCCAAAACCAGTATCAATACATACAAGTGGAATATTCTGACATATTGAACATTACATTTGGGTTGTTTCAATCTAAATTATGTATATGTATGTGTATACATACATACATACATACATATAATATAGATTGAAACATAAAATATATATATATATATATATATATATATATATACATATATATATATATAATATATATATATATATATTATTATAATATATTTTTATATATATATATATATATATATATATATATATATATATATATACATATATATATATATATATATATATATATATACTCCAAGAAATTCAAGCAGCTGCATAGATGTTTCAGGTGTTATTTTTTTATCACATTCCTCCTGCAAACACACATAAAAATGTGTTTGCAGGAGGAATGTGATAAAATAACATTGCATTTTTTTGCATGCTTTTTTTGTTTGAAGAATCTTCACACATTCTCTACTGAGGACAAGCCGGGCCAGTGGTGGCAATACAGCATTGGATTATACAGTATATGTGCATTTTTAAAAATGGAATTTTTGTGATTTACATTTTTAATTTGATTCTTGTACATTTGGTCAGCCTTGCTGTTGTTTCTAAAGTGCTTTAAAGAATAGTATGGTATGGTAAAAACTTGCTTTACAGTGAATAGAATAGAATAGAATAGAATAGAATAGAATATAATAGAATAGAATAGAATAGAATAGAATAGAATCAATGATCGACTTTGTTGACGTATCATCAGACCTTCGGCCACATGTTTTGGACACTCGGGTGAAGAGAGGGGCTGAGCTGTGCACTGATCACCACCTGGTGGTGAGTTGGATCCGCTGGAGGAGGAGAAAGCCGGACAGACTTGGCAGGCCCAAGCGCATAGTGAGGGTCTGCTGGGAATGCCTGGCGGAGCCCTCGGCCAGGGATGTATTTAACTCCCACCTCCGGGAGAGCTTTGACCAGATTCCGGGGGATGTTGGAGACATCCGAGTGGACCATGTTTCCACATCTATTGTCGATGCTGCTGCCCGTAGCTGCGGCCGTTTGGTCTGCGGTGCCTGTCGCGGCGGCAATCCCAGAACCCGGTGGTGGACACCGGCAGTAAGGGATGCTGTCAAGCTGAAGAAGGAGTCCTATCGACTGTGGTTGGCTTGTGGGACTCCTGAGGCGGCTGACGGGTACCGTGAGGCCAAGCGTGCTGCGGCCCGGGCTGTGGCAGAGGCAAAAACTCGGGCCTGGGAGGAGTTCGGTGAGGCCATGGAGAAGGACTACCGGTCGGCCTCGAAGCGATTCTGGCAAACCGTCCGGCGCCTCAGGAGGGGGAAGCAGTGCTTCGCCAACACTGTTTATAGTGGAGGTGGGAGGCTGCTGACCTCGACTGGGGACATTATCGGGCGGTGGAAGGAATACTTCGAGGATCTCCTCAATCCTGCCATCACGCATTCCCTGGTGGAAACAGAGGCTGGGGACTCGGGGTTGGACTCTTTCATCACCCAGGCTGAAGTCACCGAGGTGGTTAAAAAGCTCCGCGGTGGCAAGGCTTCGGGGGTGGATGACATCCGCCCTGAGTACCTCAAATCTCTGGATGTTGTAAGAAGGGGGACCGGAGGGTGTGTTCCAACTACAGGGGGATCACACTCCTCAGCCTCCCTGGTAAGGCCTTCGCCAGGGCATTGGAGAGGAGAGTCCGGCCGATAGTCGAACCTCGGCTTCAGGAGGAGCGGTGTTTTCGTCCCGGCCGTGGAACACTGCACCAGCTCTATACCCTCTACAGGGTACTCGAGGGCTCATGGGAGTTTGCCCAACCGGTTCACATGTGTTTTGTGGACCTGGAGAAGGCATTCGACTGTGTCCCTCGTGATGCCTTGTGGGGGGTGCTCCAGGAGTATGGAATCGGGGGCCCTTTATTAGGGGCCATCCGGTCCCTGTACGAGCGGAGCAGGAGTTTGGTCCGCATTGCCGGCACTAAGTCGGACCTGTTCCCAGTGCATGTTGGACTCCGGCAGGGCTGCCCTTTGTCACCGGTCCTGTTCATAACTTTCATGGACAGGATTTCTAGACGCAGCCAAGGGCTGGAGGGGGTCTGGTTTGGGGACCAGTGGATTTCGTCTCTTCTTTTTGCAGATGACGTGGTCCTGCTGGCCCCCTCTAGTCAAGACCTACAGCATGCGCTGGGGCGGTTCGCAGCCGAGTGTGAAGCGGCTGGGATGAAGATCAGCTCCTCCAAGTCAGAAGCCATGGTACTCAACCGGAAAAGGGTGGCTTGTCCTCTTCAGGTTGGAGGGGAGTTCCTGCCTCAAGTGGAGGAGTTCAAGTATCTCGAGGTCTTGCTCACGAGTGAGGGAAGAATGGAGCGGGAGATTGACAGACGGGTCGGTAAGGCTGCCGCAGTAATGGGGACGCTGTGCCGGTCCGTTGTGTTGAAGAGAGAGCTGAGCCGAAAAGCGAAGCTCTCGATTTACCGGTCGGTCTACATTCCTACCCTCACCTATGGCCATGAACTTTGGGTCATGACCGAAAGAACGAGATCCCGGATACAAGCGGCTGAAATGAGCTTCCTCCGTAGGGTGGCCGGGCACTCCCTTAGAGATAGGGTGAGGAGCTCGGCTATTCGGGAGGGGCTCGGAGTAGAGCCGCTGCTCCTCCACATCGAGAGGAGCTAGTTGAGGTGGCTTGGGCATCTATACCGGATGCCTCCTGGACGCCTTCCTTGGGAGGTGTTCCAGGCACGTCCCACCGGGAGGAGGCCCAGCGGACGGCCCAGGACACGCTGGAGGGACTATGTCTCTCGGCTGGCCAGGGAACGCCTTGGGCTCCCCCCGGAGGAGCTGGAGGAGGTGTCTGGGGAGAGGGACGTCTGGGTGTCTCTGCTGAGTCTGCTGCCCCCGTGACCCGGTTCCGGATAAGCGGAAGACGACGAGTACGAGTACGAGTACGAGTACGAGATTAGAATAGAATAGAATAGAATAGAAATATCTATTTTTATCCCTAAGCAGGGAAATTCAGGTGTATCAGCAACAAAGTGAAAGGCAAATGGAAGCATGCAGAATCACACAAAGAGTTAAAATATAAAAACAAAAAAAAAGAGTAAGAGACTTTACAGTAAGGGCAAGTTTACAACAAAAGAAAATAATACTGTACAGAAATGTGCAACTGAGTAGGGTAGTTTAAACAATTTACAAAATGTATGTAGTTCTAATGAAAGTAGTACTTCTTCTAAAATCTCAGTGTACCTTTCTGCTTTAATGTTTAACAATTAACGTGTAAATAACTTTTCTATGGGCTACTAATGCAAAATCCATACCTATCTAACATAGAGTTTGGCTGCTGAATCTGTTGCTAATAACAGGCTGGACAGTCCTTTTCTTCTTTGGCATTTATTCCAAAAAGAAATCTGGAATACTGATTCCTCTGACCACAAACCACTTTTCCATTGTGCGAAGGTCAATCTAAGATTAATTTCCTCACTGAGAAGATGATGCTGCCTTTAGACAAGGTTAACACAAGGCTTGGCCATTGCACAGCACAATGAAAGTTGAGAATGTAATTGCGTATTGTACTATGAGACATTTTCCTAAACTTCCCCATGCCCAGATGGCCGCATCAACAACTGACACATGATGGTACTTGATGCAGTGCCATTTGAGGGATCAGAGATTGTCCAGTTTAAGCTTCCTCCCACCTTCTCCAAATGGAATTTGCCCAAATTCCTCCATTATGCAAATCCCTTTGTTGGAGAAACCATCTCACACATTTGTTGGCAAACTGGAAATTCTCTCTTTTAATTTTTATTATTATAATAAGTATCACTTGTTGAAGGCATTTGTTTTTTTTTGGCTTTATTTATTCATTTATTTTTACCCTATTATTAAACCCAAACTTGCCGCATTTCAGCTTTTTGGAAGGTTTTACATGTGTTGAAGCAGAATCAAAGGTATAACTTAAAATTCAATGAACTTCACACAGTTCATGGATTTATTATACGCATTATGTAAACTTATTGTTCATACATAAATCACTGCACAGATGATTAACTATATATTATGCATCATGTACCTGACAAGGAGTAGACTATTGTGCCGTTCTCTCCTTCATCTGGGTCTTTGGCTTGCAGTGTTCCCAGCACAGCACCAGCAGACTGACCTTCTGTCACCTATTAGTTAAAAGCAAACATAAGATTTTTTCCCTTTTTTGCCCATCCATTCCCCTGGCCTAATGACATCACCTGGATGATGATATTTTTGCCCGATTGACTGTGGATGAAAGCTGGGTTGTTGTCGTTGTCATCGAGTACAGTAATAAAGACAGTGCCTGTCGCAGAACGAGGGGGTGAACCTCCGTCTTGTACCACCACCATCAGCTGATAACTTGACTGCTGCTCTCTGTCAAGAGTCATCCTTGTACTGATTTCACCTGGGGAGGAAAGGAGGTGGATGAGAGGGAATTTATTTAGGGAGACTAACACACTGGAATATTGATGCGAGATTTAGCAGTTAGCAAGCTTTTATCAATGACACTCAGGAGTAACAGACATACACAGCATGCAAATGTATGCATTCTCACACACACGCACACAGTCACATCTGTAAGTGGATAAGGATTGGCAGATGCTGTAGAGGTGCATAACTAAGCCAGAAACTGATCATAAATCAGAGCATCAGTCTCTACCCCAAGATCAGCAGGCTCAATGGGCCAATTAGAGACAAGAAAGATACTATATGCTGCAGTAACTATTATCTTAACTTATTTGTGACCATGATCAGGAGGCAACCCTCCTGTGTTCTAATCTTTAAAACATTACTCAAAACATTTTAGTTGACTAAACATTGTTTTTTTCCCAAAGGAACTCAAAAAAATTCACAACATTGAAAGAGCCAGTTATTTCATTTCAGTTTTAACGTAGACTAAAAAAGGCTGTAATACATATACTCAACCAAATAAATGTTCTACATATTCAAGAATACACCTAAAATTCTGTATTAGAACTAACTGTACATTTTTTCTAGTTCATATTTTTTTTGTTATCGCTGACTGATATTTGCATCAATATACAGACTCCCCTTTTATATATCCTGAGGTAAACCCAAGCAATCCTCAGTTGTTGTTTAAACAGTCCTCTAATTGACTGTATACGTTTTTTGCAAACCTGTGTTGGTATTTATCTGGAAGTGGCGGTCAGTATGCAGGAAGCGGTAGCTAAGGCGTCCATTGGACCCGCTGTCCCTGTCTGTGGCCAACATGTGACCAAAACCTGTTCCTGCAGGTAGATTCTCGCTCACAGCCATGAAAACTCTCTGTTGGGCAAGCCGTGGACCATTGTCATTCTCATCTGTCACAGATATGCGCACTGTGGCGCTCCCCGTCTTCTTTAACCCTCCGTGGGTCACACTGGCCAGCACTGTTAAAAGATACATGTCCTTCTGCTCCCTGTCTAGGGAACTCTTTACAAATAGCCAGCCACTGTCCGCAGCAATGCCGAATCCTGCAGCATCTCCATCTGGACGAAGATGATACATCAGCGGGCTCAGATGACCTGAGCCTGGGATCTCTCTGCTCATAGCCCTGACTTGCAGGAAGCGAGTGTTTATTGGCGTTCCTTCTTTTAGTTCCACTCGGTAGGTGAGAGTGTCAAACCCAGGACCCTGGTCATTCTCTGCTTGCACATGAACCACAAGCATAATGGTGGCACTAAGCTGGGGCACGCCTTTATCTTTGGCAATCACCAAGAGGTCATAACGGGGGTTAGTTTCATAGCACAAGCTCCCAACCAATCGAATCTCTCCAGTGCTGCGATCCACAGTAAAAATCCTCTGGATTCCACTTGGAGAGGAAAGATCAAAGCTAAGCTGCCCATTGAGTCCTGAGTCTCTGTCCTCTGCTTGAATCCGATATACCACTGTGCCCATCTCTGTGTTTTCTGGCAGCAGCAGGGACTCTGAGGATGAGGGCAAAAACACAGGAGGGTTGTCATTGATGTCTGCGATGGTGATGTGTACACGGGTCTGCCCAAACGCTGGAGGGTTGCCGCTGCGGGCCTGCACTTCTAAATCAAGAACTGGCTGGGCTTCATGATCCAGAGGCAGACTGGTCCTTAAGGCTCCAGTGTCAGAATCCACAGTGAAGTAACCTAATGGGTCCCCAGAGCTTATTGTGTAAGCAATTCCCCTGGAATTGCCTGGAGAGAAAGAAAAACATCAAAACAAGAACAACAACTTACTTTCAAGTTCTGATTGAATTATCCAACATCTAATACTGCAGCAGTGGCTGATATCTGATAAGTGCTTGCCTCCATAGTCCTCACCTGTCTTACTGTTGGCCTGGACAATGCCTACCACTGTCCCACGCAGGGCATCCTCTGATACAGTAAAGTAATACTGAGTCTGTTCAAATACAGGTGGTGCCACCAACCCTGCCACCACACTAATGTTAACCTTTGCATTGTCTAAAGCCAAGAGACCACCACCATCTTGAGCAGAGATAACCATGGGAATAACAGAGTTGGCTTTCCCATAGACCGACCGAGACAGGGAGATAACACCTACAGAATGGTTAAAAACAAAAGATTAATTTATATATTTATAGGACATTAAACCATGCGTTGGCATGAACAGAGAAGTCCTTTTTCCAACCTGTGTCTTTGTTGAGAGTAAAATATGGGGAGGCTCCTCCAGGTACTGTTTTGTAAGTAATTTTGCCGTTCTCGTCTGAGTCTGGGTCATAGGCCATCACTCTGACAACAGATGTCCCAGGGGCACTCTGTGTGCTCAAACTAACAGCATAACTGAGTGGGTAGAAAGCAGGTCTGTTATCATTAATGTCAACCAGGTCCACCTTCACGTAGGCTACTGAACTCAGTCCACCCTGCAGAGGAAACAGAAAGATCTATTGTTATACATACACCAAACAATGAGCAGAAAACAACTCAACTGAAAGCAGGATTCTGATCTGACTGCTACTAAACACACACAACATTAAATATTTTGTTAAGGGGCTCTAGCCCCTTAATGCAAAGTTTAATGGTACATGCTTAAAATTATTCAACATCCTTCACTGATTCAGTTGGGGCTATTATTCTCCCAAAACTATTTTAATATTTCAGAACCCCAACTCAGATATTTTGTTGCTGCTTATGTTCCATATGTTCCTAACAGACCACTTCGTTCTCAGACTGCAGGTTTACTGGTGGTTCCTAAAGTCTCTAGAAGTAGAATGGGAGGCAGATCCTTTAGTTATCAGGCTCCTCTCCTGTGGAACCAGCTCCCAGTTTTAATCCGTGAGGCGGACACCCTGTCTACTTTTAAGGCTAGGCTTAAAACTTTCCTTTTTGATAAAGCTTATAGTTAGAGTGGCTTAGTTTATCCTGAACTATCTGTGTAGTTATGCTGCTATAGGCTTAGGCTGCTGGAGGACATAATGACTACTTTCACCCTCTTCGCTACATTCTCACACTACTCTCCAATTTTGCATTATTTGCTGTTATTTCAGCTTTTAACTTTGTTCTCTCTCTTTTCTCTTCCTAGAAGCCACACCTGGCCTGACTCTGTGTCTACCTGTGACACCTTTCTGGAGAGGGGAATCGTCCGAGCTTCTGCTGGCAACAACTTAATGCTCACCTTCTACCGATGATCCATATGGCCCTGTCTTTTAGTGTTTAACCCTTTCTCTCTCCTAGACATGGCGATTGACTGAGCTTTTACTGTAACTAACTATGTGCTCTCTTTCAGACTCTAACCTTGAAAACTGGCTCAGAGTTTATATGTTCTTTCTTTCTAGGTGAAACGACTAAAGGAGCTATATCCATTAACATTTACTTTTCCTTCCCATAGAAAGTACTCCTGGATCAGTGCTTCTTTGTTCTCTTTGTGTCTCTGCTCTGTTCTCTCTAACCCCCAGTCGGTCGTGGCAGATGGCCGCTCACACTGAGCCTGGTTCTGCTAGAGGTTTCTTCCTGTTAAAAGGGAGTTTTTCCTCTCCACTGTCGCTACATGCATGCTCAGTATGAGGGATTGCTGCAAAGTCAACGCCAGTGACTGTCCACTGTCTCTACATGCTCATCCAGGAGGAGTGAATGCTGCAAGTCACTGACTGGATGCAATCTGCTGGGTTTCCTTAGATAGAAAAACTTTTTATCCAATTTGAATAAATAACAGAATCTGACTGCACTGTTCAATGATTTGGATTAATTGTAATGCATGTACCTGACTTTTGTGAAGTGCCTTGAGACAACATGTGTTGTGAATTGGCGCTATATAAATAAACTGAATTGAATTGAATTGCTTAGAAGCCATGTTGTGCAACAATGGCAGAAAACAGAAAAAGTCATTTATTCATAGCCCATAAGGAAACTGTTAGAGAGCAACAACAACATCAGAAACTGTTCCAAAAATTACAACAAATTATAAAACAACAAACTGAACAACACTAACAGATTTACATACATGACTTGATGCAGACTTAGGTTTGTATTCTCTATATGCTGTCATATTGATTCTCAGGCTTTGAAACTTTACAAAACAGTTTTTCTGTGCTGTGAAGCAGCACATTACTTTATATCTTACCTGCTGTAGAACTTCAATCCTAAAAATATTGTAGCAGTGCTTGCAAACATGATATTTATGAACCTTTAACCTGTAGTCAGGTTTGCAAAGAAGATGATGAATATTTATATGATAGATTATAGTTAAGTAGGTGTGCCATCAATTATAGTCCTGTGTGAAACATGCACATGTAAAGCTTTTCCACTATGAGTGACTGAGCAGAACAGTATACTTTGTAGCTTATGAACTGAAAAAAATAAAAATTTAACCTTACAAAGTAGGGTCTCTCTAACTGCTTATAAGTGTGGAAATTTAAACCGACGTCCACAGAATACCTTTATTTTTAAATAGCATCTAAAACAATAAAACAGTAAGTAATGATCCACAAAATAATTGTGGATCATTGAAATAAAACACATAAAACTGCACATTGATGAGCATAAGATACAACCTACATGTCATACAATTAATTGTTTCTTCTGGAATAATAGTTGATCACATGATCAAGGTGAATTAACTAGGCTGGACTGATGAGGTTTTAAAAACACTTTCAAGGTTTATTTTTGTTTTGCATGTTGTGGTTCTCTGTAGGAGTTCGCACTTTGAAAATACAGCATGAATGACTGTCTTCGCAGATGTAACTTTCATCTTTAATCTTAATGGATCAAATTTGTATGACGCAAGCAGTTAACACATAGCAGATGCATCTAGATTTAATGCAAAAATTGCATTTTATTTTGGCTGCTCTACTGAAGTACTCGCACGGTCTGCGAATCAGTATGAAACTCTTAATCTTAACATTTTTATTTTACATGTTCTGTTCTCAGTATCACAAAGGAACACTAATGGTAGCGCACCAACTCTTAACTTCCCTTCCTACATAAATAATCACACACTTTTGTGTAAATAATTGTGCAACGCAAACTTGATGATGGTTAAAAGTTTCATAAAACAGCATAAACCTGCATCAACTGCTATGACATTGTTCAGACAGGAGTTATATTAAAATGGTAGACTTCAACATAACTCTCCAATAAATAGATTTGTGAACGTACACATATCAATAGCTTCCTTTGGGAAAGGGAATTATTTCGTGATCCATGTTGGTTGTCTGTTTCTAAGACACCTGAGAATATTTCATTGGATTTTTATTTGAAAAGAATACAATGCAGGCATTTCACTTGGACCAGGTGGCAAAACCGAAGGAGGTGGCAGTCCAGCTTGTTAAAGTATTACTCCCTGACAGTTGAGATATTTCTCCATCTGATTGCTTTAACATACCCATAGTCATTTTCCTTTATTTTAAACCTTTCCATCTTTAAGTATTTTTTGGCAGCCAGCGAACAGGATGGTTGAGCAAGCCTACCTACCATGGAGAGCTTTTCAGACTTTTACTTTTTACTTGGCAGTTGACTTCAGTGTTTTTTTCTCCTTTTTTTATTTTTTGCATTGCTGGTTCTGTCTTCGCTCTCCTGTCAGTAAAAAAGCATGGCTGCTGTGTTTATAGGATTAAAATGTGGCTCAGAGGATTCATATTAAGCATAATTTCAAAGGACAGTGGCTTACCCCGTCTACTGCAGTTACAGTAAAGTCGAAACTGTCCGGCCCTTGATCCCTGTCTAGTGCAGCGTTCGTGCAGATCTGGCCCGTCTCTTTGCCAATGGTAAACTGAGAGGGTACAGCACTGTTACTGCCAGAGCTGAAGGAGTAGGACACCGAGCCAAAGGAGCCGCCATCCGCATCTGTCGCAGTCACCTACAGCAACGAAAACATATCACTGGTTAAGGATTGCAATTCCTTGGCACATTAAAATTAGCACATTTAAACTACACTAAAATGGCAACATATTTAAAACATTTTTATATGGCAGGATGCAAGTGGGATGGCCAGTCAAAAAACAGGAGCATGACACCAGGAGCCTTTGAAAGCATCTTTGGACACTCTCTGCTGTTTATGTAAGCCAAACAGGACTTTTGGCAGAATATGTCTCTGAGGAAAAGAACATTTTTGGCAGAATGTTGGTTGACTTCAACGGGCTCTCAGAGAAAGCTGCCAACAGGAAATACAGCCTGCTTCATGCGTGCGTGAGTGGTGTCTTTCTGAAAGGGATGGTGACAGGGTTGGCTGGGCAAGTTACGCTACATTATGAGTGGTTTTATTAATTCTGCACATCTACAGAGATGGAATCACTAGCTCACTAGCTCACAAACTGTCACCTAGGACTTGGATTTAATTGCTGCAGGATCTCCCAGGACAGCAATAGGTAAACAGACCAATCAGATCAGGCCTCTGGGTATCGGTGGTGTAATTGTTAGCAAGTGTGGAATCTAGATTACTTCAGGGGTAAACCTCACAAGTTGATTAGATTTCACCTTCCTTCCATGTTTTATAAATGGAGCTTTTGAGGAAAACATTAATGGGAAGAAGTGCTTGGGTGCTCCGGCTCTCAGTGGCACACTCATCAAGAGCACTGCCAAGAAAAATAAGGCAACCCGTGCTTGTCATCAAACGTTAACATTTTTTTTGTATTTAAGATGGCGTCGGAATGACTGTGAGTAGTTGGAAATCATTCATTCGAGGTGATGAGTTTGGCTACAGTCATTGAGCCTCCATCCCTTTCCTGAGCAGATGGCAGACGGGGGCTCAGCAGAGAGCATGGCCCACACTCTTGAATGTAACTCCTAACAGAGGGTGAGTGGTGTGTAGGAGTGAGAGAGTTGTAAAGCTGGCAGCAGCGCAAGCCGAAGAGAAGAATAATAAACCACATGAGGAAAGAGGAAACCGAGCGCAATGCAAGAAGGCTACTCCATTTTTTAAGATGTAGGGAGGCTGCAGCTGACTTAAATATTTTATTATATTTTGGGGATTGTGAGTGTTTGTGTCCGTATGTAATGGGAGGGGTATTTAAAAAAAAAAAACACACATGGGGGAGCATTTTAGTATTAATGCCTGAATCTTGATGAGACAGACAAGCCAGTACTTAGACAACAGCTTTTTACAAAGATGATTCTGAAAACGCTTACCTTTTTCATAGCAGACATTGAGCTATATGAGAATACTCCCATGTGGTAAATGTACCCTCCAAACACTGGACATCCATCAACATATTTCATTGGCTCTTTCAGGTTGGCCAGTCCTTGCCTTTTTCAGACTAGAAAATTTTGTTGGATACTCCATCATACTCCATCATAGGTTCTCACTGATTTCTAATACATAAAAAGCACACCTTCTAAAAACGTATCATTTATATTTTAAATTGAGAAATATTTTTAAGCTTATTACAAACAATTAAAAGTGATACCAAACAAGTTTAACTTCAGGCAAGACATTATAGTGACTGCTGTGTAATTAAAAGTATTTGTGAATGTATTTGCAAGCATAGTTCCTTCCCCTTTGTTTAGTATGCCCCTAAAAAAGACTATGAAGCTCATCCCATCTTAGAAATGTAAGGGCTGAGAAAGATGATTCATTCTCAGACATCTAGACATCTTTTCACTTTTTACCCATATTTTCACCTTGTTTGCATGGAAGACAATGTTGGTTTTCTCATTGTCTTTACAACAGAATTTTGCTCAAAGGATGAATTTTTAAAGAACCTACTGTAGGCTACATGAAGTACATTAACACCTGAAAGTTCTCCTAATTTCATATTAAAAGTTGAGCAGGGGAGAAAATATGAAGATTACCTATTTCCATTTGCTCTTCTTTTATTAGTTTTTGCGATTTACTCTGAGGACAATTTCAGACATAAAAGTTTAAGCTACACATTCTTTTTGCTTTTGAAATACTTGCCTACTATTCAGTTACAAACAAAAATCAGGGAATGATTACAAAGGTTAAAAATGAAGGTAATTTTATGTTTTTCCAATAAGCAACAGCGTAGGTGATTTGGTTTTATGATTTAAAAGCAGAAAACTATGTTTTCCATTAGTTTAGCGTTGAAGAAGCAAATGTAATATAAATCACTTAATAACTTTTGCATGAAGTACAAGTACATTTTCTGAAGTTGTCATTTGGGATTCTGTTGAGACTAAAAGATCAGCTCTCCTATTTAGAGTTTAATAGCAGCATCTTAATGTCATCTTACTGGAACACTGAGAATTTATCTGTCTAGGAGATAATCTGCCAACTACCCTTTTGAAAGCACACAAGGGGCCATAAGCAAATTAAAATAAGAATTAACATTTTCAAACCTCAAAGCATATGAGTGTGAGTGTAACTTGAAAATGAACCTCTGGCATTTAGATTTTTTCAGAAGATGTGATACAAAAATTAAGCATAAGTAAGAAAATCTAAGCAGATGAAACAGGATTTCATAAAGTCTGCATGTGATTAAGTGGAGTTTGCTAGTAATATCCAAGAGAGCATTATATGCTTACAAATACATCAAAACAATGTTTAAATGGTCAATAGTGGGCCAAAATCAGGATACATTAGGTCTACATCTGAATGCACTTTTAGATGTCTACATTAGGTCTAAGCATAGACCACTGGTAAAACGCCATTAGAAAAAAGCTAAAAACTCTGTGATCGAACATAGGAGCCCTAAATTACAAGTCCAGTGTCTTAACCAGTTGAACTACATGACCACACACCTGTCAAGGTGCAACAAATACAAATGTCCAGGGCTTTTATGCATTCCGGACATCGTTTTGTTGTCATTGTTGTACAATTGGCTGACTTTTTTCCTAACAAAAACCATTTTAACTTTATTCTTCATCTGCCTTAGAGATAATCTGCCAGTGCCACATGATCTCTATGTTATGAGGGTATCTCAATAAGTTCCCTTCAAAGGTTCTGGATAGAAAAAATGATTCATCCAGAAAAAGTCACAGTTTCCTTTTCTGATAACTCAACTTCATCTTAAATATTACCCAGAAAGCATTTTGTCCTCAGCCCACACCCTGTAGAGGCCCAACATTTAGAAATAAATATTTTTGAGAAAAACACATTATGTATCCATTAACCAGTTCCATACAAATGTGTAAAAACATATTTGTGTATATATAGACACACAAGTGTCACAAGTGTCTATATATGTTTTTTAAGATATTACTACATTGTATTGTTTTGTATTCACCTGCAGACCTTTACAGGTGGTGTACTTTGTATACAGAGATAGATTTTGTTCTACTAAAACTGACTAAAACTGACTAAAACTGACTAGAGTCGTACTCGTACTCGTACTCGTCATCTTCCGCTTTATCCGAGACCGGGTTGCGATCAATGACTTTTGACCTGGTAGGCTGCAGTGTATATCAGTTAGGAGATATTGGAATGTTGTTCGTGCACGGTTCAGTAAAAAAGCATTAGCAACGAAATTTGTGTGTTACTGATAACGTACGTATATTTAAAGGTAGCCGTGTTACAACCACTGTTCGAAAAAAAACATTTGTAATATGCATTTGTTTATATTACCATACGGATTAAGTTAAAAGTTTAAAAAATCCTCATGTGTAATATCTTTCTGTGTAAATCATATTACAACATGGGACACCTGCGGCTTAACATCCGGTGCGGCCTGTACAAGTACAAAATTGTTTTTCTTTCTAAAATTAGAGCATGCAGGTTTAAATCAGGTGCACTCAGTAGTCCGGAATTTACGGTAGTTCTTTTGCAGTTCAGACTTGGCAATTAGAGAGTCATCAGTTGCTCAGACGAATATTGAATTTACTCCTGATAAAGGAGTTAAAGTTATTTAGCTCATGACCAAGACTACAGCCATTGTCAAGGTAAATATTGCTGTTTAACTTGACATAGGTATGAAGACAGTTTCAATGTCCAAAGGAGTTCCTAATGCTTCCTTGGCACAGTATAGGTATTACACAAAGACTGTTTTCACTGGATTAAATGTTTGAAAGCAGAAAGTAACCCTAGCTCATCTGGAGCAGCCAGAAGTATTCTCCCTACACTTCATGCGTGTGAGTGAGGCATGATGGGGCTGTCTTATCAGCGTGGAAAAGGCAATGTTTATCTAAGTCTTTCATAACCCAAGTTGGTGGAAATCTAAAGATAAGTGGGGTACTTCATGGTTCTACAATCACATTCAAGGAACCTCCAGACAGGAATTTTTGATTGACTGTCCAATAAATAGATGATGACTTTCAGCTCACAGTACACCTCAACATGTTTTTCTATAATGTGTCTCAATGGAACAATGGGCTTTAAGTCCTTCTTTAGTCTTCGGGCCCATAAGGTAAGGCCTGGATTATGGTGGATTTTGTCTTTTCATATGAATTTCATAAAGAAACTGTCAAATTTGCTGCCATTAATAAACCAATAGGACTTTTGCATTCTCGTTTCAGTGGAAAAAGCAACTACACTGCAGCATAACTTTATTTCCCTCATTTACTTCTTCTCACTCAACCCTTTTTTACAGTTATAGTGTGGAAAAGACTAGCTCCAAAAAATCAGGAAAAGTATGATGCACAGCCGAAACCACTGAGAGGTAAACTACAGGCAATGCAGTTTTTAATCATGCTCCCTGTATTTCACAGCGCCCAGTCGACCAAATCCATCTCACGAAGTTCTTATTGAAACCAGCCAATCAGGAGAATACCTCTGCCAATTCAAACAGGCCGCAAATGACAGAGTCAATGTGTACATGTTTGCCAATTGGTAAATTATCACGCACATCCATGGAGCTTTGCATGCACATGTCCAGTGAATGCACCTTAGATCCATGGGACAGACACAAACACAGGAAAAAATGCGATTCCTCATTTCAGCCTCATGTCGACTGTGCAGCAAAAGACAAGGAGCAGGTTAATTCTATGGTTGGATGACGTCAAAATGAAAACATTTCTTGAATTCACAGCAATGAGACAAAGGGGCTCACATCAATAGCAAGCTTGACCCAAAGTAAAGTAAATAAATGCAACTCTCTCACACTGAGAAATTTCAAGAAATATTAAATGACATTTACATCTTCTAAGCTAACATTTATCACTAAGTTCAATAAAAAAGCAGAAACATGTGCTCATCTCTTGGTTTTTAGGACTTATCTGAGTGCAGTTTGATTTCAAAAAAGTAAGAAAAATGGATAGTCAAACTGGAACGCTTTTTTATCTGTCATAGTTTTGGATTGGATTTGGGTGGATTTGACCGATTCTAAAATACACAACACCTGTGAAGAAGAAAATTTTGTGATGTGACAAACCACTATAACAGCAGGACCCCTGTAGTCCAAGACTAATCAGAGTCAACAAGCAAAACACTGATGATACACATATCATTAAAAGACAGCAAGGACAAAGAGGAAGGTGTAGGCTCAAGGAAAGCAAAAGTGGGTGAGTTGTAAAAATCTGGAGTGAGAGATGCTTTGAGATGTCACAGCTGGTGTAAAGCCATGCTCACTCCTCTCTGTCTAGTGTCCTGGCATCACTTCAGAAGAAAGCAGATGTGAAGAAAATCAGCCCAATGCCTCCCCTCAAGGCCTCTTTCACTACATGCTAAAGCAGTGGAGATGCGTGGTTCAGAAATGTTCAAAACCACACGAAAGAGCTGGACAGAGACCACAACGTGCCGGTGGAAGGAAGAAGCCCACACAGCTGTTGACAAATATGTCAAAATAGCACATGTTTGAAGCTCAAGCAATATTGTTTGTATTCAGACCAACCATATGTGAAATATTTGGTTGGTTAAAACAGGACATCAGGACAGTGTAGAAGAGTGTGACGTCAAATTTGCTCTGAGATGTTTGGGTCTACTTTGTGAAAAAAAGTTTCAGGTTGTGGTTAAAATTTAAAAGATGTAGAGCATGAAACATGACATATGTTACAGTACTACTCACTTTGATGCTGATGGAAGGCTCACTGACCACTTTTGCTACTTTCCATTTATGCTTTCTTAGCAAATATTGCTGCCATTCATTTTTTATTTTCTGTTCTCTGTTTGTTCTTTCTCTAGAATGTACACCTGGCCTGGTACTTCTAAGTTTGGCTGTGCAGCTTTCCTGGAAGAAACTGGGTTATTGACAAAGTACATTGTGTATTCTTTGTTTTTCATTCCATAGAAAGTAATCTGCGCCCAGCCCTTCTGTGTTTTTTCTGTACCTGCTTCCTGTTGTTAAAACACTTGGTGATGGCAGCAGATAGTCGCTCATAATGAACCAGATTCTTATGGAGGTTACTTTCTGTTAAAAGGGAGTTGTCCCATTCCACTGTTACTTCATGCTTGCTTAGGATGAGAGATTACAGAAAAGTCAATCACTCAATGGAATTTGCTGGAGTTCCTTAGATAAATAACTTTATTCCCAATCGGCAATAAATTTTAATGCATTGTTCTTATGATTTCTGAATGTTTTAAGAGGCCATAATAGTTTTAGTTCCTCAAAGTCCTAAATGGGCCTAGATTTTTGTTACTAAGTCCTAAAATATAGTTAGCCATGACTTAAATGTGTATATTCATTATTTTATTTTAGAGATAACTGGCGGCATTCACTTGTTCTGAGATATAGAGCTGTGACTGAGGAATTCGAGTGTAATTATATGTTATATTATAAGTGTAACAAAACCATACCCCCACAATGTGGGTAAGCATTAAGCCCTATGAGGACTTTATCCCTAGAAATGTACTCTTTCCCACAGACCTGTGAATAACTTCCAATCTTGAAACTGATTCCTATCTTAAACTTTTATGTTTAGGTGAGTAAAATTTAAACCTTTTTGTTATTTTCTGTTATTTTCTGTTCTCCTTCATCATGGTAATGTACATATATAAAGAGGTTTGGCTTGAAAACAGAAATTTCAATAATTAGCTAAAACTTGTTTTCAATAACTGAAGCGTACCATATAATGTAGGATGGCTTTGAATATTTATGTAATTATGTAAATTTTGTGCCAAAGCACTAGAGTCATATTCCAGAGCTGGAAAACACCAATTTACTTTGACAAAGTAATATTTAACTTGTTGAGGTTATAAAATCAGTTCTGAAGGTGGATTATACTGGACTGTGTGTAATTGGACCTGGATCTTAAGAATTTTTAAAATACTAGCTGGTTCTATGACCGTGTGACTTAAAATGTGCCCTGAGATGTCTGTCTACTTTGAACCAGAGTCTGATTATATGATAATTAAATATGATAAAATTTGTGCATTGAGCTGACATTTGTTGTGAGTTGGTGCATATAAATTAACTGAAAGTCAGAACAGAAACCCCAAGGTACTACAACAAAGTGCAGTGGCATGCTTTCAATGCCACATCAGATAAAAGTGTTGCAGGAAAAAGTTAGAAACATACTGCTAACGTTATTAATACTTTTCAAATTTGACTCAATTCTTTTGGTTTAGATAGTAGTCAGGCTTTAAATAGGTTAAGAACCAGTTTAAACAACAGTTCATAGGAAGGGCAGGGATAATGCAAAACAGCATGATTTACCCCCGGGGACCATAAATATCCACAGTGAATTTCATGGAACCAGGACACAGCCAACTGTCTAGGACACCTTATCATTTGCATGTGTTGGAAGAGGCTAAATGTTGACCTAAACTGAAGTTCAAAGGGCCAAACATGGGGTCAGTGCACTGATGCACAGCACCAAGCTTACACTTCACTGATTTACTGAAATAATGCTGTTAGTTGGGGGTTGATCTCTCTTGCAAGGCATGCCAAGCAAACTCTATCAAAGAAGAAACATTCTGAAATCTGAAAAATCACAGTAACTATTTATTTCAGAGTAATATCCTTTAAAACAAATTACGTTGTAAAAAACCTCAATATCTATGCAAGGACAGCAGCACTGGCACAAATTACATATTGCAAAACGCAAAAACATCCATCAGAATCCCTGCATGACTGTAACATAAACAATCTATTCCAAATTTAACAAGTTAATTATCTGTCCATATGTGCATTTTGGTGAATTAGGTTATCCCCATGAAGCACAGTATAACTGTCAAAGTCAATAACTATCTTAATCACACAGAATTTTAAAAGACGTACCAGTTGCCAATCGTATCCTCCAGAAATGTCTTTCACTGTGAAAATAGGTTCCAACTGTCGCAGTAATGATTTAAGCAGACATGAACTGCAGATGAACACTAATAAAATATGCTGCACATGCTGCAGGGTAAACATGACAACATTTAATACTTGTTGCTAAATGTTCACATCTTGACACAAAGTAGAAGCTCAGTTAGACAGAGTAACATTTGGCTGCCTACAGAAAAGCTGTACTTTTCACTCCAGCAGTTCCTACAGTCCATAGAACTGGATCAGTTGTTCCCCAGAATAAATTATGCTGCTTCCTGACAAAAGCAGGAAAAACAAATGTTTTAATATTAAGTCAACAATGGACCCCTGAAGTGGAATTTTACATCGTTATGTACAAGAAGTAACACATTTATGTAAACATGGAGAAAGCGGGTTAAGGATAGTAGGTTAAAACGCTGTTCAGTCCAAAACTCTGGCAGAGAAACAAAAGGGTGGTAATATATAGTAACTTGCAGCTGCTCACTTGGGAAAGTATAAGATTTCCAGCTCTTCCCTGTCATACATTGTTCTCTGTAACCAGCACACTGCAGGAGAAAATAAACAGAAACATCATAACAGAGTTTCTGTATTTCTTACCTCAGACAGAGTTCAAGTCAATGTGCTGAAGAACTACTTTTAAGCTGTCAAAGAAATTCTTTTTCACTACTTCTGCACATAAATCCCCTAATGTCTTGCCAACTTTAAGATCTTGACTATACAAACTCTTAGCTTTACAGTCTGTTTACTGTTTAAATGCTAGGGGTTTTCTTATTTTGTAAGTATATATATGGTTGACTGTGTGTTGTCCTGGGATGGACTGGCGACCTGTCCAGGGTGTACCCCGCCTCTCGCCCATAGACTGCTGGAGATAGGCACCAGCTCCCCCGCGACCCACTATGGAATAAGCGGTAGAAAATGACTGACTGACTGATTCTATAATATATTCTATAGTAACTGCATATTTGTATAATACATAACAGTAAAATTGGTGGTGTGTAGTTTTTGTAAACTTGAGGTCAGATTTAACTAATTTTAGGACATAGTAAAACCATAATATACTTTCTTTTCTGTATTAAGACAAAAATCTAAAATAGCAAACTGCCTTGGAAAGACGGCACACTATTATCTATTTTCAGTATCAGTGATGTATTAAAAATTAAGTCTGAGGAAGCACAAATATGTTACAAGCTATTTAATAAGAAACTATTTTTCTGTGATATGTTGAGGCATGTGTGTGATTTATTAAGCCTGTAAGAGAGCAAGACTTTCAGCAAATAACAGGAAGGGTGGATGGAGTAAAGCAAGGTTTCTTGGTTTTATCTGTTTGAGATTTCAAGCTTTTTCGGTTATGGAACATGGTGTACTTGGAAAATGTTGGAAGCTTTTAGGAATTCTCTGAGTTAAGGTAAAGGTCAACCATCTCTAAGGCAGGGTTCTCAAACTCAAATACACTCTGGGCAAAAAACAAAGACTTGGAAATAGTTTCAGGCCAGCCTTAAAATTTATTGGAAAAAATATATATGTATTATAACATCATATATAGATTGCTGGAGATAGGCACCAGCTCCCCCGTGAGCGTGAAATGAGTGGTATAGAAGATGAATGAATATTAATATGTATTGTTTGTTTACAGATACTGCGATGGACTAGCGACCTGTCCAGGGTGTACCCCGCCTCCCGCCCATAGACTGCTGGAGATAGGCACCAGCTTCCTGGCGACCCACTATGGAAGAAGTGGTATAGAAAATGACTGACTGACTAACTTCTTACAACTAAATTGGCCAAATTTGGATCGCTGGCCTGAATCAAACACATATGCATTAAGGAGTACAAACACAGGCTGCTGTTGTAGCACTGTTAGCTAAGTGCACTAATCACTAATATAAGCCACTGGGTATTGATTCACAACTCCATCTCAAATCATTCCCATCTTTCTATTTATTGTTATTTATTTTCGATATTTATACATCTCTAGTAAAACCAAAACATTTTGTTATTAAATAAATTAGCAAAACCTTATACTTCAATAAAGAGGAAGAAGTCTAGCATTTTTTTGTAATTTAGGACTTATTCCAAAGTTCAGGTTGCTGAAAGTTAGGTGGTCTGCGATTTTTAAGTTTTCATTAGGCTTTCTTCTAAAACTCTAGTGTCTGTTTCTCATCAGGACTTTGCATCTGGAAGGTTTTAGGCATCTTACCTTTTAAGGAAAAAAATAGCCGTAAAAAATCTAAATGAGCAGAGAGAAAAGATATTAAAGGTGAAGCTAGTGGATCTGAATGGATGGGAGTGTGCAACCTCAACCAGATATGCAAAACTAGCTTTTTAGCCTTAGAATCACAAATGCAGTTTTAAAAAAAAAACACACTCCTCCAATAGTGACAACAAAATCTCCTACAGCATAAAAATAGTGGATACACACATGCAACTGCCCTAAAAAGCACTCTGTGGTATTGGATATTTACAAACATGGACCAGATTATTCAAGATGGAAAAACTGAAACAATCCAAATGACTGCAATACAAAAACTTTAAAATATTTCCAAACCATTCTGGATGAAATCAAGTCAGTTTTCATTTGGCTTGAGTCATGATCCAACAACATAAACTGATAACACCAGATTTGTAAAAAGAAAATGTGCTGAGATACACGGTAAAAAAAAGTTTGATTTGTTGATTCTGTGTTGAAAACTCCACGGGTAAAGGTTAGAGAAGGGAAAGGTTAGAAACAAAAACTACAGGACTGCTGCATATTAACCACTTGCTCAGAAAAAAATTATGATAATTGTAAAGAAGAGTCTTAAAATGCTTAGAAAGATTAACATGAGACAAACCCAACTGGATATGTTAAGTGTGTTGCTGATGTGGCATTAACCCCTGTCCACCTGGAATGACAGATGTTCCCTCTGAGACGCTTCTGCTCTAGACGTTAACCTTTTTGTTTTTCAAAGGTCAAACAGAATAACAAACAGCCACATATTTTTTCATAGTAGACAGCAAATATTTATCTAGTGGAATAAAGATTTTGACTATACTGAAGATAAATGATTTTACTAAATCTTTTGAATATATAAAAAATTTGCTGCCATATGACCTTACATCCAAAATTTTATTGGCTTTAAATCTGGATGCCTACAGCTGCTATACAGTTTTTTTTTGTTTGACTAATATCTTAAACTAGTAAATTTTTTAATCAAGTTAACATACTTAACTTTACATATTAATTTTGTGGCAATGAACAAAGAGCAGACATGACAGGATGATTACCACTTAAAAAAGGATCACAGCACACTGTTGAAGGTACCTCCCTTAAACCCAAAGTTTAGTCTGGTAAATGTACTGATGTTAGAAGCTTGCTGAGAAGATTTACTGAAAAGACTGTAGGGAGGTAACCTCATATCAGACACCCAAGAAGGCAGCCTTGTCAGGCTATTATTTGGCTGTGTTTCAGCTACTCATCCCTTTCACAGTATCCAATAGCAGTGCTGAGGCCTGGTCTGGTGAGTCAAAGCAGGCAGTGAATTGCAGAGACTGGGTAGGTGGGAGGTGAGCTAATATGAACCATCCACAGCGTGGGGGAAACAAGAGCACTGATGTGGGTTAGGCAAGTGCTACAGCTGCCTGCAGTGGGTGGGAGAATGCCTACTGAGCCCGGCATGCACAAACAAAGTGCAGATGTATATGAAGCATCAGAGTGTACCTGGGTACCATAAATCAATGAGTCTCTCAGTGGTCTCCCCTCTCAGCGCTTTCCTCTCTGAGATGGCAAACTTAAAGTATTACAGAATCACAATTAATGACATATTTAAAACTTTAGTGATTAAGTGTCAGTATGCACTGACTTATACAGCAGGTATTTTGCCCACTTTACTGACTTTAAAAGAAGGACTTGATATTACATAATACTACCTGAACCTGAAGCAAATACATCCATTCACTGGCCACTTTAGTAAAATGCACTATGCTAGTACTAGGTTGGAGTCCCTTGTGCCTTCAGACCTGATTCAATTCTTTGTGGCATAGATTCAACTAGATGTTGGAAACATTTCTCAGAGATTTGGGTCCATTCTTACATTATAGCAACACGCAGATGCTGCAGATTTGTCAACTGTACATCTATTTTGCTAATCTCTACTTCTCCCACTTCCCAAGGATGCTTACTGTACTGAGACCCATTCACTGTGGAGGCCATTAGAGTACACTGAACTCATTGTCAAGTTCAAGAACAACAATGCTCAATTGGTGCTAAGGGTCCTGAACTGTGCCAATAAATATCCTTCACATTACTATACCCCCGGCCTGAAGATATAAGACAAGAAGGATGCATGCTTTCATGTTGTTTACACCAAATTTTGACCCTACAATACGAATGTCGCAGCAGAAACAGACTCATCTGACCAGGCAGTTTTATAAATCTGTCATTGCCCAATTTTTGTTTACTGTACTGATCTGATAAGAGAGGCACCCAGTGTGATCTTCAGCTAATGTAGCCCATCTGCTTCAAGGTTCAAGGCGCTGTCCATTTACAGATGGTATTATGCATACCTTGGTTAAAAGGAGTGTTTATTTGAGCTACTGTTGAGCTACTATTTTTTCATCTCAAACCAGTCTGTCTGTTCTTCTCTGACTTGTGACAATAATAAGCAATTTTTGACCACAGAACAGTGCTCATTGACTATTTTCTAACAAACCAGAGCAATAAAATTAGAACAAATGATAAATACAGCACTGTTGCCTTGCAGCAAGAAGGTCCTGGGTTTGACCCTTGGCCGGGGGTCTTTCTGCGTGGAGTTAGATGTTCTCCCCGTGCATGCGTGGGTTCTCACCGGGTACTCTGGCTTCCTCCCACAGTCCAAAGACATGCCTGTTTGGTTAATTGGTCTCTCTAAATTGCCCTTAGGTGTGTGAATGAGTGTGTGCATGGTTGTTAGTGTGTTGCCCTGCGATGTACTGGCGACCTGTCCAGGGTGTACCCCGCCTCCAGCCCATAGACTGCTGGAGATAGGCACCAGCTTCCCCGCGACCCACTATGGGAGAGGTGTTATAGAAAATGACTGACTGACAAATGATAAATACAAAAAGCTCTCACTATCATTTAAAAATTCTGCTTCCAGGCATTGCTTCTAAACCATACCAAATTACATATTACAAAGTAAATGCTTCTCTCTTTTTTGATTTAAGGTACTTCAAATCCTGTTAATGTATAAAAAAAAGCTAATAAAATGAAATAGACAAACTTCGAATTATTTCAGTGGGCCAGAAATGGGAAAAACATAACATGAGAGAGCTACTTATAGAACAGTTGATTTTGAAGGTGAGGTTGTCAAACAGTGTAAAATATGTTTGTTGACAGTGACTGTGCCATGGTAATTTTTTTTCTGGAAAACAACAATTAAACCAGGATGCTTGGTAAGCAGAAACCGAGTGCTGTATATTATTATGTGTTTCTGCTTACTTTAAGAAATTCCGGTCCAGTCTTACAAGTAAAGTGCAGACTTTTTAATACATTTTTTTTGTTGCAAAAAAGCATGAAAATATAGACAAGATGCTTAATCATTTAAAAATATATATTTCTGGTGTTTTAAATGTGCTATTTATCATCCACCTATTTAATATTGTGTAACTTATGTTGATGTAATTGGTGGGTCTAGCTGCTGTCACTGTTTCATATATAATTTACATGAACAAATTAAGTGTGATTTTCCTAAATGTCCTTTAACATAAGAAACCTGGACTTCTTTCTCTCTCAGCAAAAAGAAATGGACCTGGTCAAAATCAGAATCAACAGGTAAGACCTCAAACAAAACCTGAAATCTGTATCAGCTACAAAAAGCAAAATCTGTGCATCTCACA
Source organism: Crenichthys baileyi (assembly GCA_036173005.1). Lineage (NCBI taxonomy): Eukaryota > Metazoa > Chordata > Actinopteri > Cyprinodontiformes > Goodeidae > Crenichthys > Crenichthys baileyi. Next base: position 167,742 of record JAHHUM010000340.1, read on the forward strand.
GATTTCGCAAACTTGTCACTTTCCACAGCTTGTTATTTTTTGTTTCCCATCCCAGTGATAAATTAAAACATCCATGTAAACATAGATGTATGTTAATGTAAGCCTGCTAATTAAAAAGAGCTAATTACATACCCGTTCAAGTCGTACAGGGCTACACTTGTACTGAAATAATCAGTCCTGAAAAAAAAAAAAACTGGATAATTCTAAACTGGAGACTACAAAGCAAGAAAGAGATGAGGGAGGTGGGAATGGAGGGGTGAGCCTCGACTAACAGGGTCATGAAGGTCCACTGGAACGATAAATATAAACATACTCTGTCACTGGCTGATAAACACTACAAACAAACCAAAACTGCTCAGGCTGTGCTCTGGCGTGAGCTGCATTTCTCCTGTAAACTATGTTCAAACTGCAAGCCCAGAGCTGAAAGTTAGACGTGGGTTAGACACACAGAGACAGCATGCTGTGGTGTTGGACACTGTCCAGATAGCTGACTCTCTGTTTAGATCTTTTTATTACATTTCACCAACTCACATAATTGCAATTCAACATAAGCACATCCTGAGATGACAGAGAACCACGTACAGATATCCAGATGAATTTAGACACAGTAATATGCAACAGCTGTTATACTGGTGGCTTGTCGTCATCACATATTGAATCCCAACTTTATTCCTGCTGGAGAAAAAAAAAAGATTGGATTTTCCATATTTACGCTTACAGATTTTCCATTTTCATGTAAAACTCATGTTTCCTTCTTAAACCTGAATACTTCCTGTTATGTAAGCGCATTCTTCCTGTTTGGCATGTTCGATCAAATTTCTAGACGTCACTTGTGTGTATCAGCATTTGATTCATGAGATATATTTCCATTTCACATAAATTCTTCTACGCCTTAAAAATCATAGGCAGGATTAATTTCCTCTCGACGATATTTATTTAGCTCTCAGTAAAATATTTAGGTGATAGAGTAATTATATTTTATCTTGTATACATGTCCAACCCTCTCCTCCGTGTGATTCATTTCAAACAATCTCCTCTGAGTATACATAAGGTAGTCAGTGAGCACTTTAGTTGTTTTTCAGTGCAGAGGGGACTTCCACACTAAACATGTCCTTCCAAACAAGCTCTTAAATGCAACACGCACAAGTCTGAATAAAACATTTTTCAACTATGTAAAAGATAAGAATCTGTTTGGGTTACACAAAACAAACCTTTGGCAAGGACTTCCTGAAAGTGTACTTACACACACCTCAAATTTACCTCCCTAACTATCCAAGAGCACTTATTTATGAGCCAGTATCTGCTCAGTGATTACATTTCCTGCTCTCTGCAAAGCAAGGAGGCTTGCATAGGATGGAGTTGTTATCATCAAGTGTCTGGACATATGCTTCAGTATTAATTACTTTTCTAGCTGCACCATTGAAAAAAGAATCCATGGGGTGTCAACTCTGTGAGCAACAATGAATGATTTTAAACTGAAAATGTTTTATCAGTAAGTTTTGAATTTGAAAAGTACACAACTAAAGGTTCAAATACTAAATAAAGCTGCCGTCACACTATCTTGCCATGTATGCTGGCACATTAACACATGTGCTTCAGATGGGTCAAAACATACTGGGGTTGGACAATGACACTGAAACACCTGTCATTTTAGTGTGGGAGGTTTCATGGCTAAATTGGACCAGCCTGGTAGCCAGTCTTCAATGGTTGCACATTGCACCAGTAAGAGCAGAGTGTGACGGTTCAATTAGCAGGGTAAGAGCACAGTTTTGCTCAAAATATTGAAATGCACACAACATTATAGGTGAAATACCAGAGTTCAAAAGAGGATAAATTGTTGGTGCACGTCTTGCTGGCGCATCTGTGACCAAGACAGCAATTCTTTGTGATGTATCAAGAGCCACGGTATCCAGGGTAATGTCAACATACCATCAAGAAGGACGAACCACATCCAACAGGATTAACTGTGGACGCAAGAGGAATCTGTCTGAAAGGGATGTTCGGGTGCTAACCCGGATTGTATCCAAAAAACATAAAACCACGGCTGCCCAAATCCCAGCAGAATTAAATGTGCACCTCAACTCTCCTGTTTCCACCAGAACTGTCCGTCAGGAGCTCCACAGGGTCAATATACACTGCCTGGCTGCTATAGCCAAACCTTTGTTCACTGGGTGGTACGCCCCAAAGAAGCGTACCACCCAGACTGTTGCATGCCCAGAGTGAAGCATGGGGGTGGATCAATGATGGTTTGGGCTGCCATATCATGGCATTCCCTTGGCCCAATACTTGTGCTAGATGGGCGCGTTACTGCCAAGGACTACCGAACCATTCTTGAGGACCATGTGCATCCAATGGTTCAAACATTGTATCCTGAAGACGGTGCCGTGTATCAGGATGACAATGCACCAATACACACAGCAAGACTGGTGGAAGATTGGTTTGATGAACATGAAAGTGAAGTTGAACATCTCCCATGGCCTGCACAGTCACCAGATCTAAACACTAGAAAACCACTTTTAGTGTGGCTCCTGGTTTGAATAGTGTGTGTGAATTGGAATCAAGGGTGTGGAAAGTACAGTGTTAGGCTGAATCAGAGTGTACGTTACGTTTTAATTAATATGACATCTTCGGGTCTTTTCCATGTTAAATGCTCAACTAACCATCTAGGAATAAAATTTCACTAGAGGCCAGATAATGATTAGCTGAATTAATCCTAAAGCAGGTCGAGCTGTCAGTTTTACTTTCAATTTCAGGCATTCCAAGCTAAGTAAATATTCATCTGCTTATACAGTGCGTTTGTATAGTGTTGCTTGAGGGTATAAACTGTTCTTTAAAGTGTTATTGGGTCATTGTTCCAATATCAGCTTAGCTGATATGTAACTGCTTTAGTAATGGTGCAAATGTGTAGTATACATGACTTGTGATAGCTGTAGTGCTAATCCTGTGGCAGTCTGGCTTAGCTGGCAATTAAATTGTGTATGCTGCAGTGTTAAATGTGTTATTTACCTAAGACAGTATATCTTCCTGCATTTTTGAAACACAAGGCTGATTGATAACAATAATCTTTCAGTCCGATTTATTGACTAGTCCCAGACCAATCAATAGCTACAACTCTTTTGAATATTTAATCCTTAGTTTTCCTCATCCAAATTGCAAAGCACTAAAACCACTTCTGTTTGTTGTTTTGTACCGTCCACCAGGCACTTACTCTCAATTTTTAGATCAGTTTTCAGACCTTTTATCTGATTTAGTGTTAAATACAGATAAGGTTATTATAATGGGGGATTTTAACATTCATGTTGACACTGAAAGTGATAGCCTAAGTATAGCGTTTAATGCTATCTTAATTGGCTTTGCTCAAACAATTAAGAAACCTACCCACCTTTGTCTTCATTCTCTGGACCTTGTGCTGACGTATGGTATTGAGTGTAAAGACATAACAATATTTTCTCATAATCCTGTCCTGTCTGACCATTTCTTAATAACCTTTGAGTTCAATTTAACCGAGTACTCCACACCTGAAAGAAAATTTCATTAAAGTAGATCGTTATCAGACAATGCTGTAACAACCTTTAAAGAATCTGTTCCACTTTTAATTTCCTCAATATCACAGAAAAGCACAGTGGAGGGCAATAATTTTGTTTCTGCCCCTTCACAAATTGATTCTCTTGTTCATAGTGTTACTTCATCATTGCGTGGTGCATTAGACAATGCAGCCCCCTTGAAAAAGAAGGTAATTATTCATAGGAGGCAGGCTCCTTGGTTTAATTTAGATCTGCGTACTTTAAATCACAATGTTAGAAAATTGGAGAGAAGATGGCGCTCTACACACCTGGAGGAGGATTTCTACTTAATCCGGAAAATAGCATACTGTTGTAAAAAAAGACACTTCATCAAGCCAGAACAGCTTATTTCTCATCATTAATAGAAGAGAACAAGAATAATCCTAGGTTTCTCTTTAGTACAGTTGCAAAATTTACACAGAGTCATAGCTCTGTTGGGCCATCCATTCCCTTAGCTCTCAGCAGTCATGTAGTTATGGGATTCTTCTTAAATAAAATTGATTCTATTAAAAATAAAATCTTTGACATACTCCCGAAGATGATTACTTCATCCTCAGCAAGTGAGACAACATTGTAAGTAACTGTAGAACCTGATCTGTGTTGATCCTGTGGAGCTTCCTGAGTTATCAGAAATATTAGCTTCATCTAAACCTTCAACTTGTATGTTAGATCCAATCCCAACCAAATTATTTAAGGAAGTGTTCCCTCTGATTACCAGCCCCATTTTAGGTATGATTAACCTATCCTTAGTAAATGGATATGTACCACAGGCTTTTAAGGTAGCTGTAAATAACCCTTTACTTCAGAAACATTCACTTGATTGAGATTACTTGAAAAATTACAGACCTATATCCAATCTTCCATTCTTATCTAAAATTCTTGAGAAAATAGTTGCTAATCAAATGTGTGAGCATTTACACAGCAATGACCTGTTTGAAGAGTTTCAGTCAGGCTTCCGAGCTCATAGCACTGAAACAGCTCTACTGAAATTCACTAATGATATTCTTATGGCCTCAGATAATGGACTTGTGTCTGTACTTGTCCTCTTAGATCTCAGTGCTCAGGTTGATACAGTCGATCACAATATTCTCTTAGAAAGGCTGGAATGCTGTAGGGATCAGGGGAACAGCGCTAGGCTGGTTTAAATCTTATTTGTCTGACAGATTCCAGTTTGTTCATGTAAATGATAAATCATCTTTAAACTCCAGGGTTATTTGTGGAGTACCACAGGGTTCAGTACTTGGGCCAATTCTCTTTACTATATATATGCTTCCAATAGGTCAAATTATCAGGCAGCATAGAATAAATTTTCACTGTTACGCTGATGATACTCAGCTTTACTTATCCATAAATCCTAATGAACCCAACCAGTTAGATAGACTACAAGCATGTATTGAAGACATAAAAACTTGGATGACTTTAAATTTTGTGCTTCTAAATTCAGACAAGACAGAAGTTGTTGTCTTTGGACCGGAGTCTTTAAAAAAGAAACTGCTTAGTCAATCACTTAACCTGGATGGCATTAAATTGACCTCCGGTAATAAAAAAAACCTTGGTGTTATTTTTGACCAGGACATGTCATTTAAATCCCATATTAAACAGGTTTCTAGGATTTCCTTCTTTCACCTCCGGAACATTGCCAAAATTAGAAATATCCTATCCAGGAGTGACGCTGAAAAAACTGAAACTATCTCTGTAGTTATGCTGCTATAGGCTTAGGCTGCTGGAGGGCATAATGACCACTTTCACCCTCTTTGCTACATTCTCACACTACTCTTCAGTTTTGCATTATTTGCTGTTATGTCAGTTTTTAACTTTATGTTCTCTCTCTTTTCTCTTCCTAGAAGCTACACCTGGCCTGACTCTGTGTCTACCTGTGACACCTTTCTGGAGGGGGGCATTGTCCAAGCTTCTGCTGGCAACAACTTAATGCTAACCTTCTACAGATAATCCACTTGGCCCTGTCTTTCAGTGTTTAACCCTTTCTCTCTCCTAGATATAGCAATTGACTGAGCTTTTACTGTAACTAATTATATGTGCTCGCTTTCAGACTGGCTCAAAGTTTATCTTTTCTTTCTTTCTAGATGAAACGACTAAAGGAGCTACATCCACTAACATTTACTTTTCCTTCCCATAGAAAGTACTCCTGGATCAGTGCTTCTTTGTTCTCTTTATGTCTCTGCTCTGTTCTCTCAAACCCCCAGTCGGTCGTGGCAGATGGCCGCTCACACTGAGCCTGGTTCTGCTGGTGGTTTCTTCCTGTTAAAAGGGAGTTTTTCCTCTCCACTGTCGCTACATGCATGTTCAGTATGAGGGATTGCTGCAAAGTTAACGCCAGTGACTGTCCACTGTCGCTACATGCTCATCCGGGAGGAGGGAATGCTACATATCTCTGACTCGATGCAATCTGCTGGGTTTCGTTAGATAGAAAAACTTTTTATCCAATTTGAATAAATAACTGAATCTGACTGCACTGTTCAATGGTTAGGACTAATTGGAATGTATGTACCTGACTTTTGTGAAGTGCCTTGAGACGACATGTGTTGTAAATTGGTGCTATATAAATAAACTGTACTGAATTGAAATTGAATAATAGTGTGATGGGGGTATAAAGTTTAAATAATGAGAAACCCAAAGTTGTCATTCCACTGTTGCACAGATGATGGTAACATCTATGCCCAGCTCAAAAAGAAATATGTATACTACGATCCAACTCGACTTTTTGAAATTTAGAGTAAGAGAGAAGTGAGAGAATGATTTTAGTAGCACAGCTGAGATTCTCCCTATAGATACACAGTAGGTTCCTTGACCCATTAGAGTAAGTCAACCATAACAAACCCTGTGGTTAAAATGAAAGCAGATCTTAAGTTTGACATAGAGATCAGGGCAGGTCAAGCTTTTATCAGTTGAGGCAGCAGGCAAAAGTAAAGCCAATTTACTCTAGGAAGCACTTTGAGATAGCAATCCACGCCTTTGCCACCACTCTGCTGGATTGCTGTAATGCGTTTTTTGTGGAGGTTAGTAGTCCGACCATTGCTTAACTACAGTGTGTAGAAAATTATGCTGTATGTCTTTTGACCAGCAAAGATGTGTGCTGTGCATGCATTTTAGAATTGATTTTAAAGTTTTTATTTGTTTTTTCTAGCCTTCACTTTTGCTGTTACAAAATTACAAAAAAAATGGAATGACTTACCTTTCCACATAAACAGGCCTGCTTTCTGTTTAAAAAACATCTAAAAAGTCTCTCTTTTCCCCAGACCTTTGACATAGTCTGAGATGTTTATCTCATTCAGAATCATAATCAATTTTTTTGGCAAAGTTTGTGTGCACAAACAAGGAATTTGACTTTTGTTTCCATCACTCACATCGTATATCAACATTAGTCCAACAAAAATCACAATGTGTAAAAAAAAAAAAAATAGGGACAAGAAAGAGTATGTACAAGTGAGTGTGTTTTAATTTATATAAAAGATGGAATGCAAATATGCTTATTTGTTTCCAGCATTAGCTGACTACTGTGGCTTTGAGGTGTTTGTTGTGTTCATCAGAGAGACAGACTGGGAGAAGAAATTGTCTCTGTGTCAGCTGGTTTTTGTCATTAGAGCTCTGCAGCGCCGACCCGAAGGTAAAAGTCTACACAGTTTGTGTCCAGGATGTGTGGGGTCTGCAGAGCTGTTAGCAGCCCTTTTCCTGACGCTAGAACCTGTACAAGTCCTGGATAGAGGGAATGTCAGCCCTGATGATTCTCTCTGCAGACCTGATAGTTTGGACCTGTCCTGCTTTGTAGATCAGAGCCAGACCACACAGTAATGGATGTGCACAAAACTGACTGAATGATGGCAGTGTAGAAGATGACCAGCATTGAATTGTGTTTTGTTTTGTTTTATTTAATTTATTTATTTTCCATATCATGGCTGTCTGTATTTGATTGCTTGTATCTGTGTTATGCCTTTTATTTTCTTCTACTTTCTTTTATTTATACTTCTGTACAGCACTTTGGTCATAAAATGTACTTTATAATATACCTTTTTAAAATAGCTGGACTGAAAATCAAATTTGATATTAATATAATTTCATGATGCTGTGTTCATCAGATATATTTAATGTTTTTAATTTACCTAAGCCTACAGCCTAGTTCTGTTTCAAATGCTCTTCTAACATTCTCAAACAACTCAGACACAGAGTATGTGATAGAGGTGTGGTAAACATCAGTGCTCTAATGACAGAAAGCTGGATCTATCCCTAGCAAGGTATTCAGGCCTTAAAGCCAAGTTCTTAGCCAGACAGTGTTTCTCAGAAGTATTTCAACCAAAGTGGTTTAATTTAAAGACATTTTTTACAAAAATATAAATGAGTTTAAGGAGCTCTTATACAAACCACTTTTTCCTTTCTCTAAAAAAAACATCTCTTGCCTCTAGACATAAAATATGAACACTGTGGTGCATCACTGAATGTTTGAGCTGGTTAAGTACTCATGTTGTGTGTGTATGTGATGTAATTCCATTCACTAGGTTGGTCTGTCATGGTAAAAAAATCTGCTTTCTGTGGCAACAACAGACACCACAAAGTTTGCAAGGCTTTGGCTGACTCAGTGCATGTTGCTTCAGGTGGCCTCAGTGTATAACAAGTTAATTAATGTACACTGAAACTATCTTGTTTATGCATGTTTTTGAACCTAAAGGTTTGAACAGCCCTTATTTTATACTGTTGAAAGATCACAATACACAGCTTCAATGTATTTATAACTGTAAGCCTGAAAATGCAGGGATGAGAAAATGCATCTGCAAGTTGCAGTAAATCTTTGATTTACACCAACAGAAAGTGATGAATATGTGGTTAAAACTGTGGTGTACAGGGCTCTTTGTGGATTATAGTTGTGTACCGCACATTTACCAATGGCTGGATTTACATCAGATTTGTAAGGCACAAATAATAAGAACAACTATGGGCCTTTTGGTGGGCCTGCAGTGGTGCCATGTGCATGTCCACAACTGAGACAAATGCATCCCATACAGAGAAAGAGATTCAAAGCATGCCTAATCCAATCTAATGCAGCAGAAAGTTTTGACTAATATGTTGGTTGCCTGTGTCACAGGTCAGCTAAAATTCCAGCTGCTTATTTTGACCTCCAGTCTGCACATCATCTAACCCTCCTTTCATGTGTCGGCCAGCCGGCCACCACTTCATAACTATGACTATAAGGCACAAAAAGTGAATTATAGTGCCGTTAAATAAGGAGAAGTAATTTAGATCACAGATAAATTGGCACCTGACGTCTTCCCAGAAACCTTTGTGCTCTTCCATGACCCAGTGAGTTGTAATAAAAGACTCCACTGAAACTCTAAGGAACAACATTAAAGGCCATCTCAGCCCACCAAGCAACCTTCCAACATGCCACAGACAGTAACCCACTTATTAAACAAGGAAGGCAAGCAAAAAGCAACCCACTATTTAATGCCTTAATATGTTTGGCTATGGTTCTGCAGCATTGAGAGTCTATCATTTGGATTTTGGATTTCACGCTTCATTGGCAATGCTGGAATCTCATTTTCAGGAGTCACTAGCATTTCTTTTCATCTTTATTTGTAGCTTGCCGCTCTATAAGTAATGAAAATGATAAATCAAACTGAACTAATCAGATTAAGCAGACATAGGAACCAAAGAAGGAAGCTGAATCATAACTGAATGCAAACCTCATGTAAACAGTGATAATCAGCTCCTTATCTGAAAACACTCTAAGCAAGTTACTGTGTCCTTCTTTGTTGGTTTTAATTGTGCATTGCTCATGAAAAACATATGTTATAGTACTATGATAAATCTGAATTAGAAGTTTCTTCCTTTTGCACCAGTAAAACAAATCTTTTTTTGTCTATGTTTACTTGGGATATCCTGATGGGATCACAGCATTTTAAAATAATCTTTACCTGAAATCTCTGATAAAACTCAACTGCTCATACCTGTTTTTTGTCTGTGATTATGTCAGCCCTACAGCTGGCGATGTACTACCTAATAGGTTTTGCTGTTTAATTTGTTGAATCTGTTTCTTAGAATTAATCCACTTGGAATCTAAGCCTATTCACCCCTAATAGTGGCATCCACAGTGAATGGGAGACTGCAGCAGCTCCCTGTCTGTCTGCCTGTGTCATGTGACCTGCTCTATCTGCACACAACTATCACTTGTCAATGAGATATCAAAACTGAAGTGAACATGTTAACATTAGCTTGACACAGAAGTAGCCTGGCTATGGATATTTCACATGACACGTCAGAAGATTGCAGCAGCTTTCTTAACTGAGTTAACCTGTGTTGGAGAAACCTAACTGTGTTTGGACAAAATATCGGTTTGCTTTCAAGATAAGAAAGAGTAACAGAGATTACACCTGCCAGAACGTCATTAGAGAGTGAGATGCAATACTGAGCAAATGCAGTGATGAAACAGGGCATTGATTTATTTTCAATTTGACAAAGTGTCACATCTCTTGACACCCAAGCAGCAGAGAGAACAGCCTAAGAAGTCAATGTAACTCTTTGATCAGGCAATAAATGTCCAGTCTTGTGGAGGTAAACAACTCTCTAGTTGATATCTTAATGGATGACTGTTAATTCTCCCATAATGTCACAAAAGAAAGCAGTGTGTTTCACTGATGTACCTCTATTTAACTACAATGTTGGGATTGAAAAATATCAGAAGCTTAAGGAGCAACTATACCCTCATTTGGGCTTAATCCTAGTGTATGTAAACTTCGTAATTTGGAGAAAGTCATCAAAAACGTCTCAGAAAAATTCTCTCATCATTAGTGAATAGAAATTATTTTGGTAATCACAACTGACCTAAAATAGTGAGTTTGGTCTAATTTAATGCTCGTTAGTGAGGACAAAATGTTTTGTGTCTTTTTATACGGTGCATGTAAATATCTGGTTTCATCCGCATGTTTAAATTTGTAAAGTATACTTCACGCTTTGTTGATGTGCACCCAACCATTTGCTGAATAATGCAATTAAATGAGGCACTAACCCTGGGAATCAATGTTGTTTTTCAGTTGACATTATTATTTATAGCTATACATCTGTCTTCCAAACATGCCCATAACAGCTAAACTAATGAGCCCATTAAGGCTGTATTACACCGACACTGAATGGAGTAATATGTTGCATCCTGCTGGGAGAACCCAAATCCTAACATCTGTGACTCTGTTGAGCACTTTGACTCAAGACCTCTGTGACAACAGCAGAAATAAATCAGAGTTTTAATCCTGGAGAAAGATTTATTTAGGAACTGGAATGTGTCACATGGTGTGAAAACTGCTACACCAAACAGACACAGAAAGAGAGAAAGGTCACAGTCTGCATTCCCTTTCTTTCTATCAAGAAAATGAAAAAGAAATGGTCACCATGGTGCTACCTTTCTGAAATTATGAAAAGAAGTATTAAAAGCAGTCAGATGGTCATGAAGTAAAGCAAACAGTATAAAATGTGTACTAGAAGCTGCACAAGTTAAATACTAATCTTCATATATTTGATGGCTTTTTGTGAGAGGACAATTAAGGAAAGAGAACATTTATTCAGCTTTTGATGGAGCAATAAATTGCTTCTTTTAATGATTTTTTGTAGGCAGCAGACATTCACTCACTTTGATTTAGGCAAATGTGATATCAAGTAAAGGGAATGTGTATTGCCTCAAAAAATGTTCATCCCTTCTTTCTTGATAAGTAAGTAACCCACTTTTATAACTTTGGAATACTTTTCACATCTAATATTCATCCTGTTTTCCTTCTTTTGCTTCTAGGGTATCAGACAGAAGAGCTAACTGTGATAAAATGTCCTTGTCAGAACAGGCATGTCTTTTTGGTTCTAAACTGACTGCAGATTTACTCTGATATGGTTTTTATATTACAGGCACATATTTGAACATATTCTCTCAGCACCTGTTTTGTGAAAAATCATCTGGCTGCTTTGTACTTCAACAAAGTATATTCCTAATATAAAACTGTCAGTCTATTTCAAGTTCAGTGTTAGTGCAGAAGCCAAGGCGTATCTTCAATTGGTGATAACAACACTCATGGTAATATTTCAGTGTAATAATACAAGAGAGGTCATGGAAGCAGTAAAACAGAGAGGGAATCAGGACACAGACCTTGACCACATCAAAGAGAGGTTTACTGAGGATCTACTGTGCATTTCAAGTCCTGTAGTAAGGATATAAAGCTGTCTGAAAAACACTTGCCATTCTGTCCTACATTTCAGGTGATTTTATGATAAAGCAGGGGAGCTGAGATAACCACAGGATGGATAACATACGGTGCCATGTAAAGTCTTCACACCCCTGAAACATTATAACATTTTGTTAAAAACCCCAAACGTCTGTGTATTTTACTGTGATTTTATATGATAGACCAACACAAACTGGCACAAAATTGAGAAGTGGGAGAAAAGTGAGACGTGGTAACATTTTTACAAACAAAACTCCATCCCTGAATAAAATGCAGAGCCACCACTTGCCTTCAGAAATCTCCAGATTAGTAAAAAAAAGTCCATGTGTGCATAATGTCTTATCTGTAAAAATACAGCGGTTCTGTAAAGGGTCTTACAAGCTATGTTAGAGAACATTGGTGAACAAATGGCATCATGAAGACCATAGAACATCACCAGTCAGGTCAGTGATAAAGTTGTAGAAAGAAGTGTCAAGTAAGGCTTGGTTAGAAAACAATATCCAAAGCTTTGAACATCGAACACAGAAATGTTTCATCCATGGTAACTCTGGAGGAGCTGATGGGATCCAATCCTTGGGTGAAATCTGTCAGTAGAACTAGTAATTGTGTTGTGTAGTCCAGTTTACATTTGTCACAAAACATGTAGGGGTCACAACGTGTGGCAGAAGGTGCTCTGGTCAGATGAGACCATAATAAAATGTTCTGGTCCACATGCAAAATGAAATGTGTGACAGAAATGATCCAAACCACAGATTTTTATTCGTAAAAAAAAATTAAAATCATGCATCGTTTTTCTTTCACATAAAATCCCAGTAAAACACACTAGATTTTGAGGCTGGAACATTACAAAATGTGAAAAAAAATCAAAGTGTATAAATACTTCTGCAAGACATTGTAGATAATAAGCCTGTGTGAGTGAAATAAAGTAGAATAAAGCACAAAGAAATCATGTAAGCTGAGAAAATAGTTATGAAATGTTTTCCAATGATAATGACAAAAGCTGAGTGGATCCTCCCTGTTCTTACCAAACCAGCTCTGAGCAATCAAAGATATTGATACATTAAGCTTTTTTGTGACCAAGAACTCATGCTGTGTTTTAGATTCCCCTTACCTTTTATGAAAATCAAAGTGAATTTATGTGTCGATACAGCAGCACAAATGTAGGTATATGACCTTTTATTTTGAAGCATTTTTGTCAATAATATTGAACAGCTACTTAAATCTGAAAGTCATTGTTGTCTGAATGTGTAAAAGGGAGCATTGTCCAGGGCCAGGAGCAAACTTAGTGGCGTCTTAGAAAGAAAGGAAACTGGAAAAAGGCAAAGTCTGAGTACCCCCGCCACCATTCCAAGTATCCTGTCAGGCCAGGGCTGTCTAGGGCTCATTCAGCAACAACTATACAGTGTTTTTCTTCTCTTTAACAGATTACCTCAACACACAGAGTCCACCCCCTTTAATTGCAAACATTTGCTGCATCTCACAAATCTGCAGCCGCCGTGAGGGGCTGCAACCTTCATAGATCAGCCTGATGTGAGAGACACGTTAGAGTACACACAAGTGGCACAGGTCATTGCAAAGGGCCTCTAAAGAAGGGCATTTTATACATTTACTGCACTGTATTGCAAATCCCCAGCTTCAGGCTGCTTAATCCATCAGCTCAACAAGACCACATACAAACCTTGCGAATATTTTGATAACAGCCGAAAAAGTGGGGTAATGAGGAATTAACTGTGGTTTTCATAAAGAAACCTGAAGCCATGTGGGGTGTTTTAGAGTTAATTGCAGAAAAGAAAAACAACAGCACAAAGAAAACATCGTGTAATCCAAAAAGCCAGTGGGTTTTGGGGACAGTGGATTATTGGCAAGTCATGGGATCTCTCCAACTTTGCCCCATTAGCATAGCCTAAGCAACCTAAGCTTATTTAACAGGTTTAGGATTCAGATGTCACATGCTAGGTTCTTTAGGAGGGAAACAGGTTCTGTGTGTAGTGAGTTGACAAGCTGATCAAGCAGCCCTCAAAAAGATTACAACTAATTTCAGAGGCCAAAAGTTCAGAAAAAGGAACTATACAATTCACTTGCATGGCAAAAGTTGGAATGATCATGTAGTATGTAGTAGCTTCCCACAACCTCCACGTCACAATTCTATATTTTTCCAAACTTTAACTTTTCAGGCAACTTTTGAGCAGTTGGCCAAGTATGATTAAAAAGTTCACCGTGATATTTTCACTTATTGGGTTGTAATTATGGCATGTGGAAAAACCTCAGACTTTAAGGAATGTCAGACAGACATATGGATTAGTGACTGAAAAAAGGCCAGACTGATCAATACAATGTAATAATTAGATTATTGGCCTGCCCAAATTGCTGTCTAAACTAAGTATGGCCTGTTTATTAGTATTCATCTTATAAAAATTACTGCAACTGAAGAATTATTCTATTTCCCCTTTTTGTAGAGTAAATCTATCACTGATACTGCAAGGCAAACAATCCAACCATACTGTTTGCCTAAGCAAAAACCTTCTCTCATCTTTATCTTCTACTTTATTTACCTATTTACCATCAAACTTTATTGTATGCCATATCATTGCCATACTATACAAACAAAAAATAACATCAAAGCTGTGTAGCATCACACAGCAGAATGATCTTGCTTTATTGCTGCTAGATACAATGTGCAGAAACAATGTTTTCTATAAAATGTTTAATAAGATCCTTGATCTCTGATCTTTCCATGTGCTGAAACATCAACCTTTCAGCATTTTTTATGCCACATTCCTTGAATCCAAAAGCGGAAATGATGACCCAAAAAATTAATTGATTAATGTTTTATGCAGAATGATATCAGCATTTATTTGAACCATGTGCACATATTACTTCACAGCACCAACAAATCTTTAAGTACTTGTGGGTCATGATTACAGCAAGTCCTATTAAGCAGTTTTGCGGGGAAACAGCAATTTCTTTGCCAAAAACTTGCTTTGGAGATCAAAGCCTCAGTTTTACAGATATTTCCTTTTTTGTTCTGCACATTGTGTGGCCTTTGCTGAAAGGTTCAAAGGAGTACAGTGCTGAAAACACACTTGAACCATTCAAAACTCCTGGTGTTACGACTATGAACTGGCATAATGAGGGCTTTTAGCTAGCCGAAGGCTGATTTTTTCTGAGCTTTTCTTTGATTGATATTTCAAGCCATTTGAAAGCATCTTCCTTTTAAATAAATCATTATCTGCTCACATCCCATAAACCTGTTCTTAGTATGAATCTAATTTCACCTTATACTATAGCCTGGTACTCAGTGTGCCAAGTTTCAACACCTTGGATCCTTTTTTGGCTCTTTCCACAGTTCATTGTCTGCTAGATCACTGTTAATGTAGGAACAATGACATGTGGAGGTGATTGTTAGCACTCACAGACCTGACCTCAGCACAGTTTATGAGGTGCTTTTCAAATGTCATGATGTCAGCTGTGAAAACATGTTTGGCAGCATCTGCAGTGTTAGTGCTGTACCCAGGGTAGCGAGGAAATGTTCTAAGGAGGTAATAGAGACTGGGAAATAGGGAAAAGGTGGTCAAGCATCTATAAATGTTTAATTTGTCATCATGCGTTGAAAAAGTAATAGTTACTTTTGTAGAGCTCTTTTGTATCTAATCAAACTTGTTTTTACACAATTATTGCTTGCTAAATATAGTAAAAGCATTGATCTCAGGATACCCTGCGTAGTTTTGTCTGACATTGGAGCTATGTGCCTTCAGAACTTGGAATTTTAATAACAAAGTCTCAACAGGTTCTGTTTAGCTCTAACCTCTTTGATTAATCCCGACTTTCTCACAATAGCTATTTAGCAACAGATCTATCAGAGATAGTAATCTGTCTTCACTCAAAATTCATTGCTAGGTTGTAAGGATAACTGTCTTTAATTATTCTGTATTTTGGATTACTGTTTTTCTCAGTTTTAAACACAATTTTTTTGCACGGTGCCAACTGCACGGTGGCGCAGTTGGCAGCACTATTGCCTTGCAGCGAGAAGGTTCTGGGTTCGACTCCTGGCCGGGGGTCTTTCTGCATGGAGTTTGCATGTTCTCCCTGTGCATGCGTGGGTTCTCTCTGGGTACTCCAGCTTCCTCCCACAGTCCAAAAACATGACTGTTAGGTTAATTGGTTTCTCTAAATTGCCCTTAGGCGTATTTGTCCTGTGTGTGTCTGTGTTGTCCTGCGATGACTGTCGACCTGTCCAGGGTGTACCCTGCCTCCCGCCCAGAGCCTGCTGGAGATAGGCACCAGCTTCCCTGCGACCCACTATGGAAGAAGCGGTAGAAAATGACTGACATTTTTCCCCTTTAAAATGCTGCTTCATGTGGTGTAGTACCTTACTAATCATCAGATGCTTTATGACTAGTTTTTGCTTACAAATTTTAATGTCATATTCTTTTACAGAATATCATTAAACTATATGAACTATTAAAATAAACATTTTTACAGTTCACAGTGGCCTAGGATTGTTACTAAAAGAAGTTGAGATCTGAATCTTTTACAAGATGTTTACTCTCAAAGTTCTAATAGCTTTCAACAAATACCACAAAGCAGCTAAATAGATATCTATTAACATTCATAATATGGATCCTTTAAAGGTGCATCCAAGCAAATTGGAATATAATAGAAAAGTTATTTAGGTAATTCAATTAAAAAATGGAAACATATATAACGTTTAGATTTATTACACAAAGAATGATATATTTCATGCATTTTCTTCAGTTTTTTTTGATTATGCAGCAAGTGAAAACACAAAATTTAGTTTCTCAGAAAATTCCAATATAACATAAGAAAGACACAGTGAGGCGTGTAGCTATAGGGCGCGCGACCCATAGACCTACGCAGTACAGAGGTTGGACAATGAAACTGAAACACCTGGTTTTAGACCACAATAATTTATTAGTATGGTGTAGGGGCTCCTTTTGCGGCCAATACAGAGTCAATTTGTCTTGGGAATGACATATACAAGTCCTGCACAGTGGTCAGAGGGATTTTAAGCCATTCTTCTTGCAGGATAGTGGCCAGGTCACTATGTGATACTGATGGAGGAAAACGTTTCCTGACTCGCTCCTCCAAAACACCCCAAAGTGGCTCAATAATATTTAGATCTGGTGACTGTGCAGGCCATGGGAGATGTTCAACTTCACTTTCATGTTCATCAAACCAATCTTTCACCAGTCTTGCTGTGTGTATTGGTGTGTTGTCATCCTGATACACGGCACCGCCTTCAGGATACAATGTTTGAACCATTGGATGCACAAGAATGGTTCGGTAGTCCTTGGCAGTGACGCGCCCATCTAGCACAAGTATTGGGCCAAGGGAATGCCATGATATGGCAGCCCAAACCATCACTGATCCAACCCATGCTTCACTCAGGGCATGCAACAGTCTGGGTGGTATGCTTCTTTGGGGCTTCTCCACACCATAACTCTCCCGGATGTGGGGAAAACAGTAAAGGTGGACTCATCAGAGAACAATATATGTTTCACATTGTCCACAGCCCAAGATTTGCGCTCCTTGCACCATTGAAACCGACGTTTGACATTGGCATGAGTGACCAAAGGTTTGGCTATAGCAGCCCGGCCGTGTATATTGACCCTGTGGAGTTCCCGACGGACAGTTCTGGTGGAAACAGGAGAGTTGAGGTGCACATTTAATTCTGCCGTGATTTGGGCAGACGTGGTTTTATGTTTTTTGGATACAATCCAGGTTAGCACCCGAACATCCCTTTCAGACAGCTTCCTCTTGCGTCCACAGTTAATCCTGTTGGATGTGGTTCGTCCTTCTTGGTGGTATGCTGACATTACCCTGGATACCGTGGCTCTTGATACATCACAAAGACTTGCTGTCTTGGTCACAGATGCGCCAGCAAGACGTGCACCAATAATTTGTCCTCTTTTGAACTCTGGTATGTCACCCATAATGTTGTGTGCATTTCAATATTTTGAGCAAAACTGTGCTCTTACCCTGCTAATTGAACCGTCACACTCTGCTCTTACTGGTGCAATGTGCAATCAATGAAGACTGGCTACCAGGCTGGTCTAATTTAGCCATGAAACCTCCCACACTAAAATGACAGGTGTTTCAGTTTCATTGTCCAACCCCTGTATGTCTTTCCCCTTTCTACACCTCATCCACTTTCTGCCTACTTTCAAAAAATAAAAAAAATAAAGGCTACCAGTGTTGCACAAAAAAAGAACATAACATAAGACCAATCATAAAAAGCATTTTTTTACAGAAATGTGCTATACAGTATATACAATCAATACTTGGTTGGGGCTCCTTTTGCATGAATTACTGCATCAATGCAAAATGGCATGACGGCAATGAGCCTGATGCTCCGCTGGTGTGTTCAGGAAGCCCAGGTTGCTTTCATAGTGGTTTCAGCTCATCTGCATTGTTGGTTCTGGTGTCTCACCCTTCTCATGACAACATTTGATAGTCAGGAAAGTTTCCTGGCTAATCCAGCACAGTGATACCATCATGATTAAAGCATATATTGGTACTTTTTGGGAACATGGACAAGTGCCAAGTCCTGCTGGAAAATAAAATCAGTATCTCCATTGTAAGGGTTTATGATTATTGATTATAGATATTTGTCAAGATTATAATTAAAAGTCATAATTCAGAATGGAATACATTCTAACCAAAAATTATTTCTAACAAAGAGAGATCATAGATACACTCCGGTGGTCTTATTATTGGGATCACAGCATTTAATAATTACAATTAGTCATTTGTCATTTGTTATTAACCAAAACCACGCTAAATGTCACTTTGTTATCAACCGTCTAACCGAATGGTGGAACACTAACCTTATTTTGACACATAAACACTCTTACACTAAAGAAACACAAACTCTGTCTCTGTGTCTATGTGAAAATTTATTAAACCAATAGTACCTCTTACAGTACGTTCACCTAATTAAGCGTGCGCTATTCTAATAAAGGGGTAAATTAACCATTAAAAAAAAGATGCGTACTGAGTATAAATGGCGATCAAACCAGCAGTTTATGGACTGATTGGAGATGTTGATCCTAGATCCTAGATGGTGATCCTAGATCACTCCACTTTCCTACCTCACACTGCCCAGACCATATCAAGACCATATCAGATTAATACGAAAAGAACAAAATTACTTTGACGTCAGCTTCTTTCTCTTCCGCGGAGTCTGAGGATGGATTGTAGGTCTGACACGTCCGTGAACAACTCAAAGCAGTCAACTTTTCCTCCATGGTCCAAACTGGGAAAAATACAATGTACAGTGGCAGTCGATTGAAACAAACAAAGAGGAAATTCATCTCCTTGGAAAAACCTCTGTGGGTTTTCACCTTCGCCTGGGTGGCGGCTACGGTCTTTGATCAGGATATAAATCTTCTGATCTTCTTACATCAGACAGATTTCCAGCTTTGTCAAGCTCTTCCGGGGATGGTCAGGTTGGAGGAATAGTAAACCCGCCTGCAAGCTTCTATTTCTCCAGATATTGTTTCCTTTGTGTAACTGATGAAGGTTCACACTGAAATAGCGCCAAGGATTGGCTTCCGCTGCCATTTATCACTTCTGGTGGTGAACTCAGAGCTGCATTGCATGCTGGGAGGCGTAGTAGTAGTTCATTTCCTGTCAAATGGACAATGGCCCAACATTATAATACTTTACAGCAGAATGTGTCATGGTGATAAGGACTATGTATTTTGGTATTTGTGTTCTGTATTTTTAGTTCTGCTTTACTTTCCATTCACAGTTTCACAGTTGTTTTTCTTTTTTTTTTGTGGTCATTCTGGTCATTTTGTTCTGGGTTCTTTCTGCTTCCTGTTTTCCTTCACCACTGTTTCTAAGTTTCTCTCACTGTAAATTGAGTTATGTTCTGTTTGTTTACTCTTTTCTAGTTTCTGGTCTTTGTGTGTTCTGGCATTCATTTCATTAGAGTCCCTCTTTCTCTGTTCTTCTCACTCAGTGGCTCTCACCCTGATTTATTAGTTTCCCAACTGTCTCTTGTTCCACTGATAACCCCTCCTCAGAATATATGTATTCCTTTCTGGTTCATTCAGTCTCTGCTGGGTATTCTGTTGTCTGTTTAAATGTCCCTGTGTGTCTGGTTTCTGGATTTACCCCTGGTTTTGGATTCCTCTCTGTTTTTGGGCTTGTTTTATGTTTTGGATTTTTGGATCTTAGACATTGTTTTTGTAGAAATATTACACCTTTTACTTTTCCCTTTCACTCAGCCCTTGCCTACATTTGGGTCCTCCACATCATCATGACAGAAGGAACCATGAAGTGCTCACACAGTCATTAAAAGAGATGACATGGTTCCCCAACTGACTGTGGAAGCTTCACACTGGACCCCAAGAAGGTTGGATTCTGTGCCAGAGTTTGGAGGAAAACAGGTATCTGATTCAGATGCGGCTTATCAAAAGGAATGTCAAAGATATAGCCCTTGTCCTGGATAGTTCAGTGTGAGGTGGCTCTTGACGCACTGATTCCAGCCGCAATCCTTTCGTATGTCCTCCAAAAGAGGCTTTGCCATACTTTTTCCCTTTATTCAATTTTTCCTTGATATGCTGCTTCAGCCGTAGCTTTCTGTTGCTTATCATCCTTCTGGAGGATGTCAGTGACGTCTGGGCAACTGTCAAGTCTGCAATCTTTCTTACGACTGTGTACACCATAGCATACCATTTCTGTATTAAAAATCCTTTTTTTAAGTAACATAACTTTTCTTGTCGTGAATTTAAAGAATATATGAATATTACTTCTTGAATTACTAAAATAAATTAACTTTTCAATTCTTAGTTACTGAGACCCACACAGCTAAACTAAAGAATCCAGTAGTAGTTTGCAATGTCAGAACTGATGCTAGTACACAAGGTAAAGTGACTTGAAGAAGTGAGTTGGCAATTGGTCCTGAATTTATGCTCAGGAAGATAAACTGAAGCAAACTAGGTTTGCAAGACAATACGTTGGTTAGAGGATACACTCAAATAGAGAGAGAATGTTTGGCAGAGCAAGTTACATGGCAGCTTTAAATCTTACTCAGTATGTTGTCGGATCAAAACCGAGGATGTCACTGTAGACTGCAGACATTGGATTAAATATATAAAAGATAGCAGACAGGGAGACAAACTAACTAAAGGCAGCTACTGAGTTCTAGCAAAAATACACCTACGAATGAAAACATCAGAAGAGGTATTAAAGTGAAACAAAACAGAAATAAATAAAATGTAATCCGGAGACCTATGGAGCCACACAGACAGTGATGCAGGACAAATGCTTTTGATGTTTGATGTCTTAGTTCCTTTATAGAATGGGGGATATAGAGCAGGAAGACAGGAGCTGAGCAGGAATGAGCATCTTGCATGATTAGTAAAGGCGCAACACATTATTCTGGTATGTACACTATTATTTTGCGAAAAACACAATGGAACCGTTTCGAAGACAAATCATTAAGGATCCTATTTTTGTTGTTGAAAGTTAACTCTGCCCTATGTTTCTCTTTTAAAAGGAAGTGAGGATGTATCAACAGAATCATGAATGCAATGAGAGCATGTACTGTTTCATATAGCACATAGATGAAAGGGCTAACAGAAAAAAACAACAAAATTTATCTATAAAAATGACCCAAACCACAAATTATTGCACATGCTACTGTCAGTGTTTGGTGGCAATTTGGAATAAAAATCCACTATTTTGCAATATCATGAAATACAGATGTGGCATTAAGTTTTCAAAACTATGCGAAAATAGTTTTGATTTTCTCTTTCTTCTTGTGTGACTGATTTTCAAACAGCAGGTGGGAAAGAGAACCCACTCTCAAACCCAATTATTGACCTAAGCACGAACTGTCTTTTGCACGCTAAAAGAAACTTGAACTGTCAAAGTTAAACACATTGACAAACTGAACGGGCATTTTCTTTATGTGCTGGTCTATTAAATCTAACATCAAAAAGACTGTGCCAGTATACAGAGACAGAATGAGTTTACATTTAAGAGCAATACTTGGATTTCCTCTATTTACAGTTCAGTGAACGGGGTACATTATCTGTGGTTGTCTTATAGGAACTTTGATGAAAAATAACAGTTTCACATTTATCTTGATCTACTGAATTCACATTGAGTATAGCACTGCTAAAGTATGTCTACTTTTATAAAGAAAAACATAAAAATACCATCATCACGCCTTGGCCTATGCACACATGGTTCAGCCAGAAAGAAGTTTACATTTTACTAACTTTTTATAATATTGTAATATTGTTTCAATGTAATAGTTCAATGTAATACAGCCAAAACGCAAAAACATACAATCTACTTTCTGTTGGTGATATACCAACAAAAGGTAGAGAACAATAAATGCTGATTTAGGTGGAAAACTAACACAAAATAATGTGTTCACTCCGAACACATCATCCCCACCGCGAAACATTGTGGTAGCATTATGCTGTGGGGATTCTTTTTATTAGCATTGAGGGGAAAGCAGAGTTTAAGAGAAGAGCGGTTGAGCTAAATACAGAGCAATCCTGGGAGAAAATCTGTTGGAGGCTGATAAAGACGTAGAGATGTTTGCCTTCCAGTATGACATTGACCCTAAACATACAGACAGAGGGACTTCATAATGATATAAGTGAAAGCATTAGAATGATTTCACTAAATCCTTCTGTATATCTGTGATGAATCTTGGGAATTGCTATTCACAGATGTTCTACTTGCAAACACAAAAGAAAGAAAAAACTTAATTTCTTCTAGATGTACAAAACTGGTGTATTATTTAATAAGTGCATCATGCCCATATGAACTCAGTTTGTTTTATTAATATGCTAAAATTGGTCTATCTGTACTTAGAGAAGTTGAGGATTAATAGTTTTTGACAGATCTTTTTCTTAAATCAGTGTTTCACAAGTCTTTAAAACTAAACTGACAGAGTGACCATATTCCCACTTTCCTGGCATATGTTGCCCCAAAGACAGGGAAGCATGCCTAAAGTTTTGCTATAAAACTTGTTTCTTTGACATGTAAGGACCTTAGGGAGTTAACACATGTGCCACTAGAAGCACAACAATTGTTGTTTCCAATATCACCTTTCAAAGATTGTTCATTGCAATGTGTCACACACATCAGGTTTGCATGTACCTGAATGACCGTCAAAAGATCTAAGTGTCATTGTCTAAGTAGTACAGATTAGGGGAGGGGAAAATGTAAGGGTTTGGGGAAGAAATATGTTAAACATTTCTATGTTCTAAGTGGTAAAGACCCACAACTGTGAGGCATTTGTTTCTAATGTGTTTTCAAATGGAAATCACTGAAGTGATTTATGCAGCTACAGTTGATGGTATTAATTTGATATGCATCTTAAACAATACTTCATAGCTGGGACGTGAATTGTTATCTGACCCAATATGCGTTGTGGTTTTAAGATGATAGGGGAATAAGGGCTATTCATCACTGTCTTCTTAATAGTGTTTGATGCAGATTGCAGAGTGGAGAAAATATTCTTACAATTTGTAAGAAAAATAGTTCAGGAAAGCTTTCTGGCAAACTAAGCTGGGTGATTGCTCTGCATCAAAGAGCTGGTAAAGTCCTCCTAAAATCTAAATTAAGTCATGCATAGATGAAAAACATGACTAATCTTTACATTGTAACGTTCAATGTAAGGGATATCCAATAATTTCACCTCCTTAAAAGTGTTTTAAGACATAACTGAAAAATGGCAAATTTTAACAACGTCAAACCAACAGAACTTGAGTCAAAGAGGAGTAAAAAAAAGAACTGATACTCAGCAAGAACATGACTATAAATGTTTCTTTTGAACCTAAACTCTAAACAAAAATATGTAAAAACAAAAACTTTTATGACAAATACACATAAAATGAGAGCTTTGCTCAAGAAATGTATGCATTTTATTATTCTCACACATATAATCCAGTTAAAACCATTAGGCTGGAATTATGCACCACATACTTGTTGAGCATATTATCTTGCAAGACTTTTCACCACAACATTTCCTTATACTGTGGATTAGGACCTTTGTAACACACAAAGCGAGTGAAGGGAGACCACCAAGCAGAGGAACACCTCCTCAGATCTAATTAAATGCTATATTAAGCACTAATCCTCCATAAGGGGTTATTAAAGCCAAATATACTGTAGAAGGCAAAGCAATAGCAGTGAGATATTCTTATTCAACATGCTGCTTGAATTTTCTCCCACTTTATTACATACTGATTTATACACCCAGTCGACTAACACTGCCCTGCATATGATCTTGCCTGCTTTGGCTAAGAGTCTCATTAACAAAGCAATTAGTAATACTAATATAATAGTGTAAATAAACCCTTCACTGTCTCTCTCTGTGTTACATTTAGTTTTGTCATACATATATATAATATTATATATAATATATATATATTATTTTGATATATATAGTAACATATGATAATATATATATGATATCTATGTTTTGTAATTATAGAGTTATTAGATTAATTGAATATTTCTATCAAGAATTATAATTAAAATCATAATCCGATAAAAATTAATTCTTAACCAAATCCTTTGTTTATGAATTGAAACCAGAGCTGTCCTCTGGTGTTGTAATTATGGCTCAAGGCCTCCTGATAATTACAATTATTAAATGTCACTGTTTACAATTATCAACCATTTCTGTTCTGGCCGAAACTTGGGGAACTTCTGCCTTATTTTGACTGACAAAATCACTCTTGCTACAAAATAAACACCAAACGCCTTCTCTTTCTCTACGTGAAAATTTATTAATCAATCAGCCTGATACAATCAACTCTCCGAATCAATTAATCTTCACCTACTCAAACATGCAAAGTTCAGACACACAAAGGGTAAAATATCTAAACAAAATTAAGCAAAACAGCAGTGTGTGTTGTGTATTGAATCAACCAGCAGTTATTGGCAAAAGTGGTATTATGACAAAGGAATTGGGGTTGAACGGGGTTTGAAAACAGCCCGCAGGCCGAAGCGTAGCCCAGCGGGGACACGGGCTGTCATAAAACCCCCAAAGCAAAGTTGTAAACTCAGCTTAGACAAAGAGTCCTAAACCTTTTGGCGGCAAGTTAGCAAGCAGTGAAGTTGGAACAAAGAAAATGGCGAATTTCACCATGAGGTTACTGTCGTAGTCCATATATTACCGCGCTCTAGGTGTTCGCACGGTAGAGACAGGACAAACTCGTGAGACACGGCGGCCTCAGTGGTCCAATACAGCACACCGGTTCAATACAATGTTTCCATGCAATACTAATTTCATAACATCAGACTATAAGTGGCGATTCTGATCGCACTTAAAAATCCTATCTCTCTACCCTGCCCAGACTACTCCTAATAGAGAGATATCAAAGAAAATAATAAGGATGGGTATTACTTTTGTGGAGCAATTCTTCAGGGCTGCCAGCGTGGGGGGGAGAGGAGGAGGGGGAAAGTTGGAAGGTTAACGTGCGTCCATGGTTAACTCGGGAACAGGAAGGCGGCCAAACCGTTACTCTCCGTCTGCCTTATATAGGACCAGAGTGTGTGTATACTGGAGCAGGTGTGAAAATATGAGTCTGACGGTCCGACAGCGATTGTGCACTAGACAACAAAACAAGGGGGTGGTCGGATGCGTCGTCTTGTACACTTCCATATAGCCGTGGGTTTTTGGAGTGGCGTGTGTGTAAACTACACCAATCTGGCTAGGAGTGCATCAACGGTCAGTGGTTGGGGGGTTTTCATATGTTGTAGTAGTGTAGCATTTTCAGAATTGTCGTCTCATGACGTGGCTTTCATTATATCAGCAACAGGAGAAGTAATCACTCGGATCGACATCGTCTCCGATTGCATGAAAGTGAGCAAGTGGTGTACCGTGGAGAGTCCCGAGTAATGGCTATGGCGGTAGTGTTCGGGGTTATTGCAATATAGAAAATATTGGGGAAGGAAAGACCACTTTGGACGTGTCGCGTAACACACACAAAAGCGCCTCAATGGGTTCTGTAGTGGCGGACAAGATAGTGTGTATCAAAATTCAATATGTGCGGGGGATGTGTGATTCATACAGGTAATAACGTGAATGGACAATATTCACAGCAAACTAATGGTCAGCGATATACTTAATATTTTCTACATACATAATTGATTTACGTATATTATATATATTATTAATATAATAATACAAGGGTGGTGATATATATATTAATTATAATTTATATTATAATATATAATTGAATGCTTGAGCATGAAGATATAAAGAACAGCATTTTGGACAAAATCATCGTGTGGACAAAGCTTCCCATAGGCAGCCTGTCTGCATATTCCCAGGTTTTCTGATGGGCGGGATCTTGCCATGCATGGAAAGATTATGCAGCCACCAAATTTAGGCGAAAGAAGAACTCCCTACCAAATGTCAGTGTGTGTCATGCAGTGAATGAAAATGTCTCTAAGCATCATTTTTTTTAAATTAAATTCATAGTGCCTCCCTCGGCATCTTTAAATGCTTTACACAACATGTTTGCGAGGCGGTGGGCAATGCTTTGCTACTGATATAATTCTCTGCCTAAGCCTAAACCTGACCACACCAACAGAAAGTCTGTGTCTCAAACTAAATCTATTATTGATTTTTGATATTAGTTAGAAGAAATGAACCATTTAAAAATCTAACACGTATCAGTACATGAGGTTTTTTTTCTTTTAAATATTAAGTTGGACAAAGCTGTTATTTATTTTGTGTTTTGTAGAAATAATTAAACATATTGTGAAACAGTTTACTTCCACAGTTTGAGGTGTGCAAAAAAGATAAGAAAATGTTAGGGAGCTATAATCTTCCCTGTAAAGGAGTAATACAAGATATACTGCAAGTCTTTTTGAGTGAACAGATACCAATTTCCCATAACTAGGATGATTTTACTCTATTTGTAAATTTTAAGTGATGGAGAGACACAGCTCTGTAAGTTTAGGCTGTTCTGGCAACATTGTATTGTTAGAACAGTTACATTTTTAAATTATGCCAACGTAAAAATAAGAGCATTTTCCTTTTTATAGTTCGTAAAGAGAAATCAGAATCAACTAAAATCACTATTGGCAGGTCAGAGCTTTACAAACTTGGTGACTAAAAAAAACAACCATAAACTCTCTTGAAAGTGCATCTTTATACATCTGTTATAATGCAGCGTATGAAAAAGGTATAAAATACAAAATCAGAGATGCCTGCAGTAAATCCTGTTTGTTTTCCATTTGAACTGAACCACAACTAAGGGACAACTCTAACTATAACTGGAACAAGCTCCTGAATAAATACTTTACGTTTTCAGTAAATCTTTGATCTTTCAGGACATGACCTGTAACTTAAGGCACAAAAACTTCCTCTTCCATTCGAATGGCTATTGCTTTTTATTGTTCTTTAGCCCCCTCCGATGTTCAAATTTCTTCTTGGTTATGTCTGTGCTTTTATCTCCATCTGGAACACTAAACCTCTGCTGCTCAGAATTGCTTTGGATAAATTAGTGGAGGTCGTTTTCTGTGGGGTTATTTATGATTACACACTTTAAATAGAGTAGCGCGTGATCGGTAAAGGGAGTGCTTGTTGAATTGTAAGCTACGAGAGATAAGAGGGCAATGGCTGGTGCCCTTAGCTTAGATTCATTTTGCTTATTCTCTTTATTTTTTTTAGAAAACGGGCCCTTTTGAACTAAAATAGGGGTCCCAAGCTTCTCTAGCTGGGCCCCTTTAAAGGGGGATGAACAAAAAGCTCAAAAACAAAAAAACCTACTCTGTAATCTTTTCCATTGGGCCAAAAATTTTGGACAGTTTTTGCCCCAAACAAGGAGCCTGGTTTATGGGGGTTTTTTACCGCAAAAAAGGGAAAGCAATTTTACTAGGTGATTTCGGTTGGAAAAATTTTAAAAAAAACATGGTAGATATTTTTAAAAACACTTTAATTGCACCTTTATTTGCAAAGCAAAAAAACTTTTAAAAAGCTTTTTTCGGTTTTATGTTTAAAACTTTCAGCGTTAAAAATTTCTTTTTTTTGTTCCTGATCCAATGATTTCTAGTTTTTATTGGTGGGGGAAAAAAAAATTTAATGCCCAAATAAAACGTAGCCTGGGGAGTCACAGAATATCCTTTTGACTGATCCTGCCCGAAAGGAAAGGAAGAAGGGCCTTTTATTTTCGGTAATTTTTAGGTAAAAAAGTTTTCCCCCGCATTAAACCCCCAGAGGGAAAGCAAGTAAACCTTTCTGAACTTTTTAAAAAGATCCAACAGGGTCATCACCCTCATAACACCAACCCACATTTACATCCCTCCACCATAGCAATTCAAAAGCAATGAAGGGAGAAGAAAAAAGGGAGGTAGTCACACATTAGTGAGTGAACAATATTTGGCCCCCTCATTTGGGAAAAATGGGAATTCATGGGCACAGTGCTCTCATCCGACTAATTAAAACGGTTTCCTGGGTTTTTTAAAGGAAAAAAAAAAAATTTAAATTTTTAGATTTGGGGATTTTTTTTGCCAAAAAATTTTTTAAAAACCAAATTACTTATTTTTTTTAAAAAACAAATTTTCCGGGGAGTGTTTTTTTTAAAATTCCCCCAGGAAAGGGAAAAAACAAACCTCAGCAGGGGCAGGGCTGGGGGGCAGTGTCTGAGCCAAACAAATTAAAAAACGCCCGGTGGGACTATTTGAAATTTTTTGTTAGGGATACTGTTGACGGACAGGGACTTTGTCACTGTGCGGACAATGGCTTTACTCTGTTGCCGGGTCATTTTCATTAATTAAGCGATGTGGCGCTCAAAAGTTAATCCAATCTCTCAGCCTTCCCTTCTTACGGTTTGACACCTGGCTTCTGGTTGATTCCACCAGACCTGGCGCTTGACGCCATGAGCAATGCAACAACGCACGCTGCCCACAAGAGCTTTGGGGGAGGATCGAGGATGGAGAGGAGCAGAAATGACAAACTTCTCATGAATAAACTAGAAAAGGCAAGAACAAGGACTGCTTCTCCCAGGTTTTAGTTTATTTAAAAAGGCCACTAAGCCTTCACAGTGAGAAGTTACTGAGTTCACAGCTACTGTGTGTTATGTTGAAAGAGCTCAAATGTCAAATCTGTATTCTGTTGGTCTCTTTCATCATGCAGGCCTCCCTTTGGGAATCACAATTTGCTTGACATGCTTAAGCTCAGACATTTTCTCTGCACAGAACAAATGTTACAGTGTTGTGAAAACAATTCATCCCTCCCTTGATTTGATTTTGTGATTTTAATACCAGACAAAGGTAACTAAGAGCAAATAAGAAATATAGTTTCAAATGATGGATTTCAATTAGCAAAGGAAACACGTCAAAAAGTCCCAGACCATTAAACTACCACCACTATATTTGATTATAGGTATGACATATAATTTTCTGACATGTTGTGTTAATTTTACACCAGATTTTACAGAAAGTACTCCTACCAAAAGGTTCTACTTCTGTCTGATCAGTCCACAGAATATTTTCCCAAAAGTCTTGGGATCATCAAGATACTTTTTGGAAAATGTAAAATGGGCCTTTGTGTTCTTTCTGGTTAAAAGTGGTTTTTGACTCGAACCTCCTATGGATGACTGTATGAAAATGAAATTTTGTAACATTTTTCTATATTTGTTTATACAGAGTTTCCAAATCAATATAGAAATAAATTGATTACTAAAATGTGTATACCATGTGCCAATATAACAAATGCTGCTAACAGTTTGACTTATTCATTCAGACAAAGAGCCTCAGGCTTCCTTGGGCTAATGGATTTAACAGATCACACAAACTGCAAGAGTGAAAGATAAAAGTTGAAGTGGAGAAAGCAACAGAGGCAGTAAACTTGTAGAGAGACCCACTCAGGGTTGAATTTCTTCTTGTTTCCATTTGGAAAAAACTAATTTGACTGGGAATCCTGGAGCAAAGCTTAGAAACGTATGTCTCTAATTTATGAGTGCTGGCTCTGGAGAGCTGCTTAGCCTACTGTTGGCCATCCTCTCACCTCTGACCTTTGCCCTTAACCACTCTGATCTTCTGCTCCAAGACAAAAACAGAAAAACAGGTCTGACCTAAATTCTTCCTACTGAAAAGACTATTTAATTCCTTCACCTTTAAAATACCTTATTTACTAGAAATATCGGGCACCCAGCATTGAAAGTCAAACAGTAGCAGATTTCAGCAGTGCCATTAGTTATGAGGATTTTGATTTATAATTATGAAGGAAGGTTTACTTCCCAATAGGCAAACAACTGCAGGATTAACCTGAAATTTTGTAACATTGTTCATCTAATAGCCCCATATTTACAACTCTGCACTTCAGATTAATGGAGCTGATGGATAACATATGGGTTTGATTTTGTACTAAGCTTGCAACATACAAAAAAACAAGAATGAACTCCTCGGCTGCAAATTTCCCTTTTGAATAGGCAAATTAAAATGTTGAATGTTGGTATCTGACACCATATCTTAGCACTATTAGGTCCAGCTGGCAGCTAAACTCTTCAGTGTGGAAGCTGTTTCTAAGTAAAGCACCGATTTTAAAAGAGGCCAGTTTTTCTCTTCTTCAGCACTGCCTCAGGTCTCAAAGAAAAATATGTTTCCTTGGAAACAAATATAAAGAGTTTAAAATTTGATTAATGTCAGAAAATCAGATTGAGTTGATTAAAAGAGTTTAAAAGAAAGTTGAGCAGTGGCACTGAAAAGGACAACCTTTATGGTACTGTAGGTGCAAATGAAGTCTGTAACACCAAAGAAATTACATGTTGCAGATATACCACCCAAAGAAAGTAAAACAAACCCTTGTTGACACTATTACCACCAACATCTTGGTGCCTCCTGGAGATAAAACTAAACTTCACAGTAGCACATCACATTAAACTGAAAACATGTCAATTTCCAAACTCTTACGCAGATGCAAAAAAGAAGATGAAGGAAACGAGAATCATGCAGAGAAGTGAGGAAAGACCAAAGCTTAGTCTGCAAGATCTCGTAGTTTTGCCTATGCTGGCACTTCAGGCCAATCTTGAAAAAATATTTTTCTTCAGTCTAGCCAAATCTCAGCAAAGTGCTGGACTAACTCAGTGTGATATCTGCTTCTAGCACGGAAAAAAGTAAAGAGCCCCACCCCTTCAAGATGCAATCCTGAAGACCATTCCTTCCTCTTAGACAAAACTCAAACAAGAAGTCCAAAGAGCAGGAGAGCAAGGCTACTGTTCACTGTTTCACTTGGGAATCTGCAGGAACATAGAGGTGAGGGGGGCCCTAGACCCTGCATGCTCAGATTTGTCCCAGCAGGGTCCTGTGCTACTTCTATTTCACAAACAACCTAAGGACTGCATTGCAGGATGCTGGAAGTGGAGGAGCCAGCATACAAAACACAGAAAAAGATAGAAGCCTGAGTCTGGCATGAGACCAGCTTTATATCTCAGTGACTGAGCCCTGACAAGAGGAAAGGGGAGGAAAGCTCTTAGAAAATTCAAATAACTTAAAACGGAGATTTCCTGCTTAATGGTGGTTTAAGCAGCTGATGTCAAATAATGATGAAGTTTAACAACTGAGATCCGAAGCTCATTTTTTCTGGGCTTTACCGTGAAAGAAACTTGAATTTTTATTATGACTGTTCCTGGCAAAGGAGTGTAAAGTCTTCATGCACACAATTTACAATCATTAGTCTTAAAGAAGGGCAATTTTTTAAATACAGTATTATGATGAAGACTAGTTTAATGAAAAACACAAATAGCTTTTACTTAAATGACCTTCTCAACCTCTTTAATTTTACAGTTTTGTTTTCGTAGCAAAATAATACATAAAAATGTACTTTAAATGTGTTCAGCAATGACTCACTCCTTCAAGTAGTTACTCATTTGGTAGGGACCTTGATGAGATTCAAAATAATACAAGTTTTGCTCAAATGGCTCAGGAGATGCAACATAGTAAGACGATTCTCAATCAGAGTGGAGCCATAACCCTAACTGATTGGAATCTGAATGGTCAAAGAGGAAAAGCAGCTGCTTTCCCCTCATTCACTTGGTCCTTGCTTCATGCAGGTAAAACCTTTCATTTAAGTGATTTAAAAAAGGCAACTAAATAGCTCAGTCTACTTTATCATCATAAAAAGCTAGGCAGATTCTCGAAACTGGTCATTTTTAAGAATTTTCACCCAATGACTGCTGTAGATATGTACCAGACCCCTGCAACCCTGCAAGGAACAGAGGGTGTAGACAACAGATGGATAAATAGGGGGATTGATGGATGGATGGATGGATGGGCTACTTTCTGTATGG
Source organism: Crenichthys baileyi (assembly GCA_036173005.1). Lineage (NCBI taxonomy): Eukaryota > Metazoa > Chordata > Actinopteri > Cyprinodontiformes > Goodeidae > Crenichthys > Crenichthys baileyi. The sequence goes on from JAHHUM010000340.1 coordinate 199,818, forward strand.
ACGGATGGTCGACTTTCTTTTATTTAATTTAAAGATTTTTAATCTTGTTTTGGTATTTAAAACAAATATATTAAAAATGGTTAACCCAAATATTGTTACAGCTTAATGTTGAAACTAAGGCAGTGCGCATGCAATATTTATATTTCTATGTGGCTGATTGTTTCATGGTAAAAATTGGAGTATTTCAGATTCAGCAAGTTCATACAGTAACCTCCCTGATATCAATGTTTTTGTTTGATTTTATTTAAAGTTTCATTAGGTCAGGTGATAACTATTCAGAAATATCTAGTTCATGATTACATGACATTTTCTCCTGGTCTTAAGCACCCATTTTTGTGCTTGAATTTTTCTCAGATCAGGGTTAAGTCTACTAAAAACTTTCCAATGAGAACAACTACTAGGCTAGAAATGAGAATAAAAGCAGCCTAAGTCTAAAGGAGATCTGTGAAAGATATGTGCAAGAGGTCTCTTGCACAGATGCTTGAGAGTACAATATAAGGAAATTAGAAATGAATCAAGACTTTCGGACAGCACTTCTTATAGTATGTATCAAGAAATCAGATGGTGAAAAAAATCATTTTCAGTTTGATCAACACGGACTGTCAAAAATTTGATCTTTTTTACCATCAGTGAACTGACCCAAAGCGAAACCTGGTTGCACTGACAACACTCAGTGTAGATGCTGTTACTGACTCAAAGTTAGCTTTTTTCAATATATGTGATGGGTTTAACAAATGAAGTCAGAGGAAGTAAAAATAATTAAGTATTTTTATTTAAAAAGAAACATGGAGGTTTCTTCATGCTGCGAGAGAGAGAGGAAAAGAGAGAGACAGAGAGCAGCAGGACTTCCACCAGACAACTGGAAGGCTGGCATGTTCTAGCAAAGACGATCTGTTTGCTTTTGACTGGAAAATGCTTGATTTGAAAATCTCAGTGTCAAGGTAAGGATCTCTTTAAAATTGGTGTCCGAACCTTTTTGCCATGAAGGCCAGAATTGCCAAATTAGGAGCACCAGAGGGCCAGAGCTTTTTTTTTTAAAATAAAAACGGAAAAATAAATTTCTCCAGAAATTTTTTTTCTGCACAATAATATAATAAAAATTCAAGATTTTAATGAAACGAACAAAGTAGTCTAGTTTTTGTAGGAAAGGAATCTGTAAATCATTATTAATCCAAAATATTAATAGGGTCTTGTCTGATTTTCTCTTTAGAAGACAGTCATATAATTTCCGAAATTATTTTGAGTTGATTGTTTGTAGAGTTTTTTACGCTTAGCAACAAAAACAGGACATTGGTCAGCACTGCATTTAGTTAAGTTTAATCAATGGTGGGTTTGGAGTTCTAATTACTACATTTACTAGCAGAAACATGGTGAATAAAAGAGAAATTCTTTGTTTTTTACCTAAATCTTTTTTTGTGTGTGAAAATCTCACCCTAAAAACTAAAACCAAGTGTCCATCTGCATCAACGGCCTGTGCTCGCAAGCCAGACTCGTTCCATTTTTGAATTGTGGTCGGGAGCCAAAAAAAATTATTTAAAGGGCCGCAAATGTTCTGGGCCTCACTGTGGACATAGAGGTAGCTGTTTACAGTAAGTAAAGCTAATGGTGTTAATCATGCTAAATGCTAATATACAATGATAAAGCTAGTTTATAATGTCAGTTTTGTGATACCCTGTTTTACATTGATTTCTTGCACACCAGCAGCTTGATGTTGCCTCTACTCCTATTATGTAGAGATAATAACTCTCTCAATCCTCACTTTAAAAAAAAGGCTAGATAAAAATGTCTTCAATGCTCCTCTTAATTCTAAAGAGAAATTACAGACAAAAGTCTGCATTGGCAGGTCAAAGCTTTACGAAAACCATAGATCAGAAATCTGCCACAAAATGATTGGTGCTTGTCTACATTTTAAACATAATCTAAATTGGATTAGGGTGTGCAAGAGCAGTAGGGAGTTAAAGAGGCTTTAAAGTTTTTCAAAATCTGCACTACACTCTCATTGGAATCCATGTTGAGTCATGTGGTTAACAAAGACTTCTTTAACATGTTGCTTCATTTCTCTGATCACCTTCTTTAAATTGTAAGACTAATTGTCCCCTGCTTTTTTATTCTTCCCATTATTTTACCAATCTTTGCTCTTTGTATATTTCTAGTATTCCTTTTTCTAGGAGTAACAATCTGTCTCATCTAAAGCCACAAGCCAAAATAGCAGATGCCAGTCCATTTTTCTGTCTGGCTCATTTTAACTGGCTTTATTTGGACACCTCTCATTTCCTTCTCTTAAGTCCAGTAAGGACAGACATCCTGCATCCCCCAATCCCATGATGAAGCCCTTCATTGACCTTAGTGATGTGACACATTGCAGCTTTAACCATATGCCTACTGCTGCGGGCAGGAGGCAACACATCACATCTTGGGCTGCTTTTCATCTTTTCAGACAGACACTTAATATTACCTTTTATCCCAGGTCCTACTCTTTAAGGTTACGCAGATAGAAGCTGGTTTAACTTTGGTAGATAGCTGACGGCTCTCCCGTCCTTCTATGACCTGCTGTGTTGTTATCATCCGTCTACAGGCTCAAGAAAATTTGAATTGAAAGGCATGGAACCAGTTAGCGAGTGCAGTCAAATACGGGTCCACAATGCGATGACTTTAGGTGGAATTCATAAAAAGGATATTCAGTCTAGTCACTTGAAGGATTACATATGGTGCGTATAATCTGGCAACAATCACTTACATTGCATGCACACAGGACCCATTTTCTCTGTTTGCACTGGAGTTTATGCAATCTGGTGCTCATTTTCCACATCAAACCCAAACATAGTGTGGTGACTGTCTCATGAAACATGAAAGAGGAACCAATTAAAACCAGTCGGCTGTATACGTATGAAATAACCATATTTAACTGTAATCCTACTGTTATGTTAGAAGTAATGAACAGGCAACACATTTGAAAGGAGAAAATGTGTTTCAGTTAATGCTCCTCCCAAAAATAAATAGGGGGGCTTTTGAACTGATCTTATTTTCCTGTCTGCCTAAATGCCATTATACACAAATGAAGTTTAAACTGGTATTTTCCATTTTAAAAGTACATTATACCTCAGTGAGTTTACACTCCCTTTCACATATCAATGACGGTAGCTGATGGGTCGGGGTTTTTGGTGACTGAAAGCACAGAAGGAGATTGCTACCAGATGAAAAGGTCGTAGAGTTCAAAACTGTGGTTTTGAATGAATCTATAACTCCATAGTTTCCAAGTTGTTTTATCAACTATATAACACCAGTATGATGTGGACAGAGAAAAAACCTGGCTCCAAACAGTCTGATCATGAGACTTAAAAGGAAATTAGCAAAGGACAGTTTACTCTGTAAAGCTAAAGGTAATTGGAGATTAAACTTTTTAAAGGACAATTATAAATTAACCTCATGACTTTCTTGTGGTTTTCATTTCACTTTGGTTTTTAGATAATGAAGTCCAAGAGCCATGATTGACCTCTGGAGATAGTTATTCTTGGGAGCTTCCTCTGTTTGAATTACTGTCTTGGACTCACAAATCTGCCTAAGCAACAAGGTAAACCTGAAGTTTTAAGGTTTAATATTTTTGCCCATTATTTGTCACACATGTATTTGTCAAGTGCCAATTTTCATGACATCTTAATTTCTGTATTGCTTGCAGTTTCCTGAGTGTAATTTCTAAGATACCTCTGAAGATAAACATGCTCCAGAAGGACAAAACTATTTCAGGCCCGACATTCAGTAGGCTCAGTAGGAAGAGTAGTGGGTTAGATTACAGCTTCCTCCTGCCATATGTCGATGTGCCCCTGGGCAAGGCACTTAACCTCAAGTTGCCTACCGATCTGCGTATCGGTGTATGAATGTGTGAGTGTTAGTGAGTGCGATTGGGTGAATGTGGCTCTAGTGTTAAGCGCTTTGAGCGGTCTGTATGACTGGAAAAGCGCTATATAAGTTCAGTCCATTTCCCTTCAATCTGCCTATTATGTGAAATTCAAAAGTTTTAGAAATATTTTCCCCCTTAATCTTCTCCGGATGAGTGAACATGTTGAGTTGTCAAGCTTTAATTTCTTCTTGTCAGTAAATATTTCCCAGATGACAGTGCCGACGTCCTGATTAGGATCAATTGTTTCTTTATAAAGCATTTTTACTTGCTGTGCAATGCTGATCTAAAGCAGAGAACTGGTATCAAAACTTATACTCCAATGTTGTTTCAGAAATGCAAGGACTGACAGAGGTCAGTCTGATTTGATCTGATCTGATTGATCAGATGTCTGAAATTTGATTTCCTTTCTACACTGAACATTGTCCAGAAATTAACCTTCACCCTTGAGAGCAGGATACCAATGGAATGTAGAGATGCACAGAGATTTTGTGACCAATTTCAGATTTCAACAAACAACAAGAAAATACTTTCATTGTACTTTCTGGATAAATGAAAATTAACTTTCTTAACTATAAATGTTTATAGTAAATATATAATTTTGCTAATATTTCCCAACATAGAAAATAATTAAGGGCTGCACGGTGGCGCAGTTGGTAGCAAGGCCTTGCAGCAAGAAGGTTCTGGGTTCGATTCCCGGCCAGGGGTCTTTCTGTATGAAGTTGGCATGTTCTTTCCGTGCATGCGTGGGTTCTCACCGGGTACTCCGGCTTCCTCCCACAGTCCAAAGACATGCCTGTTAGGTTAATTGGTGACTCTAAAATTGCCCTTAGGTGTATGAATGAGTGTGTGCATGGTTGTTTGTGTGTTGCCCTGCAATGGACTGGCGACCTGTCCAGGGTGTGCCCTGCAATGGACTGGCGACCTGTCCAGGGTGTGCCCTGCAATGGACTGGCGACCTGTCCAGGGTGTACCCTGCCTCTCGCCCGTAGACTCCCGGAGATAGGCACCAGCTCCCCCGTGACCCACTATGGAATAAGTGGTAGAAAATGACTGACTGATGAGCAAATAATTACAGAGTTAACATTTTAGTATCATATCTTTTCATTTAGCATAATTAGCATGGCTAGCGTTGCTAACTCTGTTTCCCTATAGTAGTTATTATAGTAGTAATAGACCTTTACCATAGCTGTCTGATTTCCAAAAAGCAGCCAATATTTCCACATCTAGTACATGCAAGAGCATGCTTTGCTGTAATATGTTCACCTTTCTGTTATTTGCTAAAGTATACTAGTGCCTTCTCTCAGTCCTTGGAAGTTATATTATTTTGAATACCCATTTGGAAAAACAACAAGAACAGACATCGAACTTGGAATAACAACTGGAAAGTTTGCAAAGCCGCCCAGATTTTCCGTCCAATATGGCAGCACCCCTATAGATTGTAGTGAAAGTTACCGATACAGAATATTTATTAGCACTTCACTGTATCTATTTAAACATGTGGCATGCCTAGTGTTGTAAAATATACTGTACACATATTGTGTTTGTGATTGCAGCATAACTTGCTGTTGTGTTACCCTGAAGAAGCCAACAGAAAAAAATTAGTTCTGTAGATTAAAGGACGGGTTAAGAATACAGTAACACCAAAAATAAAACCACAATTACAAAAACTAAACCTTAACTAGTTTTCTATTGTAGGTACAACATACTGTAACTGCTATTGGTTAGTTTATTAACCAAGCCTTCGAAAGAATGAAAGAAAATATATCAGGATATGTATAGGATTAAATATTAATTTTTTTTTCCTTGCTGACCAGAGTTGATCTTTGAAGCAGTTGTTATGATAATTTCCAACATAGGTGAAATGTTTTGTACCAAACCCTGTTGATGAAGTTATCCAGAGAAAAACTTTTTCAACTACTCTATTGAATAATTTGGTTAAAAGCGTTGTGCATATTATATGAATTTTACATGCAAAATCCATGTATGAGGACACAAAGACAAGTTCTGTGTCTAGGTCACCGCAGTTTCAGACATGCGGTGGTGATAAAAAGCTGATCCCACCCATGTCTAGAGAATAGTGGCTGCAGTGGAAAATGAAACACTGTACGGCTGTGATGAGAACTGCACCAAACAGAATGGAAAAACGCCATAAATTAATGGTTCACTAGGGGTTTGAGTCTGTCTGTTTATGCTTGCATGGTAGTTTTTTCTGATGGGTCTCTGTTTGGGCTCTTTAAAGAACTCACAGTCTGTCCGTGGTGTACCCCATCTCTCACCCGATGAGAGCTGGGACAGGCTCCAGCCCCCAGGCATCCCTGAACACAACAAAGCAAGTATGGAAAATAAATGGACGACTGATGAAGACATTATCAGAACTTACTGATAGCCAAGGCACGTTGCACATAATTACCTGGAGAAAATCTAAGATGTTTGGAAACTCAGACTTAATGTCTACATTGGTCCAAAAAAAAAAAAATGACATAAACACTATCACAGAACCTAATGTTTTATTTTAGTTACTGACTCAGTGCTTGGCCCCGATACATTCACTCCGACTTCCTCAACAAAGTTGGTAAAATATAAGAGCGGTTTTATGTACTCCTTTGTCTTGTTTGATGCAGTTTTCGATAAAGTTGATGATGATGCTCTTTTGAACCACCTCCAGAACACCATTGGAATTCATCTTAATGTCTTTCCTACACTTTTAAGCTGAGAAATTACTCTTCCTCTACAGCTGCTTTAGGTTCTGGTGTCCCTCACAGATTCGTCTTAGGACCAGTTTTATTTACATTATACATACTTTTGTTGGGCCACACCTTCCATAAAAACAATATTTCAATTCATTGTTATGACATCGTAGATGACATGCAGATTTAGATGTCCTGTCCTGATGACTCCACACCAGTAAAATCTATTGGATGGCTTCTAACATTCTACAGTTAAATTATATTTCAGAGTCATCCAAGCATTTAGCTTTCAGGTCCAAGCCAAGGATCGTCATGTCTTGCGAAACATAGGGACCACAACCGAGGCTGAGGTGTTGCGCAACACTAGGCTTGTTTGGCTATGAATGACTAATAATAAGTGCCAAAGGCAATTATTAGCAAAGTTTGTAATTTTGGTCGAAATTACCAAGTCAGGGCACCACCTGATTATCAAGAATTAATAGCCAAATAGCTCTCAGTCTCTGTCATTTATTGTTCTGTGAATAATTCACTGGTGAGGTGTGGTAAAATAGAACAATAGATTAAGGAGTGAGTTTGTGCACTGGCTTTCTCAAACAGCAATCCCTACACACATACACAGAATTAACACAATCATTTGACAGATTAACTCTACGGTAAAAAGTTGTTTTGTACAACTCAAAATGCACTACCGGTCAAACGTTTTAGATACACTTTCTCACTTAGTGGGTCTTTTTATTTTCATGACTATTTAAATTAGATTCTCATCAAAGGCAACAAAACTGTGAATGAACAATCATTGAATTATATAGTAAACAAAAAGTGTGAAATACCTCTAAACATTTTTATATTTTAGATTCTTCAAAATAGCCACCCTTTGCCTTGATGACTCTCCAGGAGCTTCATGAGGTGGTCACCTGAAATGGTTTTCCAAAGAGTCTTGAAAGAACTTCCTATTGAGAGACGGCCAAAGGTCAATATTTCAGTCATCACAGAAAAGGGTGGCTACTTTAAGGAATCTAAAATATAAAACATATTTTTTGTTTGCTTCATAATTACATATGTGTTCATTCACTGTTTTTATGCCTTCAGTGAGAATCTACATACAATGTAGTCATACACATAAAGAAAACCCTTAAATGAGAAAGGCATTCTAAAACTTACCGATAGTGTATTTCAAAGCTCAAATCTATTCTTATAATAGGGACATGAAGATAGTTATTACTTCAAGATCTGATTATTGTTTCCTACTGAAACCAACAGTGTTAGCCTTAAGGCTAGGCTTAAAACTTTCCTTTTTGATAAAGCTTATAGTTAGAGTGGTTTAGTTTATCAGGGAGGGAGTCTTCCTCCCTCCCTATTGGATGGAGTAAGGGGGAGTCAGGTTTAGCCTAAACCGGCTCAGTTATGGTTGAGGTGCAAACACACCCTCCATTTCTGCTACCTGTATGACCCCTTCTCTTTTCCAATGGTTATAATCAGTCTGACAGAGAGCGGTATCCCAATCCTTGTGGCTTTTAGTATAACAATGACCATCAGTGGGACCCTTTGTGGGGTGCCTTGAAACGACATTGTTGAAAATAAGTGCTGTTTAACTAAATAATATGAACTGAAACTATCTCTGTAGTAAGGCTGCTATAGGCTTAGGCTGCTGGAGGACATAATGACCACTTTCACCCTCTTCGCTACATTCTCACATTACTCTCCAATTTTGCATTATTTGCTGTTATTTCAGCTTTTAACTTTGTTCTCTCTCTTTTCTCTTCCTAGAAGCTACACCTGGCCTGACTCTGTGTCTACCTGTGACACCGTTCTGGAGAGGGGCATCGTCCGAGCTTCTGCTGGCAACAACTTAATGCTTACCCTCTACCGATGATCCACATGGCCCTGTCTTTTAGTGTTTAACCCTTTCTCTCTCCTAGACATGGCGATTGACTGAGCTTTTATTGTAACTAATTATATGTGCTCTCTTTCAGACTCTAACCTTGAAAACTGGCTCAGAGTTTATCTGTTCTTTCTTTCTAGGTGAAACGACTAAAGGAGCTACATCCATTAACATTTACTTTTCCTTCCCATAGAAAGTACTCCTGGATCAGTGCTTCTTTGTTCTCTTTGTGTCTCTGCTCTGTTCTCTCTAACCCCCAGTCAGTCGTGGCAGATGGCCGCTCACACTGAGCCTGGTTCTGCTGGAGGTTTCTTCCTGTTAAAAGGGAGTTTTTCCTCTCCACTGTCGCTACATGCATGCTCAGTATGAGGGATTGCTGCAAAGTCAACGCCAGTGACTGTCCACTGTCTCTACATGCTCATCCGGGAGGAGGGAATGCTGCAAGTCACTGACTGAATGCAATCTGCTGGGTTTCCTTAGATAGAAAAACTTTTTATCCAATTTGAATAAATAACTAACTCTGACTGCACTGTTCAATGGTTAGGACTAATTGGAATGTATGTACCTGACTTTTGTGAAGTGCCTTGAGACAACATGTTGTGAATTGGTGCTATATAAATAAAACTGAATTGAATTAAATTCAATTTAATTTAATTGAATTACTCCAGTGGCTTACTGGGATCTTTGGAGTCTTTCGACTGTTTTGAAGCATTGCATGGTTTGGCACCAGAATATAATTCTGGATTTATTTTAATTATTTTCTAAAGCTAGAGCTCTTAGGTCATCTGAGCAGTTCCTTCAAAATGCACCCCGTTTTAGATTAGTCAGTGGGGGAGATTGTGCTTTTGCTGCCGTAGCTCCAAAGCTGTGGAACAGCCTTCTAATCAATGTCAAGTCAGCATCTTTTATTGGTGGTTTGGAAAACAGCTTAAATGTATTTTCCTGGCTTTTATTTGTTGTAAATATTTTTGGCACTTTACGCAATTTGCAAATGCATTTGTGGGTCATATTTTTAACTTACGGTGTATGCGGGAATTGTATGTCTTTGCTTTTGTTGCTTTTGTTTTCCTTCTAGTGGTTTTGTCCATGGTTATGTCCTTCAGTTGTTCTTTACTTGTTTATCTGGCAGATCCTACTCTATAAAACTGTGAAATTCTCTTTCTCTACAGCTCTCGTGTGCTCTGGTGTTCCTCAAGGATCTATGTAGGGGTTAGGGAATTTGGGTTGAATATTCAACAAGATCACACACAGTTATTTCAATCTGAAAAGACTCACAAAGAGAGGGTTGCCAATTAGAAAAGTTTTAATGATGTGAAATTACACGATTATATCTTTGGCGCTCGGACCTGGGAGGAAGACATGAATGCTGTGAATGATATGAGCTAAGATGAACATTTGTAAGGCTTAGATTTAGAGATGTCTTCCCCCTGACCCGACACTGGTGGTGGATTGGCGACCAGGGAGTGAGGAAGCCAGAATAAATGTGGAGGAAGATGGTGGAGGTGGGGTGGATGAGGGATGAGCTCAGCTGACAAGCGAGGAGGAACACCACCGAAGGTCCTTTAAAAAAAGGCGTCGGAAGGTGATTGGATGATGAATCAGGCGGACAGGATGCTGATTGGAAGGCCGGGAGATGCACGGGGAAGACATTGGACGGTGGAGACGGTGAGGGTGAGTCTTTCATTCTGAATTTTCATTTGAACTCCATATGCCCTCAATTTTTAGTATTTTTACATTTTGAGCACTGTCTAATTTACTTTTGAAAAAAGGTCAGTCTTGACAATAAGACCTCATGTCTCAAAGAGATTTAACTTTATAATAGAGGTGAAATAAAAAATAGGTACAAAATGTATTTTTTGGAGGTATTATTTTATTATTTCTTACTATTCTGCTATGTCATTTAATGTTTCCATTTGATTGCTTTTGACTTAAAAGGCCAAGGCTATCCGCACACATTTTTTGTGATGGAGGACAAACCCAACTCCTGGTCTTAAAAAAATGGCGAACAATAAGACAGAAGTGACCAGTGTTTAGATTACTGAACATGACCCATGAGATATTTAAAGGAAGTAAGGTTTATTTTGATGTGAGTCCTCGGCAAGACATCCACACATCTATAAATCTCCACGATGGGGAGCAAGTCATGGGTGATAAGGCTCTCTGTCCAGGGCGGCAGGGTATGGGTGGAGCCTGACCAACCAAAGAAAATTTAGCTGGACTAGGTGCCCCAGTGTGGTGTGCACAAATTCTTTGCCTTATAGAATGGGTGGCTGATGAAGCTGAAGTAGGTTTTTGATTCAGAGCTCAGGCTGATAATTTAAAATAGTTATTTCAGTCATTTTTAAGGAGTCTGGACTGCATTTGATGATCTCCTGTTCAAAATCGTACATTTTTAGATTGTTCAAAACTCAGCTAGATCAATTCAAACTGAACAGAATTCATGCAGTTTGTGATCTGTAAAACCCATATTCTATTTGTGAAAACAACAAAGCAGAACTTTTCTAACTTTATTAGCATTAATACAAACTTAAGAGTGTGAAAAGCACCATGTATAGACAATGGATTAACAATTTTTTCATTGAAAGCAGATGCTTCAAAACAGGGTTTGTGATGGGTGAAATATCTAATCTATATCAATAAGTGGGAGCGCAACAGTGCTCTTCAGCAGCTTACACACATCCTGTGGAAGATTTAAAACACATCGGGTGGATCTTGTTGAAGAGTCAGAACAGATTATTGGACTTCAGCCACTGATAGCTTAATCAGAGGCATTAATCCTTCTAAACAGAACAGGTATGGATGCTGCACCTTGGAGCATCAGCCATCACTAGATGCCACAAGTATGGGTTGCTTCAAAGAAAATGATTGTGACCATTACAGAATAAAAAGTTTTTGCAGAACTGGCTTTGTTGGGGAGTGGCTTGTGTTCGGTTGTGCAAAGGGATGCACAATGAGAAGCTCGCCCAGATCACCCGACATGCAAGACCCACCACTGATACACAGCTAAAAAGAGATAAAAGGAAAGCAAAACAATGCAGTCCAACCTGTCACCTGTTGACTTTTGCCACCAACTCTTCTCTGACTTACAGGAGGTTGCTCTGTCACAAAGAAAAAGAAGAAGCTTTGTTGTCTTTTAGTCTGACACTACTGACCCCCCCAAACCAGAAAGCGGGGCTGAAGTGGCTTGACGCTGGAATCTTGGGGAGTCTTGGCGGTGAGAAAGATCTGTGGTGTGGCCCCTCCTTTTTACTGGGCTGGGATAAGGCAGGGATTGTGGCGCCTCTGAGGTTAGTGGGCTGTCTCATTGAGACACCATCTCCACCATGAGGCTATTTTTATTCCATCTTCTCGTTTTCCCTTTTTTTTCGTCTACCCTACCAGACCGCGCTTGCATTTTTTTTCAACTTTCAAGTTCAGCCCTATGCCATTTTTCTCTTCACCACTGTCCTCTTCGTCTCTGATGCTGCACTGTCTGTCAGTGTGTATGCATAATGAAGGCAAACAAAAAAATATCTACATGGTTTGGTTTTTGGATCAGAGTATGTACTTGCTTTTTTCCCCCTTTCCTCTGTCTCGTAGGAACTTGCCAATACGGTTTGAGCTCTGTATCACTGGTTTGGTAGTATCACTGCAGAGCAAAATGCTCAAATGCAAACAATTAAAACCTGTTATGTTTTGTGTATTAATTAAAAGTTAATTCAACATTTGACATATGGCAATGATTTTTAGTGAGCTCCAGAATTATTATGCAGGATATGCAAGCCTAGAAAAAGAGTGAACACTCTTTGTTGGCATCATAATGCCTTAAATCACATGATTGTACTTCTGAGGGTGAAAGTTCTCTGCATTTACCCAGCTAATCCTACATGTTGAGTTCATTTGCATGCAGTGCTGTTAGGCCCGTGAGTCAACAGGGGGCTGCCAACTTTCAGGAAGGGAGTTTACCATCATAAAGCAGCTGTCCCACATCAACAGTTCCTGCAGACACAGACAGTGCAATGCTTGTGCCATAGCCCATTCTACACAAACGCAATCCTGCAGCATTTTAGCATCCTGGCAACAGCAAGCTCAGGGACTGAAAAGGTGTCTAGACCAGCCTTCTCAAGAGACTTTTAGTTCACATTAGCACTTTAGGTTGAAAGAAACATCACAACAAGGATACTAATGAATATGAACATAATCCCTTAATTAGGACTCCAAATTGGAATTAACTACAGTAAATGTTGTAAGTAGTATGAGACGGGAATGAAATAAAAAAAAACAAAAGCATACCAAATCATCTGGAGTTTTTCATATGTCTTTGGTTCGAGTAATGAGTCAGTTAAATAAATCATTTGATTTATTTAGAATAAATCTGTTTTCTTCTCAGCAATGTCCCATTAGTCACCAAATAACCATAGCTAAATGAGCTCTGTATCTCCAAAAAAGAGTTTTACACAAAGTATGCTGTCAGCTGTCCTGGCAGAGCTGAATTCATTTGAATAATTTACTTGCACAAAGACATGGAACTGGGGAAATGGTTTATCCATCAATCTAGTCTGACAAAGGTTGAGAAAAACACACTTTCTTCTCCGTTTGTTGTTTATGTTGATCTAATGACGTTAACAAACAGCAAATAGAGGCAGTTATATAATAACGTCTTTTTTGGGGGCCTGGAAAGTAATCAAATGCTGTGAATCAGTTTGGTGCTGAATGAGCACACCGTTTCCTCTCTGTCATCCAAAGAGCACCCCACCACGGTGTTCATTCTCTCCGGTTTCCTTCAGTAACCACATCTAATGATTCCCAGGCTCAAGCAGGGACTGGAAACTAACATACAGTCCAGTGTGAACACAGTTATGTGCACAGATCAAGTCTCAGAGAACTCTGACATCACACCAATAATCCATATTACTCTACCACCCAGGCCTTAGGAGGACCACACCAAATCAAGAAACTCTAGAGGAGTGTTAATCAACTTATTAAAAACCGTAAACTACAGAATCTGACAGAAATCAAAGAACTAAGAGCTATATTCCAAAACTAGAGACATAACCTGAAATTTTTTGTGGTAAGAAAAACAAATCTATATTTAAATCAAACTTTAAATGATACTTCTATGGCTTTTTACTCCACATCGTTTTAAATGCAACAGAGCTGTTGACAGGTTTTTATTTGCTCACCTCACAATTATTATTTACTAATAATTTGGTTTGGAAAGGAAATAAAAAAAATTGTCATCAAAAAATATTTATGTTTTATAGTTTTTTTTTTAGAATTTTTTGGGTAGTGAGTAACTCATTTTAAAGCAACTGATATACATATTCATACATTTTCATATACAAAATAACACTACATAAAGACAACCTGAAATAATGAAAGAATAAAATCACATATCTTTAAGTTCACTAAAACTACTAGAGAATATCCACAGTTTTAAAAAAAAAGACACTTCGCTCTAAACGTACCTTACAGATAAAACTGAGATATTTCAATATAATGCTATGATAGTGATGATTCTAACAAACCAGCAGCTCTTCAGAAGACACGAAGCCCTAAAGAAACAAATGATTCTCTCAGGTGATTCATGTAGTGCCACAAACACCAATTCAGAAGAGATCAAATCTTCTTTGGGACTGGACCCTCTCCCACCCGTTGCTGCAAACAGTTGTTCCACCAGTGGGCAGTAATAATAATAAAAGACTACAAGCTTTTAATATTATTATTATTATTATTAGTAGCAGTAGTAGTAGTGTTAGAAACAGTTATTTTAGTGGTAGTAGTATAATATTTTTGCTCAATGAGTATTTTTGTGAATTTTATTTAGAATTTGTGCTTGTCTGTATTTCAGAAATGATTAATTATAATTATTATTATTATATGTGTAACCATGACTATGTCATATTATTATAACAGTGGGAATATTTAGGTTGGTTGCTTTTCTTTTTATATTATTTTTTTAAATTTAATGTTTTGCACGATGGGCTGTCAGCCTTGTTGCCTTGCTGCAAGATTAGTTCTAGGTTTAAATCTTGGCCAAGTGCCTTTCTGCATGGAGTTTGCAGGTTCTCCACATGTATGTATGAGTTCTCTCTGAGTACTCTTCTTCATCCCACAGTCCAGAAACAAGAATATTAATTAGCCACTCTATATTACCCTTAGCTGTGAGTGTTTGCATACATGGTTGTTTGTCTATGTTTGACTGGATGGAGTTTTTTTTTTTTTTTTTTTTTTACTTGTTCAAAGGCATCTCTTTTTTAATTGTCCTCTTTTGTAAACAGTTGTGCACGTTTTCATGATGTGTTATTCATTTTAACAACATGTAAATTTGTCTTACGAATTCAAACTTCAAGTATTACTGTAAAAATAAAACACTTTTTACCACTGTGATTAAACTTTAGTTTATTTTGTTCTTCTCCTGCTGGTCTGTATGTATCTGCTGCGACCGAAGCTTTCTCTGTTGTATGCCCAGGCCAAAAATCTTTTGAGCTTGTGTGTTTTGGCCTCATCTTGATGCACCCTTCTCCTGCTGCACAAACTCTTGCCAAATCCTGCAGCTTTGTTTCACCTTCCCAGACTGGGAACAGAACACAAAATACTGTTGCAGTTTGTCTCTCTCACTCCCTTCTAACATAGAACTTATTTAACTTTTTTTTTTATTTCTAATATTTCACATAAATTACTTTTTATTTTCAGTTCAACTAAAAACTTAAAAAAACCTCAACTTTTGTTATTGCTTTTTATCCTAATATGCAAATAGTTTCCATCAATATAGAGAAGTATCAAAACCTACCAAAATACACACAGAACTAGAGCGTTAAACATCTAAAACCAATGTCTTGTATTAACACCCCTTCATGTGTCAGAACGGTGCAATCAAAGTCCACATGAAAATTCAACTGACAATTTGTGTCACGATTTGAAAACTGAAAACAGGTGTTATTCTATACTATTTGCAAAGAAGAAAAGAAGAATATTTTAAAATCATGTGTCATTTTCCTTCCACTTCACAAGTATGCACTTTGTTGCGCTGGGCTATCACAACATAAAATATATTAAAGTTTATGGTTATAATATGACAAGACATGGCAAAGCTAAAGGGTATGGATACTTTTGCAAAGTTCTGTGCAATAATTTAGCATCAAAACAATGTTAGTAATGAAAGGCATTTTCCCCAAAAAAGAAGTTTCCCTTTAAAAGAGGTCCCCACTGTTTTTGGGGGCTGACATAAACCATTTGTGTCTGTTTCCTCATATGGCTAAGCTGTGGTAGATAAAGTCAAAATGATAAGCGACAGTCTGGCAGCTTTTTGCAACAGGAGACCATACGGTATGTGTGGGATAAGCATGTTTCTTATGGGAAGTGTTTTTCAGGCAGATAGTCCCTCCTTTGCAAGAAGAAAAACAGGACAAATTGAATCTAATCATGCTAGGACTTCATTAAGGCGCCCCCTATCTATTATCAGAAACCAAGGGCAGTGGAAGGAAGAGGGTGAAAAAAAAGTCCAAAGAAAGACATAAAAAGCAGGCACAAACATGTCTAAGAGAAGCTTGGGGTTTGGAGAGAAGGGGACCACATGAGCCTTCTCTCATTTGTGTCCATTGTGACAGATGCAGGGGCCCAACCACAGTCCATATGTGAAGATTGGAGGCTTACAAGGGTGAATGTGCTGATATATTAAGTCTGCAACTCTCATATCCTCTTGAAATAAAAGCCTCAGCAGATATACAATATACATTCATCCGATAGCTAAGTTTATAGTATGTGTTTATACACCGAGATAAATGTAACCCTTCTAGTCAGGAGATCCTGCAAACATCCCTGGTTCATCTATGCTCTCCAGGCTTCTAGCAAATGTTGAGAATGTCATGTGAAAGCTGAGACAGCAACACGGTTTAACAAAGAAACAGGGATGAAGCCTGAAAAAAATGGGACAGCTTACCTCTAAATAGGCCACTAGATTTGGAAAAACAAGAAGTCAAAGAACGATGTTTGCACAAAGCTCAGGTTTCCAAGTTTAATATATTAGCTCTCCTCAGTAAATTTCGGACTCGTCCTACGTAAACGCTCCAGTGCAACTGCAGTTGTAAACCAGTTAATTCGGGAAGATGATTTGCTCATGAAATTGATGGGATCTCTCTCTTTTTATGCTAACTTCTACTCTACCTATTTTCCAATATTACCATGGTAACAAACCACCACTATAGTGTCATATACATGCCACTCTTTCACTCACACTGCATGAGGTAAATCTCCTCCTATTTCCTCACAGCATCAGCTTTGTCTTTTTCCTCCTGCTAAATCACACATTTCTTTCTGTCATTTTACACCATCATTTAGCCTTATTTTCTGCACATCTTTTTTCATTATTCAGTCTTGCCCAATTAAATATCAGAAAAAGGCTAGTAGGAAATTTTAAAAGAGGTGATTTTAAAAAGACTATTTAAAAGTATGTTTAAAATCTTGTGTAGTTTTGTAGTTTCATCTGCAAATCAGAAAATAAAACTCAATTTTTTTCTGGTGTGACTTTTCTGCAGTGTGTCTGATATTGGAGAAAGCCTTTACAAGCAATGGAGCCCTTCCCCCACTCCTCCACAAAAACATTCACCATACTTCTGTGTACGTGTGTCAGCATGATGAATAAAGAACGGAACCAGGGCATAGGGTGACTTCACACTTAAACAGCCCGTTTACAAGTAATTTACAGAACTGCAGGAGAGGGGAGGCCCAGTGGAGTTTCCCAAATAAAGTTCTCAGATATACGAAATAAAGAGTAAAGAAAGGCTGTGGAAAAAAACTTTGAGTAGGCCAATGGGGAACATGTACTATCTTAAATATGGTTTCCTAAGCAAAAAGTATTTGTCCTATTCTTTCTTTATTGAGATCATTTTTGTTCAGTTTAAAAGAAATATGACACTAGAATAAAATCAGAAAACCTGCAAGTCAGGCAGTGTGCTTGAGGTTAAAAAATCCCAGAAAAGGAAAGGGTCATAAATAAAAAATGGTGCAGCGGAAAGGTAACAGAGGAAGAGCTCAAAATCAAACGGGCTTACAATCAAATCCAGAACACACTGATTTTTTCTTCTTTTCTTTCTACGATGATGACTTTTTTAAACAACTACTTTGTACAGTGTAACTGCCGAAACACTTGCTTTAGTTTTCCATAACCTGACCTTAAACTTGTACAAACAAAGATGTGCCACTGCAAGGATTTGCACATGTAAAAGTGGATGAAAATGTTATATTCGATACTTTTGGCACATGGAAGTCAGAAAACTTAGAGCTAATACAATTTAATTTTAAGCAGACCTAAGGAGTTGAAATGTGGCATTATGAAATACATAGGCCATGGGGAGAAATGACCCTTTTAAAATAAAGCTGGCTTTTTGAAACAAAAGTTTACTTTAAAAATAAATTACATTTTGAAATAAAAACTGCTGGTATTACATAAAAATAGCTTCAACAATAATTTCAATTATTGGGTAGAAATTTAATATAAAAAACATTCATATTAACAAAGCTAATTTTAAAAGGAAAACGAAATATATTTCATAATAATAAGCTGAGAATATAATATGCATTCAATTATTTCACAATTTCATTGTCACATTATATGTTTATCTATTATTTATTGATGTAGATACTTATTTCATAATGTTTCATTTATTTATTTAATTTTGAGCACTTTGGCGTTCCATACAGACCCTGGTTAAAGTGTTGCAAAAAAAAAACAAACAACACAGGCAATTATAGGAGCATTTATGTAGAGATGCATCTCAATAAAATCGAAAACCTGTTTTAGAAATTCAATTTAAATAGTAAAGCTCAAAAATGATATGGATCTATTGTGCATAGACTGATACCATCCAAGTATATATTTCTACAAATTTAACCAATACAAACAGGAGGTTTAATCCATACATGTTTTGGCTATGCCATGAGCAAAACAATCATGGGGAAGACTGCTGATGTGAAACAGTTGTATAGCGGACAGTCTATGACATCATCATTTTTGTCCTTTTTTTTATTGGTCTTCTATAATATTCAAGTGTTCTGTGATATCTCTGATATCTCATTGTGTATGTTATGAATCTATATAATTTATGAGTTTCACTTTCTGAGTTCAATTAGTGACGTAAATAACCTTTTTTATGAAATTGTAATTTATGGTGTGGTGCGAGCCTTTACAAATCAAGAGTCTCCAAATGGTAGTGCAGAAGATTATTTTTCATCTACAGAATACAAATCTGATTGCTGCCAATCATCACCTTAAAGTGGATTTAAAATAGTATCTCAAATCAAGCTTTTGCTATTATTATATTGATGATGGTATTTTAATTATAGCAAAAGCTTTGATGAAACAGTTGGGCGGCACAGTGTAGCAGTGATTAGCACTGATGCCTCACAGCAAGAATGTCCACACTTTCTGTGTGTGTGTGTGTGTGTAGTTTGCATGTTCACCCCATGCACCAGTGGGTTTTCGCCAGCTTTACTGGTTTCTTTCCTCAGTACAAAACAATGTTAGCTGAACTTGGGATTCCAATTTGTCCCGGAATAAGAGTGTTAGTGTGAATCTTGTATATCTCTGTGCTGGCCCTGAGGATGGACTGGTAACCACGTAATGTACTCAACCTCTTGCCTATTGACCACTGAACAGAGGCCTCAACAAGCTTGCACCTTACACAGGATGAAGTGTTTATGGACAATGAATAATTCAGTGAATGAAACAGTGTGCTCCTAGTTTTAAAAGGTGTGCTCCATTTGAATTTTGAGGGTGAACTTTTTGAGTTCCAAGAGAGAAATATCAACTGGAGCACCCCTTCATTTAGTCTCATTAAATCTGTTGTACATATAGTATGGTCCAATGAAAATTGTCTTTCAGTGTTTAAATGCATATAATTGGGAAAAAAAAATACTGGCTTATTTTGCTGATAGCATTTACCCTGGTCATTTAACGACTTTTAACGCAGTGAGAAAGCACAGTAAGACTTCTGTATAGTTTCCCACATAAACAAAACCCTGTTGTTGGTGTGCAGGTACTGGCATTTATACTATTATTTGGCTTTTATGCATTAATGCATTGTTGCTAATAGATGAATTATCTCTCTAGAGATAAAAATTGTCCTTAGAGTTTTAAATAATCTAAATAGGGAATGAATAAATCCCTTCAGATACAACTTTCTCCTTAACTTTAGACATCCAACCAAAGATCTGAGCCAGTTTGCAATCCAATATAATTTACATGTGCACACCCCACAGCCCTAATCAGTGATATTATATAAGACAATCAATATTGAAAAATTAGGATTTGCTTCAGATCGTCAACAATATTTATAAAATAATTCTTAAGAGGTGTTGTGTTTCTTATTTGAGCTAAGGAGAAAAGACAGATAATTAGGGAGGTCACTTCTTTGTAAGAAAAATCGGATCAAATCGGATCAACAAATCTTCAATCTAATACAATAGTCTGTGGACATTTCATATGGGGATTTGAGGCTTGTATGCAACAGAATCTGAAGAAAGTTATAATGTATAATTTATGTTTGAATGGAGGCAGCGTCTCATGCCAGATGTCTGGATGCTTCAGCCCTGGGAATGATGCACTGACTTTCTGAAATCATCCGCAACTTGTTGTGCCCTGGCTTTTTTACTGTTCAATGTCTGCATTGATCTGAGCATTAAGAATGCTTTTAAAATGTCACAGCTGACAATGCACAATGTATCTGGATGGCAAACTATTAAGAACCTTTTTTATGCATCCTTCAAGGGTAAACGGCTTTGCTCGAAAGTCAGGAAGCATGCCTATATACAGTGTGCTTAAGGGACTTGCAGTTAAACAGAAACATTTCAGGCCACATTACATGTGCTGCATTGCAGTAAGGGTTGTCACAGCTCCTACTAGAGATGATAGGCTGAGAACATTTAGCCCTCAGCCTGAATTTTAGTGAAAGATTGCTGTAGAGCAGCAATGTGCCCAACTTTACTCTGGTAATCACAAGCAAATCTATTCCTAAGTCTCCATGGTGCTTTGAATTCCACAAAAAAATTCTTTCTGTAATAGTCTCGAAGTAAGGTAGGCCACTCCATCAGGATTTTCTGTCACTTGTCAAAAACTTTGTCTACAATATGACATGAACAAAAACACATCCCAACCTGGTTTTCTGTTGTCTGCCCCAAATCTCAGATCTTGAGTCTGGCATGCCAGCTCAGGCTAATTACAACAGAAACTCCCACAGCTCACTCTGCTCCCTGCAGACTTAAACACGCATCAAGCCTTACACAGCAATCTAAACACAGGTTTGGCCTTTCAACACAATAGTTAAAAGAAGCAGCAACATAAATCCAGCAGCACCAGACCAAATTAGCCTTATTGATGAGGTACACAACCCGGTGGTAATTAGTTCCCCTGCTAAATCTTTAAATTACCTCCCAGCACTCAGAGGAAATCACCATTAAGCCAAGCGGTTGTCTTTTTATTACAACTAATCAATGGGTCAGATGCATTATTACAGAAGAGAAAATATTTAATTAGTTCTTCAAGCGGATTTTTTTTTTCAAATTTTAAATGTATGCAAATTCATAGTTGTATTATTTAATATTTCTCAATGAGAGATTGTGCACTGCAATTAAAGAAGTTGTTTTAAAGCTTTTTACACATCTTTCCAGGGATAGACATGAATGTGGCTCGCACTTTAAGAGTGGGACACTATGGCACATGAGCCCACACAGAATGGGAATCTGGTTAAAACAGTCTTGAGTCCATTTTTGTCTGAAGCCAATAGAGACAACAGTGGTAAACCACAATGTAAAAGTAGAAGGTCTCTTCACACAGTCCTCACCATCTGTGCGGTGTATCTTTCTCTCCAACGTGCTTTGCTTTACAAGGCTTGGATAAACGAACATGTTAGAACCGAGCCAGGTAGAAAAAAAAAAGCTATGTTTTACTTAGGATTGTTTTCTATTTCCCTACTGTTCATTGAGCTTGGGGAATTTCAAACTGGGAAAGGCAATTTTATAAGGAATGTGTTTCAATTAATAGCCATGTAGTCATATAATTCAAATCTGTGGCTGAAGGGAAGTTGAAGGGATATGTATGTCTTAGTCCTATTGTGGTTCAAAACGAATAAAAAATGTAGATATTTTACAGGTCACATAAAAATTAAGGAATTTGTTATGTTGTCGATGTTATCGATCTGCAAAATATCCTACAATGCCAGAATAATAATGTTTCCCACATAATTTGATCAAACATACCAATTTTATATCTATTCCTACTATTGCTTTAACTTGCAAACCTATCTATGTAACTCCAGCAACTTGCTTGGCCAGCTAAGGTATTGAATCATTTCAATGTTCGGTTTTCTCCTCAGGATAATCAGATCTGGTTGTAAACCAAAGCTGGCCTTTTTGAGAACAGAAAAATGCTCAGTAACTCTATGCTCCTCTACATGAATGAGTTTGTTCGGCTGAGAAGCATTTTTCTACATCATTATGAAGCAACCGGGGCTGTTGAGGTCGCTGGCATTTGCGAAACCAATGCATTCTTTGTAAAAGTAGTTCTGGATATGGAGACATTTGCTCAGTGGTTAAGATATTTTAAGGTTGTGTAATGTATGACTGTTTCTTTTCTAGTAAGATGCAATTTTGCCATGAATAGAAGATTTAACATGCTGGCAACTACAGACAAAGCATTATAAAACATCTCACCCGGTTTTGTGTGATCTAGTTTAGGTGGTTACAGATTTTTGTTACCTGGCAAGCTGTCACTCCACATCTGCTTTCCAGTCTGGTGGCTTCTGATGGACGGCAGGGGCTTGGATGGATGATTTAGTGCAGATTTGCTTTTGAACAGAGAGAATATCATGAGCAGATGATGCTTCCTGATGCCCAGCTTGTTCAGTTATGCCAAGTGCCTTGCACATGTGCCGTAGTACTGAGGGGGCGGTGAGAACAGAAGGTCTGGCAGCCGTCAGCACAGCCAGTCTCAAGGTCTAACCCCCTCTCCATTAATTTGCCTCAAAGAAGGAGGCAAAGTGAATAATTGCCCCTTTTAAAAGGTCAAACAAAGAAGCTCTCATTTCTGAATGAAACACTGTGAGAACACATGCACCTGCTTTATTCAAAGGCAACCTTTTTTCTTGCATAAGCCGAACACAAATCGCACTGAGACCCACAAGTCAGCCTACTCTGGTCACGCTGAGGAGGACTAAGCATCCCCAGGCAGGCAGATGTGCTACTATCCCCTGCTCTCATCCTGATGTCACCACACCACAGGGAAACAGGGGGAAGCAAAGAGGCGTAACATTATCACAGCGGAGACACAACAATGTGGGAATAGGAAATTAGTAGAGATAAGAAACGTGGTGAAGCAGACAAGGCAAGGAGTGACAACCAGACAATGAGACAGGACACCTCAGCGTCAGAAGATATATGTTACAACTGGGATCAACAATTGGATCCCGCAGCTGAACCAGAGCTTTGTCACTGCTGCCAGAAGCCAAGTTCCTCTGTGGACTCTCATGTGTTTTTGCTCTTTTTCTCAGACTATGTTCTTTCAAAACACCAAAACTCTTTCAGATAAACCTTGTAGTCGTACTAGGAGGTCTGCTTCACCTGCAGCAGACAACTTGGGAAAGAGACTGTACTGATGAAATTTCATATCCCACGGGAGACATATATAAAACCATCTCTTTCCAGCCAGATATAAGCAGGAAACCCCTCCAGCTGATTTTTTATCTTTTAGAACATTCAGTTTAATGGCAATACCACATGTGGCTGCACCACAGCCTCTTCACAGCCTCTTCACAGCATGCATTGAGTTATCATGAAAACAGACAATGACTGACAAATTCAGACAGCATGTTTTGTATTTACACTACCGGTCAAAAGTTTTAGAACAGTTTTCTCTTTAATAGTTTTCTTTATGTTTGCCTATTGACTGTTGACTATTTACATTGTACATAGATTCTCACTGAAGGCATCCAAACTGTGAAAGAACACATATGGAATTATGTAGCAAACACAAAATTGTAAGAAAAGCATTTAAATATGTTCTATATTTTAGATTCCTTAGAGTAGCAGTCCTTCGTGTGATGACTGAAATAAAAGACCCTTCAAAATGCCCTTGCTGGACTCTTAGATTTAGTCAAAACAACCTTTTGCCCCCATGTCAATAACATCCTGAGACTGCAAGTGTTGCCTGAATGCCTGTGAATACATGTCAGTGTATGTCTTACATTGTCTTATTTTGATACGAAGCTTAGAAAAAGCTTTATAAGTAATTCATTATAAATTAACTTTAAATAGGGGTTAATGTTCTAAACTTTGGATATAAGAATCATATTAGCCAGCCGATGAGAAAACTAAATTCTAGTATTTTGACAGATTTTCTGAATAATTTAGATATATTATTCATGCATACTCAGTTCAAAGAAGCTATAGCAACAATCATAAACAGAGGGGGATTCATGAACTGATACCTAAGGTGTATGGGTAAGCAATTAAGATGAAATGAAATGACAAACCAATCAAACATTTGTCATCAAAACTGGAATAAAGTGAAATAAATCTAGTTTCAGAGTTTAAAATGAAACAGAAAATTAATTACCAGCTATAAAAAATAAGGATTCAGAGTCATCAGAAATTATTTTGTGTGTTTTGACCAATCCTTTGAGATGCTTAGACTGATAAGATGTCAGTCCACTTTAAGAGAATCTCTCTAGCCAGAAAAAAAGCGAATTTAGCTTGATTAAACAAAAAGACTATGAGAAATCAGAGGTAAAGATGTCAGATAAAAATACTTTGATTATTTTCCAGCTTTTGAGTATTTTAACCAGCATGGTAAATTGTGCATCCTTGACTCCCATGGCACAAACTGTTAAAGCATGAAGACACTAGCAGGGAGGTAGAAAATCAATTTGGCTGTGATAAAGTGTAGCGACCATGCGTCTGTTGATCCCAGCTGCCTAAATATAACTTTTGTCAAAGTACCAAAGGTAAAAAATAAAGCAGATGTTGGTGTTTATCCCGAAATCTATCTGTCTGCCCTAGCACAAAATCATTTCACAGAGGATTCACTGACTACTTTCTTGGGTGCATGTGGGCTCTTTGAGTTGGTGTGCTCTCCTCTGTTTAGTGAACACAGTTGTGTCCTCCTTCATCCATACTATGTAACTCCACTAACTATGTGCAGATACAGTATCCTACCATCCTTGGTATGGGAACGTTAATGCTATGCCCCTGAATCCACAAAGCAAGAATCTGATTCCCTGAGTTTTATCTTATTATTCTCTGCAATTTAAGTAGCCAGCCAACTGCACCAATTTTCGACAGCTAGGGAAGATGTATATCTGCAAAGTAGACAGAACTTTTAGGTAACTACGTGCCAGATAAAGACGTTGATAACATGTTTAACATGTTTGGGATATAACATCGTGCTGAGTTTGTGTATAGCAAGGCCCAGTAAGACAACTGAGCCTTGGAAACAGCCTTGTAACACACTCATTTGTGTAACACTCATCCGTTTTTGTAACTATGCTAAATTACCAACTAGATAGGGACAATTTAACAGTATCTATGTATGGCAGGATTTGAAAACTTTGGGGGATACAAAACCGCAAGGTGATATGGGACTCTAAAGGGTTTAAAGTTCTTCTAATGAGATGCAGAGAAAGAGACTTCTCTTTCTCTAGCAAAGAGTTTTCTCCAGTTGTGTGGAGCATAGAAAACCACATGATTGCCCCTCCCTCACCTGTTAGCAGGCTAAAAGAGGGCTTAGTTTTCTCTTGCTTATAAAATGATACATTCAAATGTTTGAAACTATTTGCAAAAGCTTTCACAGCATTCATGGACACAATATTGGATATTAAACTCTGCGATTCTTATGCATCACAGACTTGTCATTGTTGTATTTCCTACTGAAACCTCAAAAAAAAACGACATATATCAGTTTTGGTGACATAAAAATCTTTTAACCACCTCATCCAGAGCCTAAGTTTCATATTGTTGAATTCCATTTCATCCTTATGTCTGTGTTTAATATTTGCTGTTAATGTTTTCCTCATAACCTTTTCCACAACTCTTTCCAAGCTTTTGCTGTGAGACAGATAGTGAATCCACAGATGTCTAAACAAAAAAAAAAATGCAGCCAACTGTCTGAAGAAACTAACCTGAACACCCCACCTTCTGTTCAGTTGTACATTAGTGTTTAGGTTCACATTACCACCCCCGCTCAACTCAGGAGTAAGTGTTCAGGGAAGTATTACATTCATGAACACATAAAGTAGCACATCCAGTTTCCTGCAATTTTGGCATTCCTGGAAACTACTGCTATCCCACAGAGCCACAGCGAAGCTTGGTTGTTATGAGGAGGAAAAAGAAACAGAAGTAAAACCAAATGCACAGTCAGCTATCCTTCAAGCTAAACCAGTCTCATAGTGAGACAGACTTGTCTAGCATTAAAACTCACAAGTGAACATTTCATTTGAAACACACAATGCCCAGAAAAATTTCTGGTGTGAAATGATTGCATGGTTTGTGTACCAAAATACGACTCTGAAATTGGCATTTTCCTCACATCTCCATAATTAGTTTCTCTTATTTTCAGAAAGCTGAAGTCTTGCAAGATCTTAATTGTAAAATATAGTTTGTATGCATGGAGCATGTGTGTTTTACCTGAGAGATTTGCTTTCTGCTAAAAAACAAATACTGCATATACAGTATGTGGCTCTTTTGCAGAAATATAATTTGGATAAAGATCATAACAAACAGTGTTTATGCACTATCCTTAGAAGCCCTGGCAAAATAAAGACATTATTAAACAGCAAGAGAGGAGAAACTCTTAGTGGACCCACATAGAGCTAAAATTAAAAAATCTGGTAATTGCCTAAATAAGCGAAGGGACAAAGAAACTAATTTATGTTTCAAAAGGGGCACCTGCATTTTTTTACTTAATTTCTTATCAGGTAACTTTTTAAATTCCACTTCAGTTTTCAATCTGAATTAATGACTCTATTATGAACAGCACACACAAATGAGCAAAAGGAAAAAACATTTAAAAAAATTTTTATACATCTGTGCAGACCTTTTGAAAGTCTATAGAGGAAGCACGAACAAAAGGTGCTTTTGAAATTAAATTGTGCGTACCTCTGCACTGATCGTAGCGCAATAAGCATAATGATTTTTTTAAATTAACAGAAGCCACTTTTTTATTAGCAAACACCGGTGAGGGGAAATGGTTTTCAAGCATTGAAATTAGCCCTTTAAGCATTTGGCTGCTGGTTACCAGTAGGTGGCCAGTGTAGTAAAAAGACCGGAGAAACCATGAGGGGCTGGTGTGAAAGGAAAGACATTCATTCAATCAGTCATACTTTTTCTCCACAGTAATTATGAGTACTCTTTTTCCTCCACAGACCGGCTGCTTTTATGTTAGTAGGAATAGAGAAGTGATTTAGAGTGCCACTTCACTGAGGTACCTCTTTCAACTACCCTGCCTTTAAAGAATTCAGTGTGAAATAATGAATATGTCTAAGGGTTGCTGTTCGAATGCTGGGAAAGTCTTTGGAGCAGCACTTTTCTAAAATAAAAAACTAGCAGGACCACAGTTTTGCATGGAGAAACAAAGTCATGGTCATAGCAGACAAGCCGAAAAAGGCACAAAAACACAAAACACAAATAATACTTTTTAAGGAAAAGTGATGTTTATTGAAATCACAGAGGAAGGATAAACTGTTGGGCATCATTCTGAGTCACGGCTGCAACAAAGAAAAGTTGTTTTCTCCTTTAACGACTGCAATCGGTGTTTGTCTCAAATGGCTGAGGGGGATGGAGCGATGAAAAAAGATCCATTCTCTAATGAAAATGGGGTAGGTGACATAAGAAAACTTATCCAAGCCTATCATCACACCTCACTAATGGAAAATGAGGGGGATCAGATAAGAATTTCAGAAGGAGACAGACTAGCAGACAGAAAAGGAAGCCCCCTGCTTATGTCACCTCCGCCACTTCTGCGAGTGCTTGTCAGGGTTCATTTCCCCCACAGCTGCCAAGGGACCCCTCTGCTTTTCTGCTGGAGCCAAATGAACCCCCCCCCCACAAAAATAAAAAAAAAACAGACAGAGGAACAATTCTTTGCAGAGACCTTCTATATTAACCCTTAACTGCAATGATATTTGTAAATTATTCGCCAGTGAAACATTCTGACATACCCAACTGAAAAGATTTATTACTTATACGTATTATAACACATACAACAATAAATGACTAGCTCCTTAAGCCAAGACAACTTCACTTTACTCTACACTGTTTCAATGAGTTAAGCTGCTGAAACGTTGTGTTTTATCTTGCCATGAAAGTTGGCCTCTTATGTGTCTTACAGGTACATCTAAAAAAATTACAATATAAAAGTGCAATACTTTTTGCCAGTCATTTCAGAAAGTGAAATGGTTATTTGATAGAGATTCATCACACATAAAGTTAATTATTTCAAGCTTTTATTTCTTATTATTTTTTATATGAGCTTCACTTCTGAGATGACTACCAAAAAATATTGCACTTTTATTCAATATTCAATTTTTTGAGATGTGCCTGTATACGGGGCTGCCCTGTTTGTCACAATCATATCGTGAGTCACGTCTGATGTGTCCTGCATTGTACAAGATGTATATATTGAGATAAAGGGTGTCAACTGTACAGTGTTATGCAGCATCAGAACAGTGAATGTTATTTTTGCTGTGTCACCATCTCACTATTTTGTGTGAATTTATCAGAAGGTAGGTCAGACATCGAGCTGCTCCAATCTTTCGGCATCCTGAGAAGAGTTGAGTCTTCATTACAACAGACAGAGCGTGAGCATAGCATTCGATTATGAAAAGTTATTATTTCTGTGACGTAGCACTGTCATTTCTGTTGCAGTGCACATACTGTAAACATGACATTTCAGAAGCCCCTTTTAGATCATCCATCTGTCTGGTAATTAACACATGTTCTTTCTACCTCGTAGTCAACTGAAAAGTACTGACGGAATAGAGGATTGAAGTGGACCCACCAATTCTGTGCCACGCAGCAAAAAGTAACAAACCCAAAACTCTATAAACTGGAAGGCCTAGTACACGATTACGGAATCAGAGTGACATAGATTATAAAACAAAACAAAGAGAGAACGTACTGCAACAGTAACCTGCACTGCACACAGTATAGATGCAACGTACGATTGTTCAGTGTCTATCTGATCTGAAAAATAGGTAGATCAGAAGAATCTTTGTCTTGATTTAAAGCACTGAATACATCTGAAAAGCCAGCTTAAGGACTGCAACAAAGAACTGAGCCCTGAAGGAGAATTCCCCCCAGGGTAAATCTTCCACTTATTATATTACATTACTATTATTACATTTATTACATTGCTTAGGTGAATACTGCAAGTTCTAAACCACACCCTTTTGGTTCCATAATCCCTGCTAGATAGTATGTAAGCACACGTCCTGTTATCTCAGCCGATCGAACTGTGAGATGTAAAAGGACAAAGTGATCTATAATTAGGAGGGTTCATACTTTGGGTGTTAATTGTAAAACTGTGATCTGAAATGAGTTCCAGTTGTGGTACTTGATGCTGAAATGTTAGGCAGATTCACATTAGTTTGATGGGGTTTTAAAAATGTCTCTTCCTCATCATCACTCATAATATTTTGTAATATTGGGTTTTATCTCCCATTTATGGATTCAGAGTTGGTGTTGCCAAGACCTTGTCAAATGACCATAAAGTAACAATACCACATTATGACAATTGCATATGCAATTTGGTCCCTCTATAGCATTGGATTTGCTGTGTAACAATTACAGGGGTTGGACAATGAAACTGAAACACCTGGTTTTAGACCACAATAATTTATTAGTATGGTGTAGGGCCTCCTTTTGCAGCCAATACAGCGTCAATTCGTCTTGGGAATGACATATACAAGTCCTGCACAGTGGTCAGAGGGATTTTAAGCCATTCTTCTTGCAGGATAGTGGCCAGGTCACTACGTGATACTGGTGGAGGAAAACATTTCCTGACTCGCTCCTCCAAAACATCCCAAAGTGGTTCAATAATATTTAGATCTGGTGACTGTGCAGGCCATGGGAGATGTTCGACTTCACTTTCATGTTCATCAAACCAATCTTTCACCAGTCTTGCTGTTTGTATTGGTGCATTGTCATCCTGATACACGGCACCGCCTTCAGGATACAATGTTTGAACCATTGGATGCACATGGTCCTCAAGAATTGTTCGGTAGTCCTTGGCAGTGACGCGCCCATCTAGCACAAGTATTGGGCCAAGGGAATGCCATGATATGGCAGCCCAAACCATCACTGATCCACCCCCATGCTTCACTCTGGGCATGCAACAGTCTGGGTGGTACGCTTCTTTGGGGCTTCTCCACACCTTAACTCTCCCGGATGTGGGGAAAACAGTAAAGGTGGAGTCATCAGAGAACAATACATGTTTCACATTGTCCACAGCCCAAGATTTGCGCTCCTTGCACCATTGAAACCGACATTTGGCATTTGCATGAGTGACCAAAGGTTTGGCTATAGCAGCCCGGCCGTGTATATTGACCCTGTGGAGCTCCTGACGGACAGTTCTGGTGGAAACAGGAGAGTTGAGGTGCACATTTAACTCTGCCGTGATTTGGGCAGCCGTGGTTTTATGTTTTTGGATACAATCCGGGTTAGCACCCGGAACATCCCTTTCAGACAGCTTCCTCTTGCGTCCACAGTTAATCCTGTTGGATGTGGTTGGTCCTTCTTGGTGGTATGCTGACATTACCCTGGATACCGTGGCTCTTGATACATCACAAAGACTTGCTGTCTTGGTCACAGATGCGCCAGCAAGACGTGCACCAACAATTTGTCCTCTTTTGAACTCTGGTATGTCACCCATAATGTTGTGTGCATTTCAATATTTTGAGCAAAACTGTGCTCTTACCCTGCTAATTGAACCTTCACACATTGCTCTTACTGGTGCAATGTGCAATCAATGAAGACTGGCTACCAGACTGGTCCAATTTAGCCATGAAACCCCCCGACACTAAAATGACAGGTGTTTCAGTTTCATTGTCCAACCCCTGTACATTTAAGCTCCACATTGTTCAGAAAATTTGCAAAAGTAGGCAGAATCAGGATACTATTGACTCAAGTCGACTCAAATTAGTAATGCCTCATAATACATTTTGGTTTATAGCTCGTTTGTAAAATGTGGTTTTTCATGTCATACTTGATTTACCCACCGAAAGAACTATTTTCTTTGCAGCCGATCTTCTATATTGAATTACAAGACTGACTGAAGTTTTATTTTCAGTTATCTCTCAACCCCCAACATCTGATTATAAAATCATCTTAAAACCAAGTGATGTATAGTGGAACGTGACAGAATAGCACAGGCGCAGAACTGTGGAGCCAGGTTTCATTGGAGTAATCATAAACTGCTGTGTTGGTGACCACAGAGCAAAATAAATAGAGAAACTTCAAACCTCTGAATTAATGATCACTATGCCCTTATTGTAATGGGTTTTTTTGGACCAGAACTGTGGATGGAAAGGGGACAGACACAGTGAATTGCCACTACTGAGAAAAAAGGCACTGATCCGATGTCTTACTGTGATGTTTGGATGTAAAGCTGGCACCCTGAGTAAGAGCAGTCTGTTCTCACATGGCCCGCCAAATACACATGTCTGCAACATCCAGGCATGCCAAAAAAAGCCTAAAAGCAATGCCGTTTAAGGTCTACCTCACATTTAGGCACCCGATTATGATTATGATCCACCCTAAGCACAATGATCATGGAGATTCATGAATTTGCCAAAACATTCATATACTTGTTTGGTTTAGTTCAAATTCTCACTACCAGTTTCAGAACACCTCAAAATTATAAGCAAATTCTGTCAAGACATGCACATTTATTTATTTCATGATAACTTATTATTATTATAAATTTTCTCCCTTTCGGCCCCACTTGGTGGGGCGGGGGGTTTGGGCTTATTCACAGAGACCCAACCCCAGGCCAGGCTCTAGGGTGGGGACCCGCCCCCCGCTTTGGGAACCCCTGGCCTAGTGTTCTTATATATTCTTATAGTATAATAAGGAGAAACTGAAAACTGCCTAAATCACAGCAGGTCACGGCAGGTCGAAGCATTATAAAAACCGGTGATCGCGTTGTTCACAAAATTCTAAACGGTACAAAATTAACTTGTGTACCTTTGCTCTTGTAAGGAAAATAAAACTCATCAAAGATTAATGACTTGAATGACAATAACACCTGATGGGTTTCTTTCCCATTGTAGTATCTGTGTTTTTCATTAAAATTGCCAGTCATAGTTGAGAAAACATTTCCAGAGAAACAAAACTACAGTTGAATAGAGGCCTGTCTGAACTTTAATTAATCTTGTCGTCAATGGCCAATTTTTTCACAATGAACAAGGCTAATTAAGGTGCTTTTTAAAGGTGACATGACATATAATTCTTTAGATAAAGCCATGAATTTGTCTTTGTCTGTGTATGTGAAAAACCCTTTTGTGTCTGAGCTGACAGGGTAATCTAAACTGCCCCTGTTACTCTGGAAACCTTTCAAGAGGTGAAGAAAAGGACAGCCAAAATGGAGATCATCTTGGCCTAAAATTGCAGGTAAATCCTCCATAAGGTCGTCCAATTTCAACAGCTTTACCAATAAAGATAATTTGTGTCAGAGGAATAAAATGACTCAACAAACCCATCAAAACATTGTCTACTACTGACCCTATAAATTTAAATTTTTTTATTTCCAGAAAAGCGTGTGATTTGCATGCAGCACCTTTTGGAACTTGGCCTACAACTGGAGGAGTTCTGATAAACATCAATCTCTCTACAAGGTTTTATTAAAATAAAAACCCAGAAAAAAAGTCCTACCTGAAGAATGCAGGTCCCTGGAGCTGTGTTCTCCTTGATGGACACATTGTAGAAGTTTCTCTCAAAGAGAGGCTCGTTGTCATTTATATCCTGAAGTAAGATGTTGACCACTGATGTGGAAGAAAGGGGAGGTTTCCCTCCATCTGTGGCTACAACAGTTATACTAGGGCTAGGGTTCTTTTCATAATCCAGCTGGGATAGAGTGGTTATAATGCCTGTAATGGAGTCTATACTGAACCAGTTGTAGTAGCCACTTTGGTCTGGCAGGATGCTGTACTTAATGTCCCCATTTGGCCCCTGATCTTTATCTCTTGCAGTTACCTGCAACACAAAGCTGCCTGGGAAGACCACTTCAGGGATCACTTGCCTGTACAGCGGCTGATCAAAAAGAGGAGGGTTATCATTGATGTCAGTCACCTGGATGACAAAGGAAGACTCCGCCCTAAGCGGAGGTGTGCCTGAGTCTGTCGCCATCACCCTCAGCTCATAGGTGTCCCTCTCCTCTCGATCCAGAATCTGGTCCACACACACAAGATATATGATGCTATCTTTCGTTGTCAGGCCAAACTTTCCATCTCCTCCTTCTAATGACACATTCACATTGGCATACTCTCCATAGTCTGGGTCAGTAACTGAGATCCGTGCTACATACTGGCCAGGCTGTGCACCTTCTGAGATTCTAGGAGACCCGTCCTCACTCAGAAAGATGATGGTCATGGTGGGCTGGTTGTCATTGTAGTCCCTTACATGAATGGTTACAAAGGCATTGGTCACCTCTGGATGGGTTGCATTGTCTTGAGCCTGGACCACAATCTCATGGACTCTTCTCATCTCAAAGTCCAGTGGCTTGTTCAAAGTGATGATGCCAGAGCGAGTGTCCACGACAAAGTATCGGTCGGGGTCACTTTGCCTCCTGTTGATTTCATATAGCACCAACCCGTTATCTCCCTCATCAGCATCTGTTGCAAACACCTGCAGGATGTTACTTCCTGGTTGTAGATTCTCAGATATGATAGCATGATAGCGGCTCTGGTTAAAAACAGGAGCATTGTCATTTATATCTTGTACGCTAATATCTAAGGTCATCTGATCAGTTCTCTTGGGTGAACCGCCATCAAAGGCCTCTAAAGATAACGTGTAGGTGGATCTTTTCTCTCGGTCTAGAATGCTGTTGACCACCAAGTCCAGGAAGAGAACCTCACTGCTTCCCCTCCTTGCCTCCAAGGTGAATGCCTGGCCAACATTTCCATCCTTGATAAGATAGCCCTGTGTTGTGAACTGTCCTTTATCACTGTCCACAGCTGGCTCAAGCGGAAATCTAGTGCCAATAGCTGTCTGCTCAGGAATTTTAAAAGTTACTCTTTGTCGGGGAAACTTTGGAGCATGGTCATTTATATCATTTACGTTGATAGTCACTTCTATGGTCACACCTGTCATGGTGACTGCAATAAAGCTGTATCTGTCTCTCAACTCTCTGTCCAGAACTTTGGCGGTTTTAATTATACCCGTGCTTTCATCTATGTCCAAATCACTGCCCACTCCTGTGCCCTCATGGTCAGAGATGAAGTACAAGGAAGCTGTGACACCAGGAGGAAGTCCCGCGCTGATATCACCCACAACTGTGCCGGCTGGTTGTTCCTCATCTAGCTGCAGCTCAAGGGTGCCAAGGACAAAAGATGAATGGAGACTTAAAAGCTGCAAGGCCACATAAACTGTTAGCACTATCCTTGCGCCAAACAAACTCTCAGAGTGCAAAGGATCCATTTTAGACTTTCCAAAACCCTTGGCAGCTGTCTTTATCTTTGCTTCTTCGTTTTAAACCTGAAAACACACAAAGAGGGAAACTTAAGTCATATTAAAATATCATAACACCAGGAACCAAGAACATATTTATTTAATATTTTAAGATATGTTCATTAAAAAATGGAAATGTCTTCAACACCTTCTCATATGTGTTTTGGCTGATTTCTCTACCATACCACAGAAATGGCCTAGTATATAACATTTTCCAACACGTCTTAGCTCAGCTAATAAGTCAACACCTTGTTCCTTTTTGAAAACTCTTTTTTTTATATGAAAGCAGCAAAAGCCTAGGCCACAACAAACCCCCTCAGATAGGGAGTCTAGGAGTATGTCTTTCAAAGAAGGTGAGAAAAAGCACATTTGCCTGGACACCTTGCATGTTTCCTGTAGAAACACATTCTTCGTAAAGCTGGAAGGGAATGTTTCTGTTGCATTTAAAGTGGATATGAACAGTCTACACACTAGCTTTAACGTGACATATGTCCTGTATTATTAAGTGAAAAACCAATAAATATTTTAGAAGGAAAATGTAATTAAAAGAGAAGCTGCAGTAACCTGATTACATAAGTGTGCACTCCCTTTAACTAATAATTTGTTGAACCCCAGGATTTCCATCTTCCACCAGGCCTTCAGTTATAGAGAATCTAAGTAACTGTAAATAATGTTAAACTGTTTTGAAGGATTTTCTTGACATTTGCTCAGTTCCATTCTTTAGCTAAAGCCATGGTTTGCAAAGGGGTTGTAAGGAACCACCATCACCTCATTCTTAAAGGTGGCAGTCTTAAGGTTACAAAAAACCGGATCATAGCAAAGACAGTTATAAATAACTACAGAAAGTATGGAAGAATTGAGGCATTACAAAAACTGGACGTTTCTCTAATTGATAAAAAGACATGACGGAAATTGGTCAGGGAGGTTGACAATAGGCAGACAGAAACACTGATACAGCTGTAGGAATTTCTTTGCGTTCTGCATGTGACAACAACCTCCTGAACTCTCCATATGTTTAGACAAAGGAAAATGGCTGAAAGACTGAATCCTTTTATTCCTAAGAAAGCCAGGCCTGCCAGAAATCTCCAAAATTCTTGTGGAAGACTGTGTAATGGTCTGGTGAAACCAAACTTAAACGTTTGGACAAAATTCAAAGAGTCAAGTTTTGCACAAAAACAACCCAGTATATCATCAGTATATATGGGAAATTCCCTGGTGAGAGGGACTCTTCATGCACAGCACCTCATATCCTACGCAGTTTTTTGGACTGGTAGAATGCTGCAGGCAGCGCAGGATTTGAAAATTAGCTGATTTGTCTCCAGTACCAGTGATGTCTCCATTTAGCTTGATGTTGTTTCAGGTAAGTAATTCAGTGAAGAACAAGGCGAGCTACGCACATTATTGCTATTAAAAATGCATATGCTGACATAAAGTTTCGGCTTGACCCACCTATCTTTCTCAAATGCAACTGCATTAAAAACCTTAATGTTCACAAATTGCAGAGTTTAGTGATAGCTGGGGGTCTTCTCAGTTTTGTTTTGGTTTGTAAGGCAAAGTTGGCTATTATTGACAAGTCAAGATGTGGGATGCTGAGAGAACAGAGTAGTGTTTTTTTTTTATTTCACAGGATATACTGTATATGCCTTAAAGGGAATAAGTACATTAGAGACCCAGCTCATGTTAGATATATTATAGAGATAAAGCCAGAGAGGCCTGAGAGAGACAGTTTGGACATGTAAAGAGGAGGAATAGTAAGTACATCGGTAGAAGGATGGTGAGGTTGGAACTGCCAGGAAGAAGGCCTAGAGGAAGACAAATGGGGAGATTTATGGATAATTGAAATAGGATATGAATGCACACTCTTGCAAAATCTTTTCTTCTTGTGTGTTGCTTAGCCCTGCACCTAATTGCATGATTTCATTACTTTTTCATAGATTTTTAGTTTTATCAGAAGGATTACCAGCGAAAACCAAAAATTATTAGTAATAGAAAATTTGGACTACACCTGCTCTTACACCAATTTCTACCAGTAAACCCGGAAGGATTATTAATTATTATTACTCCCAAGGATTATTAGTGTCATTTGATTTGTTTTTCTGTGTTTGATTTTCTGTATCATTGTAATGTTTTTCCTCATGTACAGCGTTTCGAGTGCTTTGTTGCTGAAAAGCGCTATATAAATAAACTTGACTTGACTTGAATGTAGTGTGTGTGTGAGAGAAGAAGGTGCAGAAGATAGGGTCGGATGGAGTCAGATGATTCATTTTGGCAACCCCTGAAAGGAAAAGGCTGGAAGAAATGTAGTTTTAAAATGATTCAATGTGGTCTAATGTTTTACTGTTTTAAATCACCTCTTGAAGAATCTGAGAAACAACTCAGCAAAACAACTATTAGCAAAACAATTATCAGTAAAACATGCTCAACTGTCCCTTAAATAATTATTTATTGTCTTCTAAATGAAAATGATTTTTATAAACAAAGTTTTTACAGTAGGAAGCATCCCTTAAGAAACAGCAAAACTGGCATGTCACCAACACCCCAACAGACAATCTGTAACTGAGAATGGGAGACACTGTGAAACTGTGTGGAAACTGTTCAACAAGATAGTCACCATCTGCTGAATAATCCTGAACCACTAAGTGGTTGGCACACAGAAAATTATTGGGTCTTTTGAATCAAATACAGAAACTGGCTTCCCAGTTGTGTGTGGTTCTGTCTAGATCTAAGTAATTCAAAACTACTTTCCTTGTTTTCAAAAGAAGTTCTACTTTAATTCGGAGGAAACATATAAAGATGAACATAACACAGTATTGAATTTCTAAACAGCAAAGTTTCTCAAAAAAGCTTTCCAAGACTCCCCCCAGTGGTTTGACAGACACTGACATGGGAGCACTCACAACACGTCTCTGTGTGCATGTGTGTGTTTGTGAGTATGAGTGTACCCACTAAATCCCTCCCATGTGTCTGTGAGCGCAGTGTGGTGATCTGTCTCAGCCACGGTAGTAGCGGTGCGTTTGAGTGACAGAGTAGTAGGCTACAGCAGAATTGAAGGGCTCCACACAGTCTACCTCTTTCCCTTTTTCTGGCTCGACAGCATTATAATTGAGGTCCTCTGGATGTTGGCCATATGTACACAAGATTCCAGACCTAATTTCAGTCAGCCAAAATTTCAAAGCCCACAACACAGAAAATGCTAACATTTTAATGTTGTAAAATCCATTAGTGTAAGCAGTAAGAAACCTATAGGCTCATGTTATAAAGTATGTCGTTTGATAAAGTGTTGCTGATGGCTTTCTGTAGTTGGCCACAGAAGTAAATTCTACCCTAATGTCCTACTTTGAGTTCAAATTCATATTTCTTTCAAGAAGACAATACAAACTCCAAATAAGTCAAGCACTAGAAACTCACTATTACATTCCATTACTTGGATTGTTGTGCAAGTTCTCTTCTTGGCAAAATATATAAGCACACATCCATGACAGCCTGAAAATCTTGACTGTATGAACTTAGTAGTCTCAGTATTGATTTACTTTACTGCAATACTGGGGATGAACTTCAACATCCACAGCACAAAAGGGAGCATTTTAAGGCCCAAGTCTCTGACCAAATGCCACGACTGAAATAATGCATTTTCTAGTTGAGCTCCAGCAGAGGACCTCTGCAGAGCAGCTCAGCCTAATGGATATAGCAGACGCAGCTGGTTAGGACAATTGCACAATACCAAGCATGTGGTTTAAAAAGATTTAATGAAGATAGAAAGCAAAATATCTTTACTAATGCGTATAAGTACACCAAGTGTAGCAAACACAGTCACCCAAAAACAGGCATGATAGGTTTAATTTCTGAAAAACAGAAGTCCAAAGTTAGGGAATTTTATTCATGTAATGGTGATAAGGGACACTATTCTGTAAAAGAGACTCATTGCTCTTGCATTCAGAAAAGAACCATATTGTTTAATGCATCATAGCCATAGACCACGTTTGGTCATTTCCACTAGAACTAGAATTTATCTCCATGCATCAAATACAGTAAAAATGTGGGCAAATGTGCTCTGGTGGGCTACGATTAGACTGAACTATTTGGTCCACATGAAAAGTTCTATGAATTTGTGGCAACGCTATAAAATTTAATTTCACTGATTATTTTCTCATTTGACAAAGAAGAGGGGGCAAAAATTTCAGTCTCTCTTTGTGCAAAGCTGGTCGAGAAACCCCCCAAAAGACTTGCTGATGTAATTACAGTGAAAGGTGGTGCTACAAATATTAACTTGTGGCGAGCTGAATACAAATGCAAGCGATACTTTTAAGAATTCTAACTCTCGATTCTGAAGAACATGCAATATTTTCCTTCTACTAAATAAGTACACACCACTTTATGTTAATTCACAACAGATAATTCAAATAAAAATCATCGAAGTCTGTGGTTGTATGGTGACAAAATGGGAAAATGTTCAAGGGCAATAATTTCATTTCCAGGCACTGTATGTGTGTGAAACTGTTAGTAATAACCTAAGCACTGACACAGTTTCTTTCTGAACCCTTTAAACTAAGCCAGTCGACAAACCATACCAAGCATCTGTAGGCGTTATAAATATGAAACATCTTTCTAAATACAGACAAATATCATTCTGAGCACATCGTCAGATAAACTGAATAGAAAGAATGCAGAAAAACAGGTGATGTTCACACCTTATAATGGAAAATGTACTCCATTTTGTTCAGAAAACATATTTGCTGTATGTACCTGACATATCTCTCAAGTATTAGCTATGTCTTGCACCAGACACGGCTCTGGTTAGGCATGTTTCACTAAAAACAAAAGCAAAAACGTCTTTCTCTCACCTTGAACAAATACAGACACTGCATAAGATTAAAACATCACTTACACAAACCTTTTCTAGAATTTGGAGACAGTGGAAAAATGTTATGCTGCTGTAAATTAAACTAAAGCAACTGCTTTGCAAAAGATCCCAATTCCAAAATATAATATTTGATCTAGCAATTGAGGATTGTCCATACACAAGCAGTAAATTTAAGTTAGGAGCTACAAACTTACAAATTTTTTAAGTTTGTCTCAAGACAAGATCATTTCATTTACACAGAAAAGAATAGCTTAACGTCTAGCTCCATAAATCAAAAATAAAGACATGTTCTTTAAAAGCAATAGGACAACTGACCTACTTTAATTAACACAACTAAATCATAGTCACTGTCATCAGACCAAGAGGGACAACTATAGTGACAGACTTTGTAAAATGAGCATGTCAGAATTCCAGTTAACTCAAAGAAAACGCCTGTGGTTTCGAGACCATGCCAGCCAGGCAAGGCTCAGCGGAGCCATAATGCAAACCACAGACAGTACAGCAGATTGCCTGGACATGAGGATGACAGGCTTAGCACAAAGCAAACTAAACTGCTATGAATGTTGGCCAAACTAAGTGCTGTGTTTCTGTGCCTTGCATTAGTCTTTGAAACTTCACTCCATGTGCATGTAAAAAGAGCAGGAAAAGCCATCATGGGCCTCCACATGCAGTTGTGCTCCCCTGGTCGTAACAAACACTGTGTTAAAAAGGCACACTTTCTCTTTTTTCCCCTCTGAGCCCTTTAGCCCAGGTTTATGAGGGTGCGTGACAAGAAGAATCATCTTCTTACCACATCAAGAGCAGCATGGGTCTGTTCAACTATTTGCTTCTAGCTAAAATAATGATATATTTTAAAGTGAAACTTTTTGTCACTGCACTGGCAGTACGAGGGATTGCATCAGTAAAAACACGTGCGTTTAGTTACAGAACAAGTGATGCAAGAAGACAACAAAAGCAAAAGCTCACTTCATGTGAGAATACTTAAAGGAATTGTTTAGGATTTTCTGAAGTGATGTTCTGTTATATGCAGCAGTATATCTACCTGCAATAGATAACTCCCTTGGCATTTTCATTTTGCATAAATCCAGATTAGTTGGTTTCAGGGGCTGAAGTCTTTTGTGGGGGCACAAACACACAGTTGTGTGAAGATCTTTGGGATGAGGTATTATATAATGTATTCTATCTTGATGTTTTCTTGTTTGTCTTTTTTTTTACTTTGTTAATTTTATTTCTTTTGAAAATAATCACATTCCATGTGGGTAACCGCCCAAAGTAAATACAGTGATGCTTAAAATTTTGATAAAATAGCATTTGCATAAACAGCTATGAGTATTTTTTTTTTGATTTTCTTCAGCAAGTAGCCTTTATTAACAGTAAGCCAACAGGGAAACTAGCAGCAAGAGGAAGGGAAAGATTTGGAGGAGTAGTCTAGAGTAGGGAGTCAAGCCCTCGAAGGCTGTCTCAAGGACTAATAGCCTCTATGTAAGGTGCTTCTGCTCTACTGCTGAGCTTCTCATTACCCCTGCAATGACGGTTTTTAGAAGGAAGTTGTTTTAAGGCGGTAGCAGTCTCCTATAGTCTTGACCCCTCTTGGACTGTCTGTTAAATTTAACCCTGAGACCAACTAATTGGGTTAAATGAAAACGCCAAGAGAGTTTTTATATTACATACTTGTAACCTTTTAACAGAGCCTAAGTTCAAAAATCCTTTACTGTCTCTTTAAGTACTTCCTGGAATTCAAATATTATTAGGATTTAAAAAGGTTTTAAGCCTACTACACCAATACAGCAGAAGGGGGCCATCAGTAAAAATGGAATTTGGAACAGATAGTTTCAGTAATAAATGGACAAAAAATGTACTATATTCAAACGGGCTTACATTCTCTGTCTTCTCTGTGTGATACAGGCGTGGTCTGCTTGCAGATATGGTAATGTATAAGGTTCTGGACTGGAGTTGGTACTAAGGGTTACTATGTGTTTAAACACAGCAAACCCTAACCCTGCATTTGTCCTGGCTTTACTTAAAAAATGCACCATAGCAACCAAAATAACCACAACTCAGGTTTTAGGCGAAGGAACCCTGTGGAGATTTAGTGAATTTATTAATTGAAGGAAAGGAAGCCCCATTCACGGTTAATGAACATAAGTCTGCCGTCACAGCCATTGCGTCGTCATGTGGAACCGTTTGGTTTGGGCTCAATTGGCGCAGGAATGAGGCGTAAAAGAGGCGCTGCAGCGGCTGCAGCAGCTCCGAGGACAATAACTCCATGCTGCAAAGTTCGAGAGGAATGTTTCCGTCTCAGGGGGGCTTTAATCACAAGCGACCAAAACGGGCAGTAAATCTTTGGTGGTTTTTTGGCCGCTCTTTAAAGTATTGGCTATGTGCGGGGCTTTTTTAGTATTACAGAGTTAGAGGTAGGCTGTGCTAGTATAAAAAAAATGATCATTTCAAAACATCGTTGGAACTTCTATTGTTTTAAACTTTTTCAAGTAAAGATGAATTTTCACCCACTAATTTGCAAAAAGAAAGATGTCAAGATCTTGATTCATTGAGATTTTACTAAAAGCAATCACTGCATCTTTATAATCAGCAACCGCCAACAAGCTCAGATCGTGCCTAGACTGCACTGACAGTCAACCTCATCTCATCTGGTTAGGCTATGGAGTGAGAAGATATTCACTGTGGATGATACTCACATTTATCTATTCCTCTGTGGTGATTTTCATGCAGAACTACAAGATATCCACACTCTCACAAGTTCCCCGTTATGAAGCACAAAGTGAAAGTTACATCCATCTCAGAAAAAAAAGTCGGGTCTCCCTTTTCAGTGAGTATAGCCTAAGGAGATCTTCTCTGCAGCGCAGAATTAGTTTCTTTGAAGAAATCCTTCACAACCTATTTCGGATTTTTTCAAGAAAAAAAAAACAAAAGTGAAAATGCAAAGTTGCGGCAAAACTTTCCTCACCAAGAGGACGTTATCAGCTCTGTGGCAGCCTGTGCCAGTCTGTCTGTCTGTCTGTCTGTCAGTGTGTAAAGCTGCAGACACGCTGCTGCGGCTGCTACGCGCTAACTGAGACCAAACGATGTGGGGGCAGAGCAGTGGACGTCCGTCTCCAAAATCTGATTTTTTCAACACGTGATGGGCTCCAACCTCCTGCTCCTCTCCTCTTCACCGCTGCTGCTG
Source organism: Crenichthys baileyi (assembly GCA_036173005.1). NCBI lineage: Eukaryota > Metazoa > Chordata > Actinopteri > Cyprinodontiformes > Goodeidae > Crenichthys > Crenichthys baileyi. The sequence goes on from JAHHUM010000340.1 coordinate 242,019, forward strand.
TGTTTGCGTTAAGGAGTCCCTGCTAGGATGTAGTCCAGGTTTGTGCTGAACACTGGCGCCACCATCCTATGCAAAAGAGAACTGTAAACCACTTTGCAGGCAATTCTTTTCAATAAATACTAACCAGTGGTCTATTTTTCCACTAACGAATGCACAGTTGGTCTGGTGCCTTTCTTCCGCGGTCATTGGGCAAGGACAGTCCATTACAGGGCAACGCAGAAACACATTGGACAAACACCCATGCAGGCATACACTCATATCTAAGGAAGGAAGTAAAGAGACCAATTAACCTAACAGCCCTGTTTGTGGATCACATTTTTGGACCGTGGGATCTGAACCCAGGACCTTCTTGGTACAAGGCAAAAGTGCTACTAACTGCTCCACCCTGCAGCCCCTCAAGGTCAAGGTCCAGTATTTGTATTACTGAAAGAAATGAACTTTTTGGTGATCTTCATCTGTCCACTGACAATAAAAGCACTGTCGGGTGATGATGGATTTCACAAACAATTTTTAAAAGCACACGGAAGAAAATAAACTGCTAACTCAACTTTGTATTTGGGTGAATGACATCACAACAGGCATATAAACTGAGCTGATCAGCTGGCTTTAGAAAATATGGCAGACGAGAAACTATAGACAGATTTTGTCATAGATTTGACTTCATTTGACTGAAGTATTCGAGTTCTGCTTTAATTGCAAGGGGTTCAACCTTAAGTATCTAAGCTAGAATTTGACTCAGACGACTTCCCAAGCTATGATGACAAGGACTTCGTCTTCAGAACTTTACTGTATATAAATCTCTTATATTCAGGTTTGAATTTTGAATTTTTTGTTTATATTCACAACTAATCCCAAGTTGTATAACCTTAAACTATTGTGTGATGTGCAAATGCAGCGGGACTGCGTGCATTTTGAACTCATACTACTTTAGCGTACCAGAACAACTTATTTTGAAGCGCTGAGATATTTTTCTTCCCTCTATCATTGACTGAAATGATTAAGATTGTGTAGGCAGTACGTTTTGCTCATACATGATGGGGTTACCTGGTATGATTACGCTCATTATAAATCTGTCTCCCTGATGATTATTTTCGGCTTTTGAAGATCCAGGTAATGAAGCATCTTAATGGTAAGAATCAACCAAGCCAATAAACAAGATGATGGATTTGTAAGAACTTGGCTCAAATTGATCACTGATGATCTTTGTTAAGGAAAACTCCCCATTCTGGTTGACCTGGTCCACCTCTTTTATTTATTTTATTGTTGCCAGGTTTCTCTGAAATCCATCCTGTGTTCCCACATATGGCTCAGATGTATTTTTTCAGCCATATAGAATACAAGTACATTTGAAGAAGGAATTTAATTTAAAACATGCAAGTAAAGAAGGAAGAACAACAAAGGATCTCTGATGAGTTCCCTTATGCCTTCAGTGATGTCACCATAGGAATGTGGGTGTGGAAACTTGTTTTTTGGGAGGTAGATTTAGTTTTTTATCAAATAACATTTTGTAGTAAAATTGCAAAACAAAAACAGAAACTGATGGTGTCTAGGTGACTAACTATACAGTACCTGAAGAAAGTTTGAATTAATTATACAGAAAGGTCTGGCTAGCTGCTTTAATGTTTGTCACTGAGTTTAAGGAGTGAAACTATAACATTCTGTGATTTTTTATCTTAAAAACTGCCCAGAATGGTGACACAAGCAATTAAATGAATTAAACATGAGAAACAAACCACTTCTTCAAGAAATTTATCAGGCACAATGTAAACAGCTATAATGTAAAATAATAGCTCTGGCTTTGGGTCTCTCAGGCTCTTTTCCAAGGGTTAATTTACAACTGCCCTAATACCCTCAACAAAAACACAGCATCACGAGAAGTCCCAGCCATCATATACAAAGCATTTCCCTCAGATGTTAGCAGTCAAGAAGCCTCCTGGGGGTATTTTTCATCTAAAGTCTAGAAAAGAAACAAAGCCTGCAACGTTTCCTGGGATCTTGTGACTCTTGAAAGGAGCCTAGGCTGCATCATCTGTCAGCTCTCAGGAGGAAGCCTACTTTTATCTCCCACAGTGCAAGAGTCATAACCCTGCCTCACTATCTTGTCAGTCATTGGAATCCTTAAAACACCCTGAATCTGTGCCACATTCTGTCCAGAGCTGATAAATGAGAGTACAACAAAGGGCACTCCTCTGTGCCACTGTCGCACAGAGAAACATCTGATACCGTTTGGATGTAGCGTCAAGTTTTATGATGAGGTAGTTTGACTTATAATAAACAAGCCCAATGGCAGAATATATGATTTAAAGTGATGATGTAGATGTAATGTTCTGTTTGCTCTGAATAGGAAAACAAAACCATCAATGATCACTGGTTGGACAATGTCCTTCCTGCCAGAGCACAAGATTTTTTTAGCTAAACCTTTATTTTCCTCCAGGCAGCCCAATCATCTCTCCCCGCTCTGAGCAGCTATCTATCACAGAATGGAATGAGTTCCAGAGGTGGCAGCTTCTCATTATGACTGTGACAGTAAAATAGGCAGACTCACACAGAAATACATGTACCAACCAAAATGCCTTGATAGCCCACAGCGTAGCATCCACAGGGATAATCATCTATTTTACCTTCAAAAACTGCCAGAAACCAAAACAGTTTCATTTTGAGAAAAATTTTGCTTTGAATGGACATGTTCTTTGGCCATGCAGTTTGATTTAGTGTCCAAACTATCATAACAGTGAAATTCAATTTAATTTAAATTCAATTAAAAAATACTGGATAATCCCAAAGGGAAATTAAATGTTGCTCATATTATATAATATATAATATTGTAATATTTGGAGCTCATATTATGCAGGTTTCTTCAAAGTGCCATTGTAGATGCTGATTGTTGTGGGCAGGAAGGATCTCATGTAGCGGTCTGTCTTACAGCAGATCTGAAGAAGCCTCTGATTGAAGACACTCTGTTGTTGAATGACAGTCTCATGAAGAGGATGCTCAGGGTTCTCCATAATGTTCTTCATTTTATGAAGAATCCTTCTTTGCACAATGATCTCCAGAGGTTCCAGAGGAGTCCCCAGAACAGAGCCAGTCTTCTTAATTAGCTTGTTGAGAGTCCCTGGCTCTAATGCTGCTACCCCAGCAGATGATGGCCGAAGAGATCACCCCCTCCACAATAGATTTATAGAAGACATACAGTATCTTGCTGCAAACACAGAAGGACCTAAGCTCCCTCAAGAAGTACAGTCTGTTCTGTCCCTTCTTGTTGACGGCTTCACAGTTTCCAAAAACAGAAAGCTTAATATCACATTGAACGTTTGCACAATTTACAGTGTTGAATAAAAGTTACTGTATTGAGATAGAGCTACAGATAAATGTATAAGACAAAAAAGCATTGTCTCCTGTTTTTTTGTTTTTTTTTAATAACCTGTGAGGCTGTTTAGAGACGTTTTTTGAAAACATGGCCCACACTGCTCACACCTGAATAGAATCATTTTGGTGGTGGTTCGGAGTGGCTCGATCTAGGGTGCCTTTAATCCAAGATGCTAAGCCTGTTTTATAGTACGAGCTTAAATAATGAGTGAGATGATGTTATTTCTCTCGTTTTTCATGATGGAAAGCAGAATGCACTTATCAAGATCAACTTTTCGTGAGGAAATTAATTTTACTATGACAAGACTTATATAGGTATTGTCAAATTTCCTGTTAGCATTCTTATCAGACAACATGTGAGCGTGACACAAATGTCTTTTACTGTGATGTATGCTGAAAGATAAAGAGATTTACTAAAATTAAAATGTCAAACTGATGCATTTAGTTATGGTTTTAGGCAGATTAGTAAAGATTCTCTGAAAACGTGGGAACACATGTATAATGCAGTGACTGCAGCTGAATGCCTATAGCCACTCATTTCACTGCTGTGAGTCATAGCAGATCATGAATAAAAACTAATGTGTGGTAATGAAGTATAAATCTGCAGTTCTACTTTGAGGTTCGACCCTGTCCACATCACAAGGTTATAGTCCTAGTATTTTTTCTGTCATACCTATTTTAGTGATAATAAGCCATGAATTGGAGGGGAAACCAAAAAGCTTGGCTCCTCTTGTCCTGCTCAGAGTCCATGGCAGAAATAATAAACCATTCAAATTTAATCAAGGATAAAGTTAAAGGTAGAAAAGCTCAGTCTATCATAGAAAATTACAATGATCTAGAACAAAAACGATCCCAGCTTTAAAACCTTTCAATTAATTTACTACAGACGGTAGCCAAGGTCCAGGTTTACCTACAAACTCTTTAATTTCTCACAAAGACAACTAGTTATGTTCATGCGATTGTAGCTGATAGTTTTTGTTTATTGGCAGAAACTATGTTTAAACTTGATGGAGAGTTGGAGCAGGGGCAAGGATCCCCCACTCCCTACTCATCAAGCTGCAGTGCCAGATTCTCTTGATTGCAGTATCCATATTTCCTACTAGTTGTGGTTTCAGTAAAACATTGTTGCTTCATCCTTATCTCATAGTCTCCTTTAATAATTTTCAACTTCTGTCTTGCTGCTAATAGGGCATATTGTTAATCCTTCTGCCACTTCCTGGTTCACTCCATGAATGCAATAATCACCTATGAATCTCACCTCTAACCACGGGAGCTTGTCAATAATCCAGTGGAATAACTTACTCGTACTCGTACTCGTACTCGTACTCGTTGTCTTCCGCTTATCCGGAACCGGGTCGCGGGGGCAGCAGACTCAGCAGAGACACCCAGACGTCCCTCTCCCCAGACACCTCCTCCAGCTCCTCCGGGGGGAGCCCAAGGCGTTCCCAGGCCAACCAAGAGACATAGTCCCTCCAGCGTGTCCTGGGCCGTCCCCTGGGCCTCCTCCCGGTGGGACGTGCCTGGAACACCTCCCGAGGAAGGCGTCCAGGAGGCATCCGGTATAGATGCCTGAGCCACCTCAACTGGCTCCTCTCGATGTGGAGGAACAGCGGCTCTACCCCGAGCCCCTCCCGAATGGCCGCGCTCCTCACCCTATCTCTAAGGGAGTGCCCGGCCACCCTACGGAGGAAGCTCATTTCAGCCGCTTGTATCCGGGATCTCGTTCTTTCGGTCATGACCCAAAGTTCATGGCCATAGGTGAGGGTAGGAACGTAGACCGACCGGTAAATCGAGAGCTTCGCTTTTCGGCTCAGCTCTCTCTTCACCACATCGGACCGGCACAGCGCCCCCATTACTGCGGCAGCCGCACTGATCCGTCTGTCGATCTCCCGCTCCATTCTTCCCTCACTCGTGAACAAGACCCCGAGATACTTGAACTCCTCCACTTGAGGCAGGAACTCCCCTCCAACCTGAAGAGGACAAGCCAGTCTTTTCCGGTTGAGTACCATGGCCTCTGACTTGGAGGAGCTGATCTTCATCCCAGCCGCTTCACACTCGGCTGCGAACCGCCCCAGCGCATGCTGTAGGTCTTGGCTAGAGGGGGCCAGCAGGACCACGTCATCTGCAAAAAGAAGAGACGAAATCCACTGGTCCCCAAACCAGACCCCCTCTGGCCCTTGGCTGTGTCTAGAAATCCTGTCCATAAAAGTTATGAACAGGACCGGTGACAAAGGGCAGCCCTGCCGGAGTCCAACATGCACCAGGAACAGGTCCGACTTTGTGCCGGCAATGCGGACCAAACTCCTGCTCCGCTCGTACAGGGACCGGATGGCCCCTAATAAAGGGCCCCTGATTCCATACTCCTGGAGCACCCTCCACAAGGCATCACGAGGGACACAGTCGAATGCCTTCTCCAGGTCCACAAAACACATGTGAACCGGTTGGGCAAACTCCCATGAGCCCTCGAGTACCCTGTAGAGGGTATAGAGCTGGTCCAGTGTTCCACGGCCGGGACGAAAACACACTGCTTCTCCTGACGCCGAGGTTCGACTATCAGCCGGACTGTCCTCTCCAATACCCTGGCTTAGGCCTTACCAGGGAGGCTGAGGAGTGTGATCCCCCTGTAGTTGGAACACACCCTCCGGTCCCCCTTCATAAGAAGGGGGACCACCACCCCGGTCTGCCAGTCCAGAGGTACTGTCCCCGACCGCCATGCAATGTTGAAGAGGCGTGTCAACCATGACAGCCCCACAACATCCAAAGATTTGAGGTACTCAGGGCGGATCTCATCCACCCCCGAAGCCTTGCCACCGCGGAGCTTTTTAACCACCTCGGTGACTTCAGCCTGGGTGATGAAAGAGTCCAACCCCGAGTCCCCAGCCACTGTTTCCACCAGGGAATGCGTGATGGCAGGATTGAGGAGATCCTCGAAGTACTCCTTCCACCGCCCGATAATGTCCCAGTCGAGGTCAGCAGCCTCCCACTCCTCACTATAAACAGTTTTTTCAAAGCACTGCTTCCCCCTCCTGAGGCGCCGGACGGTTTGCCAGAATCGCTTCGAGGCCGAGCGGTAGTCCTTCTCCATAGCCTCACTGAACTCCTCCCAGGCCCGAGTTTTTGCCTCTGCCACAGCTCGGGCCGCAGCACGCTTGGCCTCACGGTACCCGTCAGCCGCCTCAGGAGTCCCACAAGTCAACCACAGCCGATAGGACTCCTTCTTCAGCTTGACAGCATCCCTTACTGCCGGTGTCCACCACCGGGTTCTGGGATTGCCGCCGCGACAGTCACCGCAGACCTTACAGCCGCAGCTACGGGCAGCAGCATCGACAATAGATGCAGAGAACATGGTCCACTCGGACTCTATGTCTCCAATATGGAATAACTTAACTTACCATAAATAACTTGCCTGTCTGCCCTCAGTAACAACGCCAGCCAGAGATCAGCCAACCATACTGAAGAAATAAAGTTTGATCATTCACCCTCTTGTCCAAGAAATGGTTCAGCTGCCTTGGGATCAGCCTTACTTCCCCTAAGTTGGTAAAAACTCTTCAACAAGTAGGAAATAATTAGCGGACAGTTCAGCTCCAATCAATTTGCAGAGCTTCACTAATTCCCTTCATACTTTTTAGAACATTTGCCAGACTACTGATTAAGATTACTGGCTTCTCTGAGACATCACAACATTATATGTAGTAAACCTCTTCCGTCAGCTCACAGGAAGTTCATGCATTTAAGTTACAGATTCAAATTATTCAATATGAAAAGGTTGCTTTTGTTATTACAGCAAACACAGCAGAGACGTATTTTAGCTAAAATACTCAATTGTAACCATAGCAACTAAAATGCAAATTGCAAATTGTTATTTCTGATAGGAAAATCCCTTAATTTTGTTTTAAATGTAAACTGACTTTGTGCCAAAAGTGGATAAAGACTGGACCGGACTACTACCTGGATCAATACACTTTGGGAAGTATTTCTGTGACCTGGGTTAGCTATGAATTTCTAAGAGTACAACAAGAGGTCTGATGTAGACCTTTGCTGAGACCAAACATTAACCAGAAGCCCTGTCAGAACATTTCCTGCAGATTGTTTTTAGAATGTGTGGTAATATGAGATTCACTTTGGTGAATGTTACCTTTTAACAATGAAGGTTCATACATTATTTTAAACAGTCTTTATAAATCAAATTAAGGAATCTGTAGACAGTTTACAGCATATTTTTGCACATTCACTGTATGGATTTATTTTACATAGACCTGCACTGCACGATCCTATTATGAGGATAAAGGATACTGAGTGCACAGATGGTTTTCATTTGGCTGAGAATAGATCTAGGAGCTATTTGCTTGTAGTCATAATGTTAATCAATAGATTTCATAGATTTGAATAAACACTGCCTCCAAAAATTATCCCAATAAATCATTCATGCTTAGAAAAAAAATAGGTTTTCTTATACAGAGACCTGTTTTTTAAAATAAGGACCACACATATTCACATAAAGTTTGTGACATTCACATGAACCCATAATACCAACAAAGTTTTTTCCTTTGTGTCTGACCTAACTTAGAAAAATAAAGTCTTTTTTCTTTTGTTCCAAGGGGCTAGTGAGATCGGGCTGGTGAGTAGGGTGTATTTTATCAGTGTGGATGCTAAACTGTTCTCTCTTTTTCCACACTGTAATAGAAGACAAAGGGAATAAATGGAGGATTATCTCCAAGAAAGAACGAGCCCAGTTTTCAAAGGATTGCATTTGTTTTCTACACAGAATCTCATTCCAGAGGCAAAATTTAAATTTGGCAGAGCCCTCCTTCTCCTCGACAGTTTCTGCTTAGGAGGAATGATTTGTTTGTGTGCAGGAAATTTAACTCAAATATGTGTGAGTCAATGAATGCAAAAAAGAGCTATGGTTTACAAAGATCCCCCAAACACTGTAAATGTACAATGGGCTAAAAAAAATCTGTTTTTTTGTTTCAACAATGCTTTCTGCTAAAACAAAGCAGTGAGCTGCTTGTTTATCATCTATTTACTGCATGTCTGCAGACTCTATATTGTTTACAGCTGCTACAAGGGGGTGGCGCTAAGCACCTTTGATGAAGGACGGAAGAAAGGAAGGAAGGAAAATTTTGTGTTATTCTGTGAGTTTTGTATTTTAAGTGGATTTAGTGGTTTTTTCCTCCTTTAAACATGTTTCCTTCACAGCTGTTTTCTCGTCAGGTTATTAGACTCACTGGTTCTACTGCTCCAGTAATCATTGCTCCTCAGTATTTAATCCTCCAGTCTTAATTCTATCCTTGCTTGTTCCCCATGATTTTTTTGTTCCTCCTGTGTTTTCTGCTGTGTTTCAGCATCCCTTATTCCTTTAAAAAGATCACCTCAAAATGATTCTGCCTACTACCTGCCAACGTTTGGGTCTCATACAAACTACAAAATGTGACACGCTTGTGGTGGTGCATAATTCCGGTTGATGCCATATTGTTGGAGCCACAAACCCTCACAAGGGTTAACTTTTTTTTCACTTTTTCTCATCAGGCAAAACAAGTACTAGGTTTTACAGAAATAATGCAATGCAATGAAGCCTACTGACATTTGTTGCAAGTACCTGAAAGATCAGTTTCCCTAATTAAGTGGGGATTCTTGCATATACATACATTTCACCATTTCACTATATGTATTCCTCTTTATTTAGTGACTGTTTGCTATATAATCTTCGTAATACCTTTTAGTCTCATATCCAGGGAGTTGTGTGCAGGTTGGTGTGTGTGTGTCTCGCCTACCTTTTCTTATTACAGGGTGTGACCAGCAGGTGTTTCCTCCAGCTGGACCTCACCAAGGACAACCAGGAGGAGCTTAAAGAGGAACAGGTTTCCTGAGACAGATGCCAGTATGTTTATTTGTATGCACTCAGTACTTGGTTGGGCCTCCATTTGCATGAATTACCGCTTCAATGCGGTGTGACATGGAAGCCATCAGCCTGTGGTTTTGCTGAGGTGTAATGTAAGCCCAGATTGCTTTGGTAGCGGCCTTCAGGTCTTCTGCCTTGTTGGGTCTAGTGTCTCTCATCTTCCTCTTAACAATTCGCCTCAGCTAGTAGATATTAGATATTAGAGTCACATAGTCACAATTCCTAGTGTTGACTATGAGTTGATAATGGAAAATTATTATCTAACTCATTGGTTGTTAAAGAAGGTAGGAATTAACACATATTTGGAGTAAAACCTATTGAAGATGTCTGATTTCCGTGCTCGAACAACAGTACGAAACTAATTAAAACTTCAAAAGCACAAAATACCAACGATCTAAAATGACCAACATCCACTACAACTTAAAACATAACTGAAACTCTGAATGTTTAATTTGGCATCCTCCTTGTTATGATGCTTGGGTGCTTGGGTTTTGGTTTTCATTTATGTTTGTGTTTTGTTCACTTCTGAGTTCTTTGTTACTGTTTAAAAGGTCTTGCTCTATACTATTGATTTCTCCGTGCGCATTACTGCTTGAAAAGGTGTTACCATATTAGTTAGTTACTTTGTGTTTAGTTTTTAACTAATTCTTCTTTTCTGTTCTTGTGCATTTGGATTTATTTCTCTTAGATCAGTGTTAGTCTTTTCCCTTTGGTTTGTAGTTTCTTTGTGTCTAATTCGGCTTCCTTTTGTGTTAATTATTCACCTTTCCTCAGTCTGCCTGTTTGCTCTCTTCCAGCTGTTCCTTTTCAGCTGATTAATTCACCTGTATTTAATGCCATTCTCCACACTTCCATCAGTGTATAAGCTGGTTGCCATTGCTCTTTGCAATTCTGCCCTCACCGACTTCCCACCAAGTTCCTGGTTTGTTATTGGATTTAAAAGGTTTCACGATATTCAGTTTGTGTTTTTGGATCTTGGACTTTTTTGTGATTTGCTATTTGTATTACTAAACATCCTGTTTGTGCTCCACTTCTGCCTTTTTTTGCTTGCATTTGGGTCGTCCACAACCAACACCTGTTTTTGTGACACCCATAAAGAAATGAATGTCTGTGGATAAAAAAGAAAACACATTCTCTGTCTCTCATTATCTCTTTACAAATGAACTGTACAAGGATCTAAACTCAATAAGGATTTATGTTTATATAAAGTTTTTGAAAATAACTTTTACCTAAGAAAAATCAAAACACAGAATTATTGACAGAAACCAATAAAAATCATGTTCTCTACCAAGCAACCTGGATATAAGATACTCTTATAACAATGCAAATTGAATTACCTTAAAAGAAATCTGCCACCCTTAAAAATTCTAAATTCTAAAACTAATTTGGATTGGAGCATTTTTTGGCCACTGTGCGCAAGTTGGGCAAATAACAAAGACACCTACGACCAAGACTTCTCTCTAATTGATACACTATCAATCACTTTGTCTGACATTTTGTTTTCCTGCTAGACGAAATTCCTGAGACATTCCTGGGGGTCTGACTAATTCTGATGGAGATCACCTTTATTCCTGAGGAATGCATTGTGCCATGGAGAGAAGGAATGCACAGCACTGAGAGCGATGCCCTGGAATTTCCAAAACAATTAAATTGCTCATGCAAACATTACTTTGAAGAAAAAGAAACGTGAGTAAAAAGGAATCTAAAACCATTACTTCACATTTAGGAGTGCTGTCACTTAAGAACTTGTTGTCTATTTCTTCCATCGTTTTCTAACAAAGACCAATAAGCTGAGGCACTAATGTGAACAATCACAGTCAGGGTCAGAGCAAAGCAAGCTAAGGGAATTCCTTCATCTCTTTGCCATGGTAGTCTTATTGAACTTTGCTATATCACCAAAGCATCATGGATGACAGGATAAACAGGAATAATTTAGAAACATGGAAACTATTTTCCCTTTCCCAAGTTAGTGGCTGTGACCATTTTTCTTGGCAGATGTGAAACTTTTTGGCTTGTTTCACAGGAAACATGACCGACCCACACCCACCCAAAGCCGGTAAATGATTCTCCTTTATTTATAGTTCAGAGAATAAAAGTCATATCATGTCACATTTCCTCTGAACTGAATAAGCAAGGTATTGAATAAAAATTAATAAATGTAATGATGTGTAAACACTTAGTAAATTACATTATGGAAGACAAGCTAAACAAATTTACAAGGACAAGAAAAGTTACTCTGACATATTCTGTGTTGCAGATTTTCCTAATAAATACATTTAGTTTGTTTTACAATGGAGTCAAACATTAAAAATAACAGATGTACAAATAATAATAATGTGTCAACTATATATTTGGAGATAAGGTATCAGACCTCAAGGCTTAACTTGTCAAGAGACCCAAGATTTATACGGTCATGCTCCTGATCAAACTTTTACGTAACAAGGAGCAAGTCTGAACAGCTAGAAATGGTATTTAAATATAAATGCATAACAGCCATGTGAAAAAATAGAACAAGAAGCTGTTGGCTATCCTGTTTTATATTAGAGTTAGTATATGCAATAGGAGGATATTATTACTGAGCAGAATTAAAAACCAGACACATGGATTGTCTCAAAGCAGTCATTTTTGACATTTTCTTTTTCCATTTTAGGTAGCCTATTTCTATTTATAACATGAATAAAAAAGTGCCTTCAGTCAGTTTTCATATTTGAATATTTAATATGAACATTTAATGTCAATTTTAACAATACCAAGAAATTGTTCTAATTAATAAACAAACAATAAGAAACAGGAGAAAAGACCGTTGGCACTTTTATTTAAATGCAAGTGTAACATTTTTGGAGAGGAAAAAACATTCCTACTTAAAATGGCAAAAATGACACATAGAGATGTCACATCAGAAGCGCATGATGCAAACATTGGTCCTGTTGAAGTGAGTGAAGACTCTCACTGGTGAGATCTAAATAGATTTCAAAAGTCCTCAGAAAAAAGATTTGTAGCAACTAATGAGTCTGGTAAGAGATTTAAAGAGGTCTCAAAAGAATTTGAAATCACCCATGCCACTGTACAAAAACAGTCTAAGTGTGGTAGACATTCAAAACGTCCAAGTCCAAGTTCACTATGAAAGCAGACAGCAAGATGATAAAAGAAGCCTAAAAAAGATAAATGCTGATTTTGACCAATGAGGTGAAAAAGCTGTGATCAAGTCATATAAAAACCTTTTTTTTATACCTCATTGAAAACATTTGACCACAGTGCTGCACACAGTATAAAACCAAAACTTAATAAGCAAACATTAACTGTAGTATTTACTGTATTAAATGTAGTACAATAGTACAATGAAACCATTAAAACCAGATAAAATAACTATTAAAATAAATAAATAAAAAAAACATGACAAGTTTCCATCCACTGTCTATACACACCTATCTGCGTAGCGTCATAGAGGGGCTGCTGCCCATCTCCAGTGGTAATTTGTTTGAGGGGCAGGGTACACCCTGAACAGGTTGCCAGTCCATCAGGATAACACAGAGATATTAAATTAAGCTTGCACCCTCTCCTACCTAAGGGCAATATTAAAAGACCAATTAACCTAGCATGTATGTTTTTGCAGTGTGGAAGGAAGCTGGGGATCTTGTAGGGAACACACACTTGCACAGAGAGAACATGTTAACTGCATGCAGAAAGGCTCTGGTCACTAGCTGGACAGCTAGTCGGTTATCTGTAATACCCTTTAAAGCATGAAACGCAGCCTGTTGCATAAATTAAATCCATCTTGGGAAACATAATAAATGCTTGTCAAAAGTTTAAGAACAATGCTAAAAAGCGAAGCCAATGAAATCGATGGCACGCTCAGCAAGAAGGATGGAGAACAAAGATGACATGGAGTAAATTTAATATATGAGAGACCCATGGGAAGAGTCTACATCAGTATGTCATGTTTTAGTATTAGTCATGCACAGATGTTAAACACCAGAGCTGCTATATTCTAAAAAGCCATATGTGCTTTGGTTTTCAAAAACACTATAATCAGTAGCACTTTAAAGAAAACAGCTGCATGGCCCACAGTCAGGGTTGAGCATTAGAAATTGCAGATAACCCGCAAAATCATTTTAATGGTGAGAAAAATTATTTTATAAGCATTTATTTTAAAACATAACTGTATCCAGTTTTTACCCTTTCATGATTCACAGAAAATTTGACTAAAAACCATCCTGAAGCAAAATTAGTGTTTTTAATTTATCAGTTCCAGAGTCGGATGGCATAACAGATACAGTAGCTGCCTGAATACAGCAGTTTTACAGAAAATCAGGATGTGAGATGGGCTGCCTTGGCCTTCTGAATGTTGAGGTAGAAGACAAGTTTTTAAGGTTTAATTTCTAGCATTTAACTAAATGCTTCATCATCCATTTCTACTTAACACTAAATAGACAAAATAGTCAAAACAGGAAAAAACGGCAAATGAGTCATAAAAATGTGAAAGAGAAATTCAAATAAATAAAAGCTTAAATGAAACTTCAATGATTGCACTATCACCGGGATTTACACTAATTTTTCTACTTATATTTCAATTAGAATATCAAGGCATAAGTCTAAAGCAATTTCACCTATATTTTCTCCATTGAACTGTAGTTATATGGGATTGATTGACAATTATAACATAGCTCACAGAAAAGCCTCAGAGAGACTTATCAGGAAGTGTCATTATCGCACAGATAACCTTATTAACTCCACTCTCTACGTGTTCGTACATTTTCACTGCCTGATTTCTGGACCTAAAAGGTCAGAGATAATAAAGCGTTCTTCAGTGATTTTCTGACTGCTAAAAGAATATCAAGTTGGAGAGACAGAAGTACAGCAGATATTAAAGGAATATTTCTTGTACAATTTCAGTTTGAGAAAAAATAAAATTGGATAAATAGGGTACTGTTTTTTAAGTAAAAAATGTCTAAGATGCCAGAGAGAACCAGAGGAAGATATAGAGCCAGTAAAAACTGAAGACCCCTCTTTGATGTACAGAACCAAAATGTTTTATTCCTATGAATGGGGTATGAAAGGTCATGGTGAGGGTAGGTTACTAAACCTAACTTCTGATGTCATGCTCGGTCAGCCTGGGCCAAAGATGTTGTTTTAATGGGGTGCAGAGAGAGAGAACAGGCAGAGACATGAGAGGGAAAGAAAAACAGGGTGTAATATCCACCAAAGTGTTTTTCTAATCACCATAGGGAGTCTGCAGGAGTGGAGGATTCTCTCCAGACCTGAAAAGGTCTGGTTTTAACATCATCTACACTGCATGAACATAGCTACACTACTGTCACTCTCTGGGTGTCTTTGTGTTGCTAAGTTTACATAGGAAAGTTTTTTTTTAATAATATATAAATTCATTTCTCATTTGTGTCCTTTAGCTGAAGGTTTGCAGCTTGTACAGAAGACATTATACATTATCACTTGAATAAAATATTACAAAATCCTGACATTTTTCCAAAACTGATGACAAGATTGAATTTAGTTGGGACAACAGTTTGACAGCAACAGTGACAGAGCTGCATGGTTTTCTGTTACTACTGGTTGTATGCTACATATAACAAAGAAAACATCCAGGCCCGGTAAAAGAAAGTGTTATAGTCTGATGAAATTATTCCTGAATTCTTGGGCCACAACTCCTAAAGGTATGTTGACACACAAAAAAATAGTGCATCACCAAAAGCATAATGTATAGCATAATGTATAGCATAATGCTCCAGGGTTACCTTTCTTCAAAAAGGGGTTACATCTGTTTTTACATGATAAAAGTGAAACTCTGCAATATAATTGATTTCTACAGGAAATAGAATTATTTTAGTATACGTAGCATTAACATAGATTAATTAGAGGCTTAAAACGCCAACTAAGCCAAAGATTCTTTTAAATTCAAAGTAATAGTAGTAGTAATAGTAGTTAATTTTATGAGACTTTATTTTGCTGTACAGCACATAAAACTGAAAAAATATGCATCTTTTTTTACACAAGGTACATTTACACTAGAAATAATCAACATTAGTAGTAGTTTTTTTATTCTTTAAAAAACAAAGGACATTTCTGGACAAATCATTATTGGCATTTCTAAATATTTGCCATACATCATGGTTACACAAGTGAATTCTAATAAACTAATAACTTGCATGCTTTAATTTAGAGTAACACTAACAGATTATTTACACAGTAAAAAAAAAACAGCAGATTGGTGGATTGATAATTATCACAAATTTCTATTGGGTAAATAATCCCCTCATTTAGGCATATTTCTGCACCTGTTGTGAAATCTGCCAAACAGCTTTACAGCAGTATTTCCCCATGTTATCATTGATAATATTTACACCCAACCACTTAGAGGAAACACTGTTTGCACTCTTTTCCATGAACACTATGCAGTCAGCTCTGTTTTGAATCATCTTGCTAAATAGCGACAACCCACAAGCCAGTGGCATAACCCAAGGCACCAAACCCAATCTGGGTGCAGCACAAACAGTCTAAATTTAATAGGACCTCAAAAAGCATCCTACTGTGGTGAATGACTCTAACAGAAACATTTGTACCTTACGTGAGATGATGTTCACATCTGGTCTGATTGTTTCGAGGGTGTGGGCACACACCAGCAGCTGCAACCTACCACTCCCAGATGTTTCTGATAGGCAGAGTGTCTTGCTGTTTGTTAAGCAGGAGGTGATCTTTGATCCTTTAGCAGCGTTGGCTGCACTGTTATGGTGAGCAGGGCCTGAAATGTTCTGAGAGGCACACAACGGAAGCGCAGCAACCTCACAGAAGGGCCTGTGGTTCACTGTGGTGAAAACATCCATGGTAAAGTGGCTTCAGCTGTGGAAAAGAGCTCTTTGGAAACCACCCAGCGCTTCTCTCCAGACCAAGTTGAGCTACTGGCATTGTCACAAAAGAAGTCAACACAAGTATAATAAAAGCTTGTGATTTACAATTGAGCTGGAAAAAAGACAGCATTCTTCAGTAAGGTTTTCAGTAAAATATGCAAAACAAAAAATATGTAAAAAGAAAAAAGAAAAGAAATCTAAGAAAAAGCATTTCTCGTATTGCATTTAACTTGGGTTTTACATTTTTGATCCATATCAGTAATAATTGGTATAGCAACTGCTGGCACTGAGGAGACCAGTGTAATAAATAACCTCTTTCTTCTGCTGCTGGCAAAAATGGAAAGGGTTTGCCCCGTCAGGATCACACATGGCTTAACCACTTTGAACTCTGGAATATCCTACTCCTACATCCTGGAGCCATAAAGGCCTAACCATCCCTGTCAAAGCTGTGACAGGCTTTGTACACCCACCATTTTGGTTCAAAGGGAACATATATTAGGAAAGAGTTCATACTATGCCAAACCTTACAAAATAAATCCACATGTTATGGACCAGTAGACAGCACCAGCCTTGCTTCCTACAATATGTATAGTCTTAGGTTGATATGTTGTCAATAAATTGTTAGTAATGTTGAAAAATAATTAAAATTTTACCTCAGTCACCAATTCACAACAAATGTAATCTTAGTGCACTTTATTGGAGAAATAGGTTAAATTTTTATGCAGTTACATAGAATCCCTTTCAGCCTAAATTCCGTTCAAATCCGTATATTTCTTTACAATATGATCCATTCATAAAGTTGGATTCATGTCCAAGTAACTACAGTCCAATTTAATCCTAATAAGACTCTCTGGCCACTTTATTAGGTACACTTGTTCAATTGCTTGTTAGTACAAATATCAACTCACCCAATCCCATGCTAGGAAATTCATGCATTTAGGCATCCAGACGTGATAAAGACAAATTTCTAAAGTTCAAACTGAGCATCAGAACGAGGAAGAAACCGGAGACTGACCTTTACCGTGGCATGGTTGTTGGGGCTTTATGGGATGGTCTGAATGTTTTAGAAACTGCGGATATACTGGGATTTTCATCCACAACCGCTGATCAGGTTTACACAGAATGGTCTAAAAAGAAAAAAATAACCAGTGAGCAGCAATAGTTAGACTCGGTGAACCATGTACTAAGGCTTTCTGTCTTTAATGTGGCTGGGTTCAAAACCCAGCGTAGCCCATTTACTGCCCTCTTCTTTTTTAAATAAAGTCTAGTAGTGGCAGTTTCTTTTTCTACTTTTAAAAAAAAGGCAACAGTAGCTCAAAAAACCTCTCGTTACAATGAAGGTATGTAGAGCACTATCTTTACAAAATAGAACACTAAGAACCAAAAACCAGAAGTTGATGCTACCATTTAGTAATTTTGATGAAAACAACATGAAAGCAGGGTTCCATCTTGCCTTGTATCAACGGTTCTAGTAGTGATGGTGGAAGGATATTTTCTTGGCACATTTTGGGCCCTTCATTACCCATCGACGATTGTTTAAACTCTACAACCTACGCGAATACTGTTGCTGAATAAATCTTTCCTATTATCATCACAGTGTACTTATCTTTTGATGGGGAATTCCAGCAATATAATGCACCATGACACAAAGCCCAAATCATCTCAAAGTGTTTTTTGAGCATGACAATGAGTTAACTGTACTCTAATTCCCTCCAGTGTCACCAGGTCTGCGGTGCCTGTCGCGGCGGCAATCCCTGGACCTGGTAGTGGACACCGGCAATAAGGGATGCTGACAAGCTGAAGAAGGAGTCCTATCGGCTGTGGCTGACTTGATGGAATCCTGAGGAGGCTGATGGGTACCGTGAGGCCAAGCGTGCCGCCGCCCGGGCTGTAGCAGAGACAAAAACTCGGACCTGGGAGGAGTTCGGTAAGGCCATGGAGAAGGACTACCGGTTGGCCTGGAAACGATTCTGGCAAACCGTCCGGCGCTTTAGGAGGGGGAAGCAGTGCTTCGCCAACACTGTTTACAGTGGGGGTTGGGAAGCTGCTGACCTCGACTGGGGACATTATCGGGCAGTGGAAGGAGTACTTCGAGGATTTCCTCAATCCTGCCGCCACACATTCCCTGGTGGAAGCAGAGGCTGGGGTGGTTAAAAAGCTCCACGGTGGCAGGGCTTCAGGGGTGGATGAAATTTGTCCTGAGTACTTTAGGTCTCTGGATGTTGTGGAGCTGTCATGGTTGACATGCCTCTTCAACATTGCGTGGTGGTCGGGGATAGTGCCTCTGGACTGGTCCCCCTTCATAAGAAGGGTGACTGGAGAGTGTGTTCCAACTATAGGAGGATCACACTCCTCAGCCTCCCTGGTAAGGCCTATGCCGATAGTCGAACCTCGGCTTCAGGAGGAGCAGTGTGGTTGTGCTTTTGTGGCCGGGCACTCCGTTATAGATAGGGTGAGGAGCTCAGCCATCCGGGAGGAGCTCGGAGTAGAGCTGCTGCTCCTCCACATCGAGAGGAGCCAGTTGAGGTGGCTCGGGAATCTTTACCGGATGACTCCTGGACGCCTCTCTCGGAAGCTGTTCCAGGCACATCACACGAGGAGGCCCAGGGGACGGCCCAGGACACACTGGAGGGACTATGTCTCTTGGCTGGCCTGGGAATGCCTTGGGCTCCCCCCAGAGGAGCTGGAGGAGGTGTACTGAGTCTGCTGCTCCTGCGGCCCGGTCCCGGATGAAGCGGAAGACGACAACGACCACAAAGAGTAATAAGTAAAGTCAAATTAAAGCACTGTGTTAAAGAGCTGTGAAAGTGGACAGTGGATGTATGATACAATCCAGTAAAACTGGGTTACTACTGTAATGCCAGATGAAATAGAAAGTTATCTACCAATCAAAGACCTTCCGATTTATTCCAGTTGCTGATTTTGCTTTAATCTCTCATCCTTAGCAAACATGTGGCCACAGTGGAGACTAATAACTTTCTTCTAACAGAAAGAAATTTCCAGCAGAACCAGGCTCAGTATGGGCAGCCATCTCCCACGACCAGCTAGATGCTGAGAGGACAGGAAGCAGACATGGAAAAAACGCAGAAGCACAGGTCCAGAAGTACTATTTATGGGAAAGAAAAACATAGAGTAAGTTCAGTAGTAAGAGCTCTGTCAATGGTTTCAGCCAGGAAAGGAGCAGAACATAAGCACAGAACCACAAGGTCAGTAGTACTTTCCGTAGGAAAGCAAACAACAAAGATTACACATCGTTAATGGCAGCAATACCTCCGTCAACGGCTTAATCCATGGAAAAAGACACATCTAAACACAAAACCCGCGGACAAGGAATACTTTCTATTGAAAAAAAAAGATTAACAGAACACAAATCGACGTGAGAAACAGCAGAAACTTTTATGTGAGACATATAAAAGAATAAAATAAAATAATATAAATTAAAAATGCAACAATATTGATGTAAATACCAAACCTATTAACCTAAAACCTCTTTGACATGCATTAACCAAGCACTTTTTGAGCAGTCATGACAAAAAAGGGAAATAATGGATTAAATGAATTTAAAGAAAGTAATAAAATAGCTTTTGTGTTTGCATTAAACATGAACCTTTTTTTCTTCATTCTCCAACCAAATGTTAAAACTTTGTTGCTTGCTGATCTAGACCATAACCATTTGTCTATTAAACCAAAAGAGATCATGAAAGAAAATATTTACCTTTGGTGAGGACCCTGTTCTTCAGGAAAACTATCTTTGAAAAAAAAAATGCAAGAGAATGATAAATAAATGGAAATTTGGAAGTCAAACAGAGTCAGACATAAGCTGTTTTAATGCTATGCAGGCCATTTTTCATTTTAACGTTTTTTTTTAAACCCGTTGGACTGCAGAATTTAAGAACACGGATGAAAAGCATCAGTTCATATCAAATAATGTAAAGCCTGAGATTTTTGTAGAAAGAAGTTGGCCAAATATTTGCTAATAGATCAAACAAAAACAATAAAGGAAGTTACAAATATAAAAAAGAGACATTGTTTGATTAATTATTTACAAAAACCATGCAATTAAATTGTTCAAATAAAACTAAAGAAGACAAGGGATGCTTTTATGTGCTGTCATGACAGAAATATTTAGAACGATTTAGCCCAAAAATGCAATTTAAGTAGTTTTTAGTGGTTTTAACTCCACAGGCAGATGTGTTTTATGGCAAGCACAGCAGTAAGCTATAATTAAATCTTCTGAAAACCAAGTAACATTCCAGACAATAGCAGAGTCTGCAAGGCCAACCTCACAATAGATGTTAAATGACCTTACATTACATACGGTGAAACTAATCTAGACAGCAAATTACTCTATCCTATAGAGTTTTTATGAGCATGACCATCTGACTAGATTAGATCTCAACAAGTGTGCCAATGGATTAAACAAACATCTGGTTATTGTTAAGGCCTTTTGTTTTCAGGATGAGGTTTGTGCATCATAGCCAAGCTTTGTAATCAGCAAAGGCGACCCCTGGTGGACATAATACCATAAAATAATTTGGAATGCCTGTCATAAAATGAGCCTTTTTTCATTTAATCCAAGACATAAAAGGCAGTTTACAAACACAAACACAAGAGTAAAGCATGACAAAATAAAAAAGGCTCAAATAATATAAAAATACTCTATAGAAGATGGTGGTCATTTATTACTATATTGCTCACCTACAAAATAGCTTTAGGTTTATTCTAAAAATTAAACAATCAGGGTTCAATTAAAGCTCAAAAATAGCAAAAATCTACAGATTACTCCCTCATTGTATGTTTACAGCATTAGCTTTAATTACACAATTTTTATGATAAAATAAATAGATGTCACATTATTCCTGTGTCATGTTTTTTCTTTCAAATTCATACAAAAAAGAATCTTTACTTTCTCAGCAATGATCAAATAAAGACTTGTGTATTTTGGAGATGGTGACTTTCTGTATCAACACAATAATGCCTAATTTATGGGAATGTCCACTTTTGTTTGTGGAACTACAATAAGTACCCAGTAAAAATAGAAAACATTCTTTTTATAGGTCTTGCTGAACACAAATTGGCATTCATTGCTTCAAGATAACATTTAAAGCTTGGTCAGTGGGCCCCTTAGCCATCGGTTAAAAGACAAACCAAGGAGAGGCTCTACTTTAGTTGTAAACCACACACTCTTCAAAAAGGCAACAAAGCTAAACCAGAACTATGTTTACATGCTCTAAATGCATGGTTCCTCAGTGTTTTATGCTGGGATTAGGTGGAGACTAACACAGAACACACGTTGGAACTGAAACGAACAAGCAAATAAATTAATAATTAATTGAATAAATAATAAATGTCATAAACGTGTTGCTGCTACAAGCAACACAAGTAATGTGTTAGAGTAAACAAAGAAGAATACATACTAGTAAAAAATAATTTTACATTTTGATTTTACAATTTTTTTCAGACTGATGTAAAAATAAGCCAGTGTAGAAGGGGGTGCTGCAGGAACTTGGGCTATACTCAGGAGCTTCAGTTTTATTTATTTTTTTTCCCCTACAAATATTCCCACATTTCCATCAAGCTGGTCAGGTCCTGCTGCAACAAAGCATCTCCAAGTCATGATATTTCCACCTCTATGCTTCAAAGTTGATATGAGGTTATTTTCTTGTAACGCTGTATTTGGTTTATGCCAAACAAGTCATCTTTTCTGATACCTAAATAATTAAATTATAGACTCATCTGTCCAAACCACATTAATCCAAAAGTCCTGGTCTTCACTTAGGTTTTCTGTGGCAAACTTTACTCTGGCCTTCATTTTTTTCATAGAAAGCACAGGTTTCCTCCTTGCACACTTAGGTAAGTTAAACTTGTGCACTCTCTGATTGTACAGACCTTCAACTTCATATGAACAGTTGCAAGGGACAGTTTAGGATTTTAGGGTAAGCTGTCTCCTATCATGGTGAACTTGCTTCGAATGTTCTCCACTTAAGTAAGTAAAATGTATTTATATAGCGCCTCTTACTGATATAGCATCACAAAGTGCTTCACAATAAAATAAAATGAAAACTGCACATATAGTTATACAATCAAACTTTACATAATTACATAAAACACATCAAATGCCTACAAATATACATAAACATGATAGAAAGTCTGAAACAGAAAATCTAATAAGGAACCTTCTTATAAAAGAATGTGCTTTTTAAAGGCATCAACACACGAACATAAAAATAGGGACTATTTTCTATGAAGTGGCATTGCTCATTTCATATTCTTGAGACCTAAATCCCATACCAGACTTTTGAGCTCCTTCAGTCTTGTTTCTGAAGGCTTCTGACAACTCTTTGGATTTTACCATTGTGTTCCTTTTCACTTAAACACCTAAATAAACATCTGAGGTTAAAACAGGGCAACGCTTTTCAAAATTCAATAATGTAATAAACCTTTATAACTTATAACTTACAATAATGTAATACGCTGTTTGAGTAAATGACATAATTTACCACATAAAATCCCAATCCCATTTAAGCTTGTGCCCTGTAACCTGACAAAATATAAGGCCCTGTACCTTTCCACCATTCTTCTATAAAGGCCTGAATCATGTTTTAACCTAATGCGGAATTCATTCCTTCATTTTATAGCAGGTTTGTGTTGGAAAATGTTGATGCTTTCTATGCGAAAGCCCGTGTTAATTATGCGGAACAAACGTTTGGCAGCAAGAGTTTCAACCCGAACAGTAATCTCAGGTGGGATTTCTCTGTTTACGCCTCAACGTGGGTTTGTTTGACAGTCTCTTGAAGTCAAAAAATCGAGATGAAAAGTTACCTTTATTGACTTAAAAAATTGTATTAATGAAAATGAGTAAAAAGCGCCCCAGCGACGCCTCGGTGGAGACGGAGCTTCCGGTGAAAAAGGAGAAAGCTCCGGAGTTTAACGGAACGGCGTTTAAAACCATGCTGAAAAATCCCACCACAGCCATGAAGGGTAAGGTTAGATTTTACTCTGACGGTCTGTTATACTATATGAAAATATGTGCGCCAGGTTTAATCCCTTTAATTGTCGCCCGCAGGGCTGGAACGATTCATATCAACTGCGAAGAAGCTGCCGTGCTCCGACCTGTACGATGTGGTCGAGGGTTATATTAAAATATCGATGGAGTGTGCAGAAATATTCAAGTTGCTGGAAGCAGAAAAGCCCATAGAGGCCGAGGTAAACTGGAGCAGACTTTGTCAAAGAATGGAAATACTTTCGTGTTTTGCCTTGTCCTGCTGATCAAACTTTGCTTCTGTCCAGATGATGCTGATTTTTGGGAGCTTGGAGGTGATACTTCTGAGGACAGCCAGTGATCTCTCCCACTTCAACATGGTCGGGAATGTCATAGTGAAAAAGATTGTTTCTAACTACATGAAACTTCTGCACGGATCTTTTTATTCAGCGAATCACGGGTCAGTGTAATATATATTATATATATATATATATTTTTATATATTATTATAATATTTTTGTATGTTTTTGGGATTTTATAAACTAAAACCACAATTACAGGTTTTATTAAAAATTGTATGTGAAATGGAAGGAAAATGTTTTAAAAAGCTTTTTTCACAAACAGAAATCAAAAAGTGTTTCGATTCATTTCTCCATACCTGGGGGGGGGGGGGGGGGGGGGGGGGGGGGGGGGGGGGGGGGGGGGGGGGGGGGGGGGGGGGGGGGGGGGGGGGGGGGGGGGGGGGGGGGGGGGGGGGGGGGGGGGGGGGGGGGGGGGGGGGGGGGGGGGGGGGGGGGGGGGGGGGGGGGGGGGGGGGGGGGGGGGGGGGGGGGGGGGGGGGGGGGGGGGGGGGGGGGGGGGGGGGGGGAAAAAAAAAAAAGGGAATCTAATTAGTAAATAGTCCACCTGTATAAAATTTAATGTATAAATACAGCTGGCTGTAAAGTCCTCTGAGGTTTGATAGAGAACAAATAGCATTTTCATGCAGAGAGTTACAGAGCAATTATCAATCCATCATTTGAAAAAACAATAGTGAGATACAATTTTAAACCTACCAAGAAATGGCTGTCCACCTAAATTAACTGGTCAGACTGTACACCGAGATCATTCATCAGAAAGGCAGCCAAGAGGCCAATGACAACTCTGGTTGAGCTGCGGAGATCCACAGCTCGGGTAGAAGAATTTGTTGACTTGACAACTATTAGTTGTGCCCCTTCATAAATTCGACCATTACTGAAAAGTGGCAAAAAGAAAGACATAAAAGTCCTGTATCCAGTTTGCCACAAGCCATTTAGGGGCGACAGAAAACATGTGGGAGAGGCTGTTCTGCTTAGACGTGACTTTTTGACCCCATGCCTCACCTAGTGGCTGAAAACTGACACTGCACTTCACCTTGAATACACAGTCCAAACTTTGAAACCTTTTGGTGGGACTATTGTGTGGGCTGCTTTTCTTCAACAAGGTAAACTGGCCCGAGTACGTCCAGGCTGATCATGAAAGAAAACCTGTCAGAGCCTGGGGTGTAGGATCACCTTCGAACACAACGATGACCCAAAGCATACGCAAAGAGCTACAGTAACATGGTTTACATAACAATATATTTGTGTTAAAATGGCCGAGAAGTCCAGACCTCAATACAATTGACAATCAATGACAAGATTTGAAAAGTTGTCTTTACAGACACTTTTCATCCCATTTGACCTATCTTGAGCTACTTTGGAAGGAAAAAAGTAATCTGTAGATGTGCAAAGCTGGTGGAAACGTTCCCCCAAAAGACTTGTTGCTGTAATTAATGCAGTATTGGCTCAAGGAGGCCAAATATAAATGCTTGCCACACTTTTCAGATTTTTATTATTTAAAAAAAAGGAAAACCTCTTTGTTTCCCACCTCATTATTATGCACTGCTTTGTGTTGGACAAAATGTGAAAAAGTTTAAGGAGTATGAGCACTTTTTGCAATTCACAGCAGCTCCGTACCAATATCCTTAATGTGTTTTTTACTGCTGTGAACAGATTTGTCCGTCAGTGCCTCAGTCTCCTGTCTGCCATGGTGTCTCAGGGGGTTGAAGCTGCCAGAGAAGTTTTCAGTCATGTTCAAATCAAAACACTTTCTGGACTGGCAAAGAGAAAAGATAAACGGGTATGGTGCAGGTGTTGTCCTTCTAGTTCTCTCTGGCAAAGTTGTTTGAGCTAAATTGAGCTAAGTTAGATCTTCTGAATGTGTTTCACAGGGTAAACCTGATGTCAGACTGGCTTTTATCCAGTTTGTGCTGTCCTTTCTAGTGTCTGGAGATAGTGCAATCATTGGACAGATTTTAGAGGTTAAAGGTAAGATTTAAATGTAGATCATTACTTGGACAAAATGGGTTTTTTTTGTGTGTGTGTATGACACATTGATCTGATGGGTTAGAACTCCTGCCGCACATCTTGAACACGGGTCTGAAGGAGGACAGGATGTCCACGGTCAATTTGATTTTGTCAACATTGAAGACAAGAGTTAGTACATCAGATCACTCATTTAAAATATAATCTCCTGCTTATGAGTTGATTTACTTATTGATATTTGTCCTTCTGCAGGTTGTATTAAACAAAGCCATCAGTAAAACGCAGAAAGTGCGATTTTTCACCCCTGCTGTATTGGCCAATATTGCATCTCTGTACAAATGGAATGGGATTGTTGATGCGACCACTGATGACGACACAGTGAGTTACATTCTTATAACACAATACTGTTTCTGCTAAATACGGCTTGACAACATGTATGGTATCCTGTCTTCATAAGATGGTGGAGGACTCTGGTGCTGCTGGGATATCAGTTGTCCGGGAACTTGTGCACAGTTTCCTTTTTGACCTGTGCTGCTCTCGGAAGCATGGCATCAGCTTCCACGACCCTAGCTTTGGCACAGCTGGCAGGTCAGTAGTTGATGTTTCAAGCATACATTTTACTGCTTTTAAAAAAGTAGAATGTTAATCATAGTGTTTTACTTCTTGCAGACCTGGCAACCTTGTCTTGCTTCAGTTCTTGGTTGGGCTGAAACAGGCCACTGAGGATGAGCTGGTGGCGGAGCTGGTGGTGAATGTACTGAAAGCGAGCCCTGACATCTTGTCCAGATTTTTCAAGGAGACTCATTATTCATATACCCCGCGGATCAGAAGTGCTTGGCAAGACAATGTCAGACTCCTTAAAAGGGTAATTATTGTTGCTTTATTTTCTTATTTGCAACAAAAGCCCTGGCGTTGGGTCAGTTTCCCCCTTACCACTTTGTACATCCATTTCATACCCACACATTGCCATTTCATCCCAACCGCCTTCCATTTTGTAAACTTCAATGCAGTTCAGTTTTATTTATATAGCAGCAATTCACAACACATGTCGTCTCAAGACGCTTTACAAAGTCAATTCAATTAAATTATACAGATTTCAAGTCAGGTTCCTACATTTCAATTAATTCTAAACATTTCAAACATTGTAGTCGGATTCAGTTTATTATTCAGATTGGTTAAAACGTTTTTCTATCTAAGGAAACCCAGCAGATTGCATCGAATCAGTTACTTGCTGCATTCACTCCCCCTGGAGGAGCATGTAGCGACTGTGGACAGCTTGCATTGACTTTGCAGCAATGCCCCCCTCCAGGAAGGGGCCACAGCTAAACAGTTTATCAGGCCGTGTGAGCTGATTTCCAACAGACTCATCTTGTAGAGGTGAGAAAGGAATGAAAAGCATCTGACAGCAGTGATCCAAAGATCCCATGAGAGCAGAAGAGCCAGGTCAGATGTAGCTTCTAGGAAAATAAAAAAACAGAGAGAGAACATAAAGTTAAAAGCTGAAATAACATCAAATAACTCAAAATTGGAGAGTAGTATGAGAATGTAGCAGTGAGAGTGAAAGTGGTCATTATGTCCTCCAGCAGGCTAAGCCTAGCCTTAAAAGTAGACAGGGTGTCTGCCTCACGGACTAAAACTGGGAGCTGGTTCCACAGGAGAGGAGCCTGATAACTAAAGGATCTACCTCCCATTCTACTTCTAGAGACTCTAGGAACCACCAGTAAACCTGCAGTCTGAGAACGAAGTGCTCTGTTAGGCGTATGGAACAATCAGATCTCTTATGTATGATGGAGCTAGATCATTAAGGGCTTTATATGTGAGGAGGAGAATTTTAAATTCTATTCTGGATTTAACAGGGAGCCAATGAATGGAAGCTAAAGTAGGGGAAATATGATCTCTCTTTTTAATTTTCATCAGAACTCTTGCTGCAGCATTTTGAATCAGCTGAAGGCTTTTAACTGCATTTTGTGGACATCCTGATAGTAAAGAATTACAATAGTCCAGCCTTGAAGTAACAAATGCATGGACTAGTTTTTCAGCATCAATCCTGGACAGGATATTTCTAATTTTGGCAATGTTCCGGAGGTGAAAGAAGGAAATCCTAGAAACCTGTTTAATATGGGATTTAAATGACATGTCCTGGTCAAAAATAACACCAAGGTTTTTTACTTTATTATCGGAGGTCAGTTTAATGCCATGTGATTGACTAAGCAGTTTCTTTTTTAAGGACTCCGGTCCAAAGACGACAACTTCTGTCTTGTCTGGATTTAGAAGCATAAAATTTAATTTTTTAATTTTCATCATAACTCTTGCTGCAGAATTTTGGATCAGCCGAAGGCTTTTAACTGCATTATATTGCATTTTTAACATCCTGATTGTAAAGAATTACAATAGTCCTGCTTTGTAGTAACAAATGCATGGACTAGGTTGTCAGCATCACTCCTGGTTGGATATTTCTAATTTTGGCAATGTTCCGGAGGTGAAAGACAAACTATTTTATACATTATGGGCATGATCTTTAAAAGGTTTGCGTGTACTAAAACACGTGCAAACTGGATTGTGTGTGCAAACTTATCTACAAATCAGGTGTAAATTGAAATGCGTGTGTAAAATCCGTGGAACAGCGGGCACAAACTTTTAATTGTGTTTTCCTTCATGAAAAAACAAAACGCTGGGGGTGTGAATGAGTTGGCCGAGGTTTTCTAGGTTTTATAATCGAAATTTCAAGGTTTAACTGTAGCTTTTAGTATTTTTATGTTTTTAGTGGTTTTTTGTAGCACTTTGAGATACTTATATAAATGCAATAATTTTTATGATTATTATTACATCCAACTCTATGGCTTCGAACTTCATCTTTCTTTCACAGCTGCTCTGCTTTCCGACACACTCCATGGTGAAAGCCAGTAACATGCAATTTCCACATTTAAGTTGGGCGCTCTGCACCATATTTGCACCTATAATCGATTGCGCACGCAATCTTTGTAGATCGTATGCAACACACCCACTTATTGCCCAAGCAATTTGTTGCTCCTTATATGGAGTCTTTGAAGATCCGGACTATGTTTATTATTGTGCCTGGGCTTGGTAAGGGTTCCCCCTTCCATAATGTCACCACAGACACCTTCTCCCTTCACCTCTCTCTACAAACACCTACAACCCCACACAAAAGTTGGATACTACATTCTCAAAACTGCAAATGTTCCTCCGTCTTTCTTAATCAGATATACGAGACCCTGCCAGAGATTTCCACAATCTTTCAAACTGGTGAGATGATTCCTTTGCCACGTCTGTTGTCCATGATTATGGTCATCTCTCTTCCTCCTGTGTGCAACAAGGCATTCTTTACACAGGGCCTCAACGTGAGTCACTTAACGTCATATTATTCATCATATATGTCAACACTGGGGGAAAAACAGGAAGAATTTAACTACACATTGATTTGATCAACAGCTTGCAAACCCAACAGTGCAGCTTACAACTGTGTCCATGATAAATTTCATTCTGAAAAAAGCCAATAAGAACATGGAGTGTCTCTCGGACAAGTCTGCGGGGCACAAGTCAGTTCTTTACACTGTTGAAATGATGGAGGAGCTTGTGCAGCAATACAGGGAGACACTTGGCAAGGTAAGCTCAGTAAAGGGATGTTTTATTAGGTGGTGTTACAGGTTCACATATTTTCCATCTCTCATGCTGTCTTCCAGATTTTGCCTGACATGACGCTCATAATTTCAACATGGCAGTCTCTTAGCAAGAAGGAAAAGGCTGATTGTGATGCCAAAAAGGCAAAAGGTGAAAAGGGTGTTGAGCTGACTGAAAATAAAAATGAGCTGCCTGGTAGGAACCATTTAGTTCGTGTTTTGCTCTCTTCTGATATTTATTACTAATGTTAGTCATCCTCAGCTGAACAGTTCGTGCACTTTGTTAAACAGTTGCAGAGGAGGCTGAGGTCATTGTGCTGAAGGCCTTTATTCTTCAAGTCATATGTCTTTACCAGAAGGTGGTGCCACATCTTGTTACACAGTCCAAATTTGACTTCAGCAAACTCCTGAAAGGTAAATGTGTTGTTGCTGAGGTCCAGTATTGATTTTTGATTAGCTGTGTAAAATAAAAACAGACTTTTCTAACCAAGCGATATATGTTGTCAGGAATTGTGTCAGAGAAAGGAATGAGACAAGAAATACCTCCGGTCTTGCAGTATCAGATACTTCAACTGGCTTTAGATCTTCCCGCAAACAAGTTTTCCTGGTTTCACTTACAGGTGATGCCGTTTTTATTTGTTCCATTGAATTTCCACGGAGGTTAATTTGTTCTTAATACACTCTGTGGTAATGTTCTTCACAGGATGTTGTAAATTCTGAATCATCACCTGGAGAGAAGTCTGTACTCTACCTGCTTCTGAGAATGTTTGTGAGCAGCAGCAGCAGCCACCTGAGTTCCACCACACGGAAGCTAGTTCTAAAAGTAAAAAGCATTTTCACATTTTTCCTATTTTTTTGGTTAAAATCGCTTTTAAACTACATGATGTGTGAAGTAAAGATGCAAACAGCACCCTCTTTAATTATCGACTTCTATTGGTAAAGATGTGTAACACAGCTTCAAATAAAATGATCTTTTCTTGCTGCGCTGCACATTGTTTTCAACAGAATCACGGCTTTTAACTTGGGACCCCTGCTGTTAATACTGCAACCCCGTTTTAACAACATTGCAGCCCTTTCTTTGCTGTAACGTTTCACAGAGTTGTAGCATACAGTAAATGCTCTCTTTTCTTCAACTCACCGCAGGTTTTCTGAAGGATTTAAGTCTGGGCACTGAGATGCCCATAAAAAAAAAACTGATTATTTTTTTGCCCAGTGAACCATTTCTGTGTTGATTTTGCTTTAATGTTTTTGACTGGTGTCGACCCGAAAGACATGCGGACAACCTATATTCAGTTTGACAACTGACAACTGTATTTAAATGTCCTGAAATTTGAAGGAGTTCATGATTCTGTGCACTCTGACAAGATTCCCAGGGCCTTTAGAAGACAAACAGGCCTACATTATCACATATTCTTCACCATACCTATGAACAGACATGAGATACTGCACCACAATCATTCTCTGTTTGATGCCAAACCCACCTGGAGTGTTTGTTTTTGAAAAGTTATAATTTAGTGTGATTTGATCAAAGGCCACAGTTCCAGTTTAGGTTCCAGTAGAGTTCATGAAATTCCACACATCTTTGTTTGTGATGGTAGTATGGAAGAGGCTCTTTTGTTGCCGCCTAAACAACCAGGTTGCACGTAAATGGTGTCTAATGGTTGTCATGGAGAGTTGGTGACCCCAAGATGTCACAGTGAGTTTTGGGGATACTTTTAATTTTTCTTAATGACTTGAATCGTGGTCACAAGACAACTTGGGTCCTTGTCCAGCCATACACCTCAAAATAGCAAAATTTAAATTACAAAATTCTTTGGTTACATTGATTTTGACAGAAATTTTTAAGGGTGCCAATAAGTGTAGGTCCTAGTTTTATTACAGGATAAAAGTTGAAAGTGAATTTTTTTCTAGTTTCTGTGTAAGTTTATTGTATTGTTTTAAGGCTCTTTATATCCTAATCATGGGTGCAAATAATTATGTGAGGGTGCTTTATATATTTAGGTTTTGTTTTCCAGGAAGGTAAAACACTTCTGTGGCGTACTTGGTCAGGATGGGTCAGCATACTGGAACAGAATGTTTTATTGCATTTGGTGACAGAAAATCCTTTCAGGAGGCTGAACTGATCAACAGTGATTAAACCTGAACTTAACATGTGCACAACTGTGTTCCCTGGGATTTATTCAGGTTTTGAGGGACACTGGGGTATTTGAGTACACTTTTACTGAGCTGGACCTCTGGCTGGACCAGCTGGCCAGAATAAAACCAGACCAACAGGAGACAGTGATCCATTTCCTGGAGAGGGTAAGTCTAACTAGGTGACATATACATAATGCTGGTCTCAGGTTTACTTACACTCACCATAGGAATGAATGTCAGTTTTTTTGTTTTTTTTTTTTTTTTGGCTTTGCTGATGCGTTTTAAACATTATTTTGTCAAGGTGCATGAACAAATAACTTCTAATGAATATCCAGATATAAAATATGTAATCAATTTTTCCTCTGCAAGTTATGGACAAAACAGTTTTTGTAGTGCACAACAAGCTTCTGGCATAATTCTGACTAGATGTTTTATCGCTTTTAAATGCTGGAGTTGATGTAAATTGGTTGGTTGTCTAGTGTTTATGCTCAGCCCACAAATTCTTAATAGGTTAAGGTCAGGGCCATTCCAAAAGGTTAACTTCGGGCTGCTTCGTCGTTTCCAAAACCAGGATGCTTTCTTCTACAACTCACTGTTGGGTTCAGGTTTAAAGCATTTATCAGTTGACTTAAAGTGAGGTCAATGAGTTTGTGCAATACGCCACTACCACTGGCAGCGAAACGTAACCCCAGCATGATTCTGCTCGCCACAATGATGACAGTTGATAGTGTTTTAAGGTTTAAAAGCCTCACATTGACTCCTCCAAACATACTTCTCTTCATTGTGGCCAAAAGGCTCAAGCTTTCTTATCTGGTCATAAAATATTTGTCTATAGGGCGATTGGATTGAACATATTTTAGTCAAACCTGGAGGTGTTGGTTTTGTGATGTTTCTAGGTCAACACTCTGTCACTCAATGGTGATGTTAAGCTCACTTCACTGTAAGGCTGGTGTTCTACCAGCTTCCATTTGATGATCTGCTTGAATCTGAACGTCCCGACTAATTTCCTTTTATCTGAGGATGGTAGTTTGGATCTGATGGTGAAACTTGGACTCAGTTGGCTGTTCCAACCGGATCAAAACTGGCTTTGGAACAGAGAGATAAGACTTCTGGAATTGCCATCCTAAAGGCCCGACCTCAACTACATAAAAAAATTGTCAGCTGGTTTTAAAGCTGGATCCTTGCCTGGAAACCGACCAAATTAAATCGATTCTACCAATTTTACAGAGAAGAGTCAAAAAGTATTGAGCAGGAATTATGCGAGAAGCTCTTTTATGGCTTAGAAAAGTGCGTAGTCAAGGTGCCACTTGCCTAGGGGCATTTAACAGATTAATAGTGGAGGAGTGTGTATATATTTGAGCTTGCATTGATAGTTTTGATTATTTGTGGATTAGAGAAAATATCAAAACTCATTCAAACATGTTCACTGAATTCTTGTTTTTGATTCAAATACACCATTAAACTCCAAAGGCAAACATTTAACCAGCATATTGACATATTACTGTTACATTATTTGACCTAAAAATAAAACTTTTCTGACTTTCTAAGCCGATGTTCATTGTAAACTTCTCTTGTTCTACTGCAGGTATTGGTCAAATTGGTGTGCAATTCCTACAATTACACAGATAGAGTTGCAGGTTTCGTTCAGGATGCGGCAAACCTTCAAGCTAATCTGAGCGTCCAGGAGGCGGAGGCAGCAAGTGTTCCAGTCTCACACATAGATGGTGAACATTGAAGCATTGAACCAAAGCTTGTTTCTTGAAATAGTCATCATTTCTGAAGGTTCTTTTGTTTTATTTGCCTCTCATGTCTACGACTTTCAGATGTTTTAGACATGCTGGACGTCATCATGGAGGGTAGCGATGGAGAGATGGAAGAGTTTGGCCCGTCTCTGAGTGAAGACCTCATTATACAAACCTTCCCCTTCAGTGCAGTGGTACCTGCTGCTCTGGAAGCACGAAACAAACTTCCAGCAGACAGAGGTACATTATTAACATCAGTTAGAATAAAACACATATTAATCAGTGATGGCTATTTACATGATTCTAGGGATTTTTTAAAATCAGATCTGCAACATAGTAAATTTCCCTATGAGTTAAGCTTCACCTTTAAGCGTTAAAAATAGACTGTATACTGTAATGTTGGTAACTATCTGCGCTTGCCTCCGCCAGGAGTTGTATGTGAATACCTGTCTGCAGTGCTCTCTGATGTACTGCACTGTCAGAGAGACCCTCTCCCCCTCTGTTTGGCTCTTCAGCAGTACGATAAAGAGCTCGTCTCTTCCCAGCTCCCTGCTTTCCATCAGTCCATCGCAAACCTCCATCAGTATTACTCCAGATGGCTGCCGCAGCAGTGCAGGGAAGAGCTGGTGGGTCCGGGCCATTGAGATACTGTAGAAGGAGTATAATGCCTAGTGTCTTGCTAAAGTATTCATACCTCTTTCATTTTTTTTTTTTTACATTTCCTCACATTACAACCAAAAACCCAAATATATTGTATTGGGATTTTATTTTGTCTAACACAAAGTCCATGCAAATAAAAATATGGTAAGTGTGGCATGTATTTGTATGCAACCCCCCTGCCTCTACCAGCTTTGCACATCTAGAGGCTGAAATGTCTGTCCGTTGTTGCCAAATGGCTAAAGCTCATTCAGATGCGGTGGAGAACATCTGTGAACATCATTGTTTTTTATATGTCCTGATTCTAAATTAGATTTAGGTCTGGACTTTACCGGGCCATTCTAACACATGAATATGCTTTAATCTAAACTGTTCCGTTGTAGCTGTGACTGTATGTTGATGGTCGTTTTCCTGCTGGAAGATGAACCTCAGCATCCCTCTTACCATTGGCTCTGACCAGCTTCCCTGTCCTGTGATTCTACATCAATAGGGTGTTCTGGGTGTACAGGACTGCTCTGTATTTAGTTACATCCATCTTCAGCTCTGACCAGCTTCCTTGTCCATATTGAAGAAAAGCATCCCCACAGCATGATACTGTCGCTACAATGTTTTGAGTTAAAAATTATATGTTCACAGTAAGTTAACAGTAGTGTTTTTCACATGTAGTGTTTTTCATGTAGGCCAAAAAGTTCAACTTTGTTCTCATCTGACCAGAAAACCTTCTTCCACATGGTTGCTGTGTTTTCAACATGGCTTGTGGCAAACATAACTTCCTATGGCTTTCTTCCAAAAATGTCTTTCTTCTTCCCACTGTTGCATGAAGAGCAGATTTGTGGACTGCACAACTAATAGTATTTGTCGTCAGATTCTTACATCTAAGCTGTGGATCAGTGGAGTTCCTCAGGAGTTACCGTGGTCCTCTTGGCTGCTTCTTTGAATAATGTTCTCCTTGCCTGGCCTGTCGGTTTAGGTGGATCGTCTGTGTAGCTTGCAGTTCTGTCATACTGTTTACATTTTAAGGTGACAGGTTAAACAGTGCTCTGTTAGATGTTCAAGGCTCTGGGGTATTTGTTTATAACCTAACACTGCTTTAAGATTCTCCACAACCTTATCGTTGTCCTGTCTGCTATGTTCCTTGGTCTTCATCATGCTGTTTGTTCACTAATGCTGTCTAACACACCTCTGAGGCCTTCACAGAACAGCTGGATTTAAACTAAACCACAAACAGATGGACTCTCTACTTAGGTGATTTCTGAAGGAAAATAGTTGCAGTTGAGGCTTTTATAGGTATCAGAGTGGGGGGTTGGGGGGGGGCATGTTTCATTTTCCTTTCACTTCAGAGTTACCCTACTTTTTGTTGAGGTGTATCATTAAAATCCCAATAAAATACCCTGAAGGTTGTGGTGATAACATGATAAAATAAGTAAAATCTCTAGAGGTATGAATACCTTTGCAAGTGTTTCTGCTTTCAGAAAATGAGAATGTCTTTCTTATCTGTTTTTTTTTTTCATGCAGTTCAAGTCTTCTGAAAGTGTTTTGAAGGAACTGTCAGCCCCGAGCTCATACTCCTCACTAATTAAAGCTGCGTACATTCAGGGACCAGGTGCTATGCTTGAGGACACTTTCAGGCAGAATACAGAAAAAGCTCTAGCTTTCATGTCACTGACAGAGTTCCCAGTATTAATCAAGCAGATTTTACTTTACATTAAATCCACGGTGGAAGACTTTGGAAAGGTAGGAGCACAAACAAGCTCAGCACTCAGTAAACTGTGAAAAAAAAATCCAATAAAAACCTTAGTGCATCTAATCCTTTTGTTTAAGTTTTCCAAAGAACATGGCGATGCATTTCTGAGGGCCCTAATGGGGATGCTCCAGGATGTAGTAACCAGACTACAAAGTTTTCAGGAGGCCACAAATACAGACCCAGCAGCAGAAAAACCCCAGGAGGGATCGGACCTGTTTTTGGAACTGAACCAGTCATCAACAATGGAATGCAATAAAGAACAGGTTCGAGAAAGGTTTTAAGCGACTTTTTTAACAGCTTTAAACATAACTTATTCTAATTGAAATCCTCTGTGTTTAGATTGTTGTTTCAGCTCTGGGCTCCATCTTCAAGCATCCATGTCTGGAGCAGTGGTTTCTGGCTCTGGAGCTGGCTACATTGCCTCCTCACTCTCTGAAGCCTGTTTCACTAAAGCGCTTATGTGCTCAGCTGACAGACCATATTCTGAGCCTGCTGAAGATCAGTGCTCCCAGTCTTGATGAACTCAATCACCTGGAGCTGATTTCTGTCTACCTAAGGGCTATAGAAAGAAGTGCTTTGAAGGAACTGGTTGAAAGGGGTTCTCACCCTGCAAAGACGTACTCCAGGTCTTTCCAGGCACTCCTCTTTTTGCACAGCTACATGGACTCCAGTAACCTCAGAGAATTGGTCTCCAGGCTGCTTCTGCTACCTCGTGAAAGCCTGATCTGTCCCAGCAGTGAAGGGACACAATCTGAGCTCAGCATTTACGGTCATGTAGCACTGCAAATCCTCACAAAATATTACTCTACCTCTTCTCAGAAGCAAAACGCGTTTCTGACGCAAGCACATCTCCATGGCTTAGGCACCCTGCTTCTGTCCTGCTCCAGCCCTGAGCTGGAAGCCGTCCTGCTCCAGATTCTGTCGAGCATGCCAGGCAGCGCCAAGCTTATCCATACTGATGTGCTGCTGCACTGCCTCCGGCGGTCTCTCCCAGACTCTCTGGCTATCAGCTGTTTGTTGTTGCAAAACTGCTCGTTTCACCGCCTCTGCTTTGAAGTGTGGTGTGAAGAACCTGCCAATATGGAGAAGATCTCGGAGACAAAGGCTTTCCTTCCACTGATTAATACCTATTTACAGGTGGCTCAAAGAGAAGACCCCGCCATACCAAAAGATGGTGTGTTCCAACTTATTTTCTAAGTCCCTTTTTCTTACTTAATTGTTCATTAATTAAAATACCATTGTTTTTTTTTTTTTCCATAGTGCAAAAAGAGATTTTGGAAGGCATGAAACAAGCACTTCTTCCTAAGTTTTCTCAGAGTATTCTGGGAAACCTGTTCGAGGACTCTGGCATCCATGTTGTAGAAGCTGCTGCAAGTCTGATCAAGCTCTCTGCAGACCTGAACGACATCTGGGATTTTATCAACGATCTTCCGGACGCTCTTCAAAAAGCAGAGAGCTTTGAAAGGTAAAACTTTCAGTAATGCTAAAGAACAGTGTACAGTGCCTCACAAAAGTATACATAAAACTAGTCACAACCACAGACTTCAATGTACTTTAATGGGATTCACCAACACAAAGTGCACGTTGTGATGGTTCCACCAATCTTCCCATTATCTGCAGCAAGCTTCCATGTCCCTGCTAAAGAATAGCATCCCCACAGCATGAGGCTGCTACCATGTTTCTCTGTGAGGATGCTGTGATGGTGTTAGTTTTTCACCACACATATCTTTTTGCAAGTTCAATTTTGGTCACATCTCACCATTGTATCTTTTTCACATGTTTTGCTCTACCCTCTACTCAGAGTGTGATAATCTGTAAACAGGTCTTCTTATGGGTTTCTTCTTGTCACCTTACCATAAACCCCAGATTTGTGGAGCTCACTAGTAATAGCTGTAATAGATTGTTCAACCTGAGCTGTGGATCACTGCAGCTCCTCTAGAGTTACCATGAGCCTCTTTGCCAGCCCTTCAGCATGTATTTGTACCGAACCCTAACCATGCTTCGAGATTCCCCACAACTTCCTCCCTGACCGGTCTTATAATGCTGTTTCTTCACTAATGTTCTCTTTATTAATGTATTAAATAATACATAGGTGGACTCTTTTTGCTAATTGTAATACAATACAAGGACATCTGTGGCTGTAACGTGAGAAAATGTTTTAAGAAAAGGTTTAATTGATATAAATACTTCTGAAAGGTACTGTAATTAATCCCTTTCAACCATTGTCAGCTAAAAGTTCTTTTTCTTTTTGTCAGATGGCGTCTTGTAGATGTCATAACAGAAAAGCTAGCTGGTTGCACAGAAGAGCAAGAAAAATGGAGACGGGCTGTTGTTGCTGCAGCCTTAAAGTGTCTAATGGCCTCATACTGCCGCTCTAAAGATCCGGCTGCTTCTCCAGCAGACCAGGAGGAGGGGATCTTAAAAAGACTTCAACAACTCTTGGTGGGTTTGATTTCCTCATTCCTGTGCAATTACAGATATTTTTATTCTTAGTTATTTATTCATTTTTTCTTACAGAAATCTGCTGAAGACCTCAGTGCGTCTGACTGGAACAGTTTTGTCAAAAATGGATTGAAGTAAAAATGATGCATTCAGACACTTTATTCTATCAAATAAAATATGTAATATCAATATTAATCAATGATTTTACAATTTTCTTAAATACTCCAGGTATCGGTACTGTAATGAGCATTTCCTGAACACTCTAAGTAGTCTGTTGAAGGTGATGTACGGAAGTACAGAATTCCAAAAGGATCTGATTCCTTTATCTACTCTTCATATGATGACCACAAGCCATTCTCAGTTCCTGCCCATCATGCTTGACTCTAGCGAAGAGCCTAATGGGCGTCAAGCCAAAGGTTGAGTTTCTTATTAGAACCTGATATCATCAGCTAGTGTTCATTCATTTATGTTATTGTGGGACATAAACATGCATTTTGCTGTCATTTCAGAAGCTTTAGTTTCACTTCTTCTTTGTCTGGTGAAGAAGTACCCAAAGGTGTGCAACATAAATCACTTTGTTGTACTTTTGGCAGCATATGGAGCCACACTTTCAACTTCAGGTAAAACAAAATCATTCAGGGATGGATCAGCATGTACTTTCCGATTTGTATTTGTTTATGTTCTTTCATCTTACCACATATTTTGCCTTGCAGATCAAAAACTGTTACTGCTTCTTCGGGAATATGAACAAAACCAGGTCAGCTTGCTGAAATTTCAGTAAGTTTGATTTATTATTTCATTGTTTTTATGTTGTGCCTGGAAAAAAAGTAAAATTGTTTGATGCAATCGCTGAGGATGACATTTCTTCCGCAGATCGCTCCTGTGGGGCCCCGCAGCTGTTGAGCATCACAAAACCAGAAAGACCCTGGGAGCCTCTCTGTGGAAGCAGCCGAGTTCAGACGATGTCTTGGCACTGCTGAAAGCCGACAAGATGCTCCAAACAGTTTTAAAGTTCCCACAGGAGCGCAAAATTATCCCACAGGTTCATATTTCAATGTGCATTTGTTTTGTAAATATGCTCCTTCGAAAAGCTTGCTGTGAACGACGAGTTCCCCCTAAACCAAAGTGGTTACAATGTCTTCTTAAATTTCTCATTCAGGATGACACAGAGCTGCTGTACAGTAATGATTCAGTAAAGAATCTTGGGGATTTGTATGATCCGTGTTTCCTTCTGCCCCTTTTCAGTGCTATACTGCGACCAGGTGAGATATTTTACTGCAAGCTACTATTTAGAAAAATAAGTCAATACAAATCAAATCAACTTGTATTTATAAAGCACATTTAAAACAATATGGTTCAACAAAGTGAAGTTCAAAGAGCCCAAAGGCAGAAAGACTAGGTGGAAACATTAAAAAACATAAAATCAGTTGAAACGGAAAAATAAACAGTAAAAAAAGAATGACTTGAAATTGAAATTATAAATTAAAGTGCCAAACGTTTAAAACAAGGGTAACAAATGTATTTTTCTCTAGAACAAAAAACATCTAAAAGGGAACTATTCAGATAACATAAAAACATGAAAGGTTTTCCATGGTCAATACATGCACAAATTTAAAAACTAAAGGAATTATAAAATACCGATAAAATTTGAAAGGCTTCCAATTTGTGAAAAACAGCTGTTGAACTTAAATAGCAATCAAAAATGACTCCAAAGTTCTGGGCTTAGTATGAAGATTAGATGAAAACGGTGTTGAGTGCAATGTAAGGTTCAGGGGAGGTATTTGAAGGAGAAAATATTAGAATGTCTGACTTGCTCATTCAGCTGTAGGAATTTATTAGCTTTCCACATTTTCGCAATATCAATGCAACTGAAAAAAAGATAGTACCCGTGTAGGGTCATCAGGAGTCGAGCACATAGAAATCTGCATAGAAATAACATGAAATATTGCATTTGTGAAAAATTCAACCCAAAGAAAACACGAAGAATGTATAAAAAACTTGCCCCAACACAGATCCTTGAGGGACACCACAAGTTACAGAGGGTGTAGAAGACATGAAATACTAAATGACAGTAACACAAATTGCAACCCCATCCCAGACGCTATACAAGAGATTACTGTTATCGATATTAGATGTTCTCACAACCAAAAAAAGAATAACATCCTATCTAATGTTCTTTTGTTCTGTGCCAGAATGTGTTATTGACTGCTTTAAATTCGTATCCTGCCACGCTCTTGGAGTTACCGTGATGGCTCTTAGTAGCTTTGACCCGAACGTGAGAGCTGCAGCGTACCATGTACTGGCCTGTTTCTACCAGCATCTGGAGGGGGCTCGGTTCCGAGAGAAGAGACAGGTATATCATAATAAACAGAGTGTGTGTTTGGAAATCACCTCAGTTATCCAGACGAGCTTTGCTCTTTTTCGACAGCTGCTTTATTTGATGGACATCGTTAAGAATGGAATTCCGAAGCAGAATCAGAAACTTCCATTTGTCCTGGCTATTTACATCAGCAAGGTGGCTCAGCAGATGCTCAGACCCGGTGTGTATACGTGAGCTTTGGATTCAGTCCTTGACTTTCATCGTTCGACCCCCGATACTTTCTGTAGCATTTGCTACAGAAATTAGCTCAAAATTAAATGTTATTTACTTAATTTGTTGTATTTGTTTTTTTTGGGGGGCTATTGAAATGCGTTTCAGGATATCTGAACCTTCTGTCTCTATGTTTTCCCAGAGGACCACATGTATCTGGTGTTCAACAGATTTCTGCTGTCGCACCAGAGTTTAGACCTGAGAAGAGTTCCAGAATTCTTCAAACTATTTTATGGTTTTGACCTAGAGGTAAAATATTCCCTGCTTTTATCTAACGGTTGATAAGGAGGTGGAGGTTTCTGGAATAAATAAAGGACTAAGTAAACGTTTCCTGCATCAACACCATATAACCTTCATATGTTTGTTCAGCTGAGCCAGTTTCCAGTGGGATGTTATCTGTTTTTGTGAAAGGGTTAAGGCAGGTGTGGGAGTTGACTTTCCCATTTTTTCCTCTAGCACAAAGTGGAACGTGAGTGGATTCTGAATTTACTGGAGGAAGGAATAAGCGATGGACATAGCTATGAACTGTGCAACCACCAAAGCATCTTTCAGGTCCTGCTGGGCTTCAGCAGCATCCCTCTGTGCAGTGAAAATGTTCAGGTACACACTGCTGCAAAAAAAAAAAAAAAAAATATATATATATATATATATATACATATTTTGAATCATTAATTAGGAAACATTCCTGGGGACAGTAAAGAAATGATTTGATGTTGATATGTAAATCTTTACACAGGCAAAGATAATCAAGGTGTTGTGTCAGGCTGCCTGTGTGCCAAAAGCGGTTTATAACCTCACCAAGAGCTGTGGGCTCCTGAGCTGGATGATACAAGTTGTTGATAAAAAGTAAGTTATCATGTTTCTGACTATTTGGATGGATTGAACTGCCTCAAAAGCATTTAGCCACAAACCTGAATGTGTTTTATTCTGATAGACCAAAACAAAGTAGGACATTATTGTGAAGGCAAAGGAAACATAGCTTTCAAACTAAAAGTCTGAAAGGTGTGGTGTTTATGCATGCTGATTACCTTCAGAAGTCACCTAATAAGTAAATAGATTCCACTAATTTAATCTCAGGATTATTACAGCTGTTTTCTGAAGGCCTCAGATGTTTGTTAGAGAACCAAGGAGCACAGCAGACAGGTCGGGATGAAGTTGGGATGTTTTGCAGAAGGAGAAGCCACAGAGATCTGCAGCCCATGTGGGAGAATCTATCAACAGGACAGCTGTTAGTTGTGTGCCCTACAGATCTGGCAAATATTGACGAGTGAAAAGTAGAAAGCTATTGTTGAAAAAAGTCTCGCTTGCCGTGTGCTAGCTAAATCCAATTGAGAATTTGTTGCAAACTTAATGTTCAAAGATGCTCTCCGTGCAATCTAAGCATGAGCTGTTTTGCAAAGAATGACTACAAATTTCAGTATTTAAATGTGTAAATCTGGTACAGAGTTATCCCAAAAGATTTGCAATTTTGTTACTGAAGCGACACATTTTCAGATTTTTTTTTTGTAAATAATTTTGAGAACCATGTAACCCTTTCCTTCTAGTTCACAATTATGCACTACTTTGTATTCTTCCATCTAAAAACAAATCCCAATATAGTTCATGAGTCGTAACATGACCAAATGGGAAGAAGTTAGAGTGCCATGAATAGTTTTTTGAGGCATTCTCTATTTTCTTGTTTTATATTTGAAACATTAATCTGTTCTGTTTCTGCAGGAATCTGACCCAGCAGACAATATGTGCAGTCATCAATCTGCTTCATACTCTGTGGTTCACCAACCTTGTGCAGAGGGAGAAGAAGGTTGATGTACTTGGCAGCACCTCATCTACCGAGAAGAAACCTCCGCGTTTAGTGAAATGTCTGCCACTCCCGCTCATCAGTGAATTTCTCTGTGTGGCATCGGCCATCAGCAGACACCTCAGGTAAAACTTTATACCTACCAGACACATTCAGCAGCGAAGTGGCTTATAATATAAATGAGTGTCTTTTGGTCAAGGATGCCAGTGTTTTTGTGATCTCTTCCATCCAGGTTGGGTGTGAAGGCCGCTCATTTGAGCCTGTTTGTGCAGACTCTTCACTCTGTCCTCGTGCATCAGGGGACAGCTCTCAGTGTAAACAAACAAGCTGATTGGCTGACCCTCCACCCACAGCCGCTGTCCTCCACTGAAACGCTCTCTCTGCTTCTCTGCTGGGCCTCCTTGTCCCACAACAGCACCATTCTAGCCCAAATACAAGCCCTGTCTGAAAAGCACAAACTAAAGGAACTAACGGGTTAGTGCCGAATTTGACACCTTATAGCTGAAATTAAATTTACTTTATTTGTAATTTTGTGATAGATCAACACAAAATAGTGCATGATGGTGAATTCTAGAGAAACACGATACATGG
This sequence comes from Crenichthys baileyi, assembly GCA_036173005.1. Lineage (NCBI taxonomy): Eukaryota > Metazoa > Chordata > Actinopteri > Cyprinodontiformes > Goodeidae > Crenichthys > Crenichthys baileyi. The sequence goes on from JAHHUM010000340.1 coordinate 284,791, forward strand.
TTTTAAACATTTTTACACACATAACATTTGAAAGTGTGGCATGCATTTGTACCACCTGAATGAGTTCTTTGTAGGACCACCTTTTGCTGCAATCACAGCTGCAATTCTTAAGGGGATATGCTCACCTTTGCACTGTAAAAGGTGCAAAGGTGTATCAAATCACTAGCTCTGGCTTTATGTTTAGGATTGGTGTCATACTGGAAGTTGAACGTTTTTAAGCCTCTTAATAGATTTTCTACCAATATTGGCCTGTATTCCATCCATCTTCCAATCATCGCTGACCAAATTCCCTGTTTCTGCCTAACAGCATGATGCTGCAACTACAATGTATCATTTATTTTCTATTTCCAGACAAAATGTGAAAAGGTTTTAGGGCTATGAAAGTAAATGTAAACATTAGAGCTTCATTATTTCACACTACAGCAATATTATTTCTAATAAATTAAATCTAACCAGAATTTTTCATCTTTATCTTCAGGGATAGGGAAGTATAAGGTGCGAAGTAAGGGCCGCATTGCCCTCGAAAGCATCCGAGATGAGAACACTTCAGAGGACAGCAGGACTGTGGAACAAGAAGACAGTCTTCTGGTAGGCTGCAAAGTGGACCTCAGCAGTGTATTTGTTCACTGGGAGCCTGTGTTTCAACTCTCAGAACCACAGTCAGCTCAGCCAAAAGACAAACTGGATTCCAGTGAGTTGGCCTGTGATACGGCGCACCTGCTTACAAAGTGGTCCCTGAGGTGGCTGGTGGAGGACATGTACGATGAAAACAGAACTAGAGAATTCCTGACCTGGTTTGAAAAGGCAGTGATCAAACACAGAGAAATCGTGGATGTGTTGATGCTCGATTCAGGCTTTAAAGCTGACCTCCTTCACCTCTTCCATCACACCTTTGAAGGTCAGGGTCACTCCAGCATTTCAGAGAGGATCGAAATCTGCCAGCTCTTCACCAACATTATGATCCGCTTATTGGAGATGCAAGGCCAGCTTCAGGAGTTCCATCGAGCCGTTATCTCTGCCTGTATGCCAGATCAGGACCAGTCTAGACATGGTAAGAATGGGGGGGGGGGGGTCACGTGGAGCATCACTTGTACACACTAACTGTTGCTATAAAATAAATGTAATTTTATGAATAAATTTTAAGAGACACATTTTCTTCTCTCATTAAAATGGGAAAGACGAGAGCATACTATTCAAGAAAAGCAGATGTGTGTTGATCTTAATGACTCAGAAAATGGCTATAAGCATAATTTATATTCTTATTTTTATTTATTTTAACTGTAAAATTAACCAATTTAATCTGAAGCATAAATATGATGATATGTTAAATAAAAGCCTATTATTCTTCGCCGCTATTCATTATTGATCTTTCTGAGTCAGGAAATGGCTACTAGAATCATTATATTTATTAGAAATATTAGTTGATTTAGTTACATTTTTAATTGTATTAATTCCACCTCTTACACAAAGATACTTAATATACATTTTTTAACAAACACAGAGAAGCAGAAGCCAAGCAGACTTGTCCTGCTCTAGCAACATGTACCAAGTGCCGATGCTCGTGAATTAAAAGAGGGTGTTGTCAGAAAATCAAAAGGTGCGAAATGAATTAGTTTAAGGGTATGCACACTTGCAGCGCTGGGAAAAGTGTTTGTCTCCTTACAGATTTCCTCTGTTTTTGCTTTTTTGTCACTCTTAAATGTTTCAGATCATTAATCAAATGTTAAAGAAAACATATCATGCTTGTAAATCCTTTCTTTTCACACTTAAATCACTCATATGTGGTCTATATGAAGTGGAATTGCAGTGATTTGGTCTGAATTCCTTGTTATTGAAGCTCCTATTGAGAGTCCTCTTTTACTTCTGTTCTGAGGTGCGTCTGAGAACAGCTTCAGGTCAAAGAGCGTTCCACTCCACCCCATTTGGTATTTTTGTAGTTTGATTACAGAGATACAATTATCTAGCGCCGCAGAAACAAGACAAAACGGCAAAAACAATGATAAGGTGTTTATGTAATAATACTATTAAAAACACACAGTACAGTTATGTCCTCAAGGAGCTAAAAGCAGCTTACAGCACTATCATAAGCAGAAGGAACGATCAAAACAATGGTCAGGACGTCATATCCACACACAATAAATTCATGTCTAAAATAAAGTTTGTTGTCATTTTAGCATTTTCAGCAAGAAATAAAAATGGTGGATATGCCAAATTGGCCAGCCGGAATTCTACCTTGTTTAGCTGTTCCGCAGCAAATACTGTGACGTAACAGTTCAAAAAAGAGAAAGATGAACGGACTGAAAAATATGACCCAAACAGAATATAAAGATAGCTACGTAGCTCCTGGAGAGACTCAATTCAACTTTTTTGCACTCCTACAGACTCCCAAGTACACAACAATGTGTATTTAAGGCCTTTAAGGCATGATACGTTCCCTTTAATATTGAGTAAAGATAACCTGAATAAATACAAAATGCAGTTTCCAAATTATGATTTTAATCATTAAGGGAAAAACCAACCTGGCCCAGTGTGAAAAACTAATTGCCCCCTAATCCTAATAACTGGTTATGCCACCATGAGAAGCAGCAACTGACATAAAGAGTTTACATTAACTGGCAATGAGTCTTTAACATCACCACTGAGCAATTTTGGTCAATGCTTTATGACAACATTGAGAACTTTCAGCAATCACCAAGAAGTATGTATGCTAACTAATAAAAAGTAAATGATAATAAATAAGATGAAACATTTTTTTGTTTATTTCTAAACTAAATTGTAAAGCCACACAGTGCTACTCATTTTTAATAAGCTGTGGTTATTTAAGCTTTGTTTTCTTCTTTCCAGGACCAGGACTGTTTCTGTTGTCATTGTACATCCATGAGCTGTGGAGTGGAGCAGCTTCAGCAGACCTGTTCCTGTCCCACGTCGGCTTGGTGACCGGAGCCAAGCGCAAAATCCAAAAAGGGTCCAAATCATCAAAGACTCAAACAGCCGTCAGAGCCATCTGTAATGAAATTATCAGGATGAAAAGTTAATGAAACACTTCAAAATTTCACTGTGTATTTTCAGTTTTGCAGACTTTCATTTTGCTTTTTTTGAATTTTGTTTTAAAGAGACCTCTGAAGTTTTTAAATGTGAAATAAACATTTACAGACCCATTCAGTAAATTAGAACATTGTTTAAAAGTTCATTTATTTCAGTATCTTAGCTCATTAAGTGAAACACATTATGTAGATTAACTGCACACTAAAGTTTTTAAGTCTTTATTTCTGTTAATTATGATTTTCTGCTTACAGCCTAATGAAAACATGACATTTAACATTAGAATATTACATCAGACAAATAAAAAAATGTGGGCTTTTTAAAAGGTATGTTTTATACCTGCTTAAAGATCATTTTTTAAAAGTACTTTAAATCTGACAAGCAATCCTCATTGGAACATATATTCTAATTCATTGAATATGACTATATAAAATGTAAAAGGGAAACTTCCTGTAGTTTTTCCCCAGTGCAGGGTTCTGTTTGTTTGGTATGTTTAGACTAAACTCAAGTCTCAACAATAAATTGGACAAAATGGCAATTTTGTAATATTGTTGGAATGTTTCTAATGTTAGCACACTGCCATTTAATGCTTAAGAAAAACCATATGTAACATCTGCATAAACAGCAGCCTTTTACTTTCTAAGTAAAGTGATAGGAAGAATTATTTGTATTTTTTCTACAGTACTAAAAGCACTATAATTTCATAGTGCATAGTTTATAAATATAAGAACTGTCAACCATGTCTACTACTAACCTCCAGAATCATCCTGTGGTAAAACAGTTGAGCCTTCGTGTTGTCGCTTAACTCTGGGTTTGTGTATCCTGGAGTGAGCATAAAAGCACATTTTAACACATGAAGGAGAACTGGATCAGGATAATTCAGAGCAGACTGCAAATTACCTGGGTAATTTTTCAGTTTCTAAGCAGCTAAGCTTTGAAAACAGATGTGTCACACTTACTTTGGCAACTTCACACTGAGACACATTAGATTCAAAATGAGAAAGAGAAATCCCACAAAAGCAGCCAGAGTTACCCATAGTATAATGACAATGGAGTCTGAAAGGAAAGAAGGACACTGGTGCTGTCATTACGAAACTTTTGCTAAGACAAGAAAAGAGACGTCAGGAGTAAATAAGAACTTACATTTATGGTATTTTAGCTGGCTCTCATCCACCAACACAGGATCAAGATAATCAAAGTAGTACTCCCATTCATATGAAGGAGCACTGGTGGAGTTCTCCAGGACAACCATAGTGTCATTTTTGGACAAATGGTTAGCTGTTTTGTTTCTGGAATGAAGAAGCAAAGTCGATCCGACCATAGTGAAAACAAAAGAACCAAACAAATGTTTTATGTGAAAAGTATTATGTATCCCAGGAATTATTCCTTCATCTGTTTGAGCGGTCTTCAGTTAATTCTGCTGCTGACTGGCTTATAGTATACTGCAGGAGATGCATGCAGTACTTGGAATTTGCCACACGAGGGCGTCTGAGTCGTTCAATTGAAGCGAGCAGAAGAATCATGGGGGGAGGTGTTTAAAGGGTAATGAGGATTATCATACTACATATCCTTAACTACATACAGCAATACTTATTTAACTAAATTCATCTATTAATAGTTTCTAGTGTTACACATCTCGGAACACTACTACGTTTTTAATGTTCCCTCACTCGCCACATCAACCCATCTTTGTGTTTTGTGATCCAACGTAGGCTACCTCGGAATTTACTTTGATATTTAGAAATGGAGGTTTAAATGCAGTTTTACAGCACATTTGCCTAGGATATGATAAGTCGCTGTAAATGATCGCTGATATTTTTTTTATCCAACAACTGAAGGCAGCATCACCTCTTGACATCAAACGTTTTCGAGCGTCAACAGGGCTGGCTCCAGGCATTAGGCGGAGTTCCTCTAGTGGAGGAAATATGTCAGAAACATGTGATCGTTTAATTTCGTAGCAGTACTGTCTTAAACAACTTCCCCCAAGACCAATATACCGACCCTATCAGCAGACAACATATCTTGCATAAAGAAGATAAAAAACGACTTCTCCATTCGGAGTTTGAGATCAAATCGTAGAGCTGTTACTTTTATTAAGATGCAACTACAAACACCCAAAATTCCAGTTAATTTACGGTGTTTTCACAAAGAATCCGTCCAAGGATGGATAATTTGGATAATAATCCAAAAAATATTGTAAGGAATCTAAAGATGTATTTATTGTTAATTTATTGATCATGACGGTCCATTATTTATTCATTGGTTTTTTGCACTAATGAAAGCTTCTTCTACAAAAACCCGTACTTTTTTTCTCCTAAAAATTATGCAATCCAGTTCCTGTAAAAAACAAACAAACAAAAAATAAAACAAGTAAACAGGGTGTAAAAGACAAAAACCGAGGGGTCGGGATTCCATTGTTTTACATATAGTTTCCTTAAGTAAGGAGCTATAAGATTTTTTTCACTCTTTCGTTAGTGAATAAAACATTTAGCGTGATTTTTTTTTCCCCCAAAATAATATTTTCACTAAAAACAAATTTAACAGTGCATGTCTGAGAGATAATAAAAAAAATCCAATAGTTACAACAAAACAAGTGGGTGTTTATGTCTTTATAATTTATTATCATTCAATGTATATCAAAACGTAATTATGTTCTGAAGATGTAATAAGCCATTTCCCTTCAGATGTCAAGAGCACCAGCTGTCAAACTTCTGACGCCCAAGCAGCAGTGCAAGATGTTGCAATAATAAGACATTTATATCTCTATGTCTTCTTTTTTAATATACAGTCTTTGTTGAAACGTTAAAAATCTTACAAACAGTTCACGTATTTTAATTACGTCGGAACTGTGCCCTTTCCGACAAAAAAAACTAAAGCCGTTTTTACTCCAGAGATGATGTATATCCGGTTTATTACTTCCGCTTCCGGCGGAGCTCCGCTAGATAGTACTGCAGCTAAAACCCCTGTCGACAGATCTCTCTTCTACAGGGTGGTAAATCCTAGCTTTGAGCTTAGCCTTTGCTAAATTTGATACTTAGAGGCATTTGACATGGGTAGTTATAATGTTTCTGGCTACACAACATTATATCATTGTGTTTAGTTAAAAGTATAAAATAAATGTTAAAGTTGAACTGTTCGCAATACTAACAAGTCGTCATGGATGCTGTAAACGCGTTCAACGCGGAGGTAAGTTATTTAGTGTTATGTCCCAAAGCTAAACCGTTAAGCTAAAGGTAATGCTAACTTATGCTAGTTCATTTAGTTTACCCGGTGGGATATGTAATTATCACAACCATCAAAAATATACCTTGTCAACCCACATTTTCCGTTTATTCTGTACTTTTAGGATGTACGTCTTGTTTGAGTCTGTAACCTAGCTTCAGTGTTGAACACAGGCCTCTAATGTCGGGCTACAGATAATAACATGCTACTACAAAAATTTTGTGAGAACGTCCAGAAAACGTCTGTGTTCTAATTAACGTTGGAAATACTACATCTGGTACGTTAATATTTTGATATGTAGCTAATAGTAGGCAGATTTAAAAAAAGGGCGAATTTTAAACCTATATGTCGCTTTGCTGATTTCTATTTGTGATGTTTCTTAATGCAAAACTAATTTCAAACGTTAAAGCTTAGTGCATTTTCCAGGCCTATAAAAACAAAATTACTTAAACCGCATGTATGAATAGGAATACGCTGGGCGTTTTCGATGTGCCGCTTGTCGACCAGGTATTTACACACACGTGTAGGGGGCATTTTCCACCAAATCGCTTCCAGTGGTTAACTGGTGCTGGAGTTCAGCGTTTCAACGGAAAGACAAAAACTCAGCCGAAAACCGGAGCCTTCCCAGACAAGTGAGCTACGCTAAAAAGCACATTATTGCTCATTAATCCATAAATGTTATTTCTGATTCGGTTCGTTAACATTGTTTTTTTTTAATATTCCTTTGCGATGTAAATAAATCTTGCGCTAAAAGATCAGTTTTACTCGTTTGTTAGCGCTGTTGGCGCGGACAGAGTTCGGCTGATAAGGTTTGCTGTGATAGCGTTCAGAAGCACCATTGGTGGCATAACAAACAAATTGATGTGGCGGCATTATAGCATCTATTTGCAGGGATACTGGGATAAACAATATTACTCATGTGGTTTCATTCTCACTGTGGACTACAGTCCTTTGCAAGAAACACACTAAAATAAACCATATTTGAATGAGTTGGCTTGTCCTTGGCTGTCCTGGTTAAGAACTGGAAACTTTGCTTTGTTTGGTAGCACAACATTTTCTAGTTGGAATGCAATGCTCTACTTCCATTCATTTTTGTCTTATGTTGCTGTTTTTCATGGAAGTCAAACAGTGTTTTTCAGATGTGATCGAATTACAATTCTTTATGGATAAATCTGCTTTCTCTATTCAGATGGACTCATATAATCTGATCTTTTTTTATTAAATCAGTTGTTCGCTATGATCGAGATGAAGCCTCCAATATCCCGGGCTAAAATGATGTCTGTCACCAAATCAGCTATTAAAGCCATTAAGGTAAATGTATATAATATGCTTATAAAAGAATAAACAGATGACTGCTATATGGTGCTTTTTAAATGACTGAATTTACTTTATATACTTTTTTTCTTTCTGTCTGGTACTAATTTGTATGTATCTCTTTATTTAGCTGTACAAACACGTTGTCCAGATTGTTGAAAAGTTCATCAAGAAGGTATGTACATTCATAAACATTTTTTGTAAATTAATTTTTCATTCATTGGTCAAATAAACAACTCAAAATATACATTTAACTAAATGTAGAGATAATAAATATTCCATGGAGGCTTGCTTAATAAAGACAGTAAAACCCAAATTTACTTGAGGTTCAGGTGGAATCAGTGCTTACTGCATTTATGTACTTGGTCCATGTTGAACAAACCCAGTAAAAGGTTTCATTTTGCTTCCTGGCTGCGGAAAAGGCCTTTGATGTTAAACTTGAACACTTTTTTTCTTGTTTGTTTTTGATTTAGTGCAAGCCGGAGTTGAAGGTTCCTGGTCTATATGTAGTTGATTCCATTGTTCGGCAGTCACGCCATCAGTTTGGTGTTGAAAAGGATGTTTTTGGACCCAGGTTTTTAAAGAATTTCACAGATACTTTCCGAAACCTTTACCGCTGTCCGGACGACGATAAGGTACTATTTGTACAGTTGATGTTCTTTTGTAACACGGGTGAGTCATTTCAAAAACTCCTAAATATACATACATATATTTCTGTTTCAGAGTAAAATTGTTCGAGTGCTAAACCTCTGGCTGAAGAATGATGTGTTTGATATGGAGATCCTTCGTCCTCTAATGGATATGGCCAATGGCACTGTTGTGCCACCTCCTGCTTTGGAAGGTAATGAAGTGATAAAACATAGTAACATACATAAGCGTACTTAAAATGATGGTGTGTCTTGTACTTTGATGAACTGTGTTCCCTTGTTGTTAAATCATTCTATATTCTTGTTTCTGAGCAGTTCCTGTTGACCCCCAACCAGAAACTAAACCTCCGGTCAGTAATGCCTCAGCTGTACCTGTTGTACCGCAGCTACCCACTCCAGAAGCTTTAGCTGCTGTGGCACAACTGTTTCAAACCCCTCATGCTCAGGAGGTAAGTAATAAATTGTCTATGTTCCCCATAAATGAAGTCAAGATTTCATTTTCTAATATTTCTTTTTGATCACCAGCTGCAGAGGATGATCCAGAACTTTCAGCAGGCAGATAAGACAGTTGGAGCTCCTATAATTGGAAATAACATAACAAATCAACCTCAGATGCCAGTAACCCAGCTCAACCCATGTAGTGCTGAAAAGAAGGGCTCATTAGCTGAGGTATTGATTTTGCTCCTTGTCTCAAGTTTTTTCAAGATGTAGTTCTGTCATTCACCCTTTTTGCACAATGTTTGTTTTCTTTGTTTTTGTTTTTTTTTTTTTCTTCTCAGAAACTACTTGACCGATTTGACTATGATGATGAACCTGAGGACATGCCAGTTTCACAAGACAACATTCAGCTACAGTGAGTGTGAAGGGAAACAAAATGGTCAAAAACCGGCATCATTTTTATCATGAGGATTCCTGGCATTTTACATGAAACACCAATTTTGATATTTTACTTGTAAGCTTTTCATCAATTCAGTCCACAATTGTTTTTAAAGGATACATTCTATGATTATTGTTCATTTTTGCCTGATGGCTGTCATTTTGTGTGGGACTATGTAGGGACTAACTGCAAAAAATAGTAAATAAGCCCACAAAAATGAAATTTGCATATCTCTCACAAATGAAAAAAAATGTATCTGCTTGCTGTGTGGGCAGCATCAATAAGCTTTTCTCAAATCTCAAAGTAAATGTCATTGCATCTTTATAAAAACAGACCAATTTCTGCCAAAGTGCTCTGTGATGACAGTTTTAGGAGGCAAATGCAGTTCAACAAATAATAAAGGGTGGTGTAAATAAGCTTAAGCAGAACATATTAGAAAGTAGAAGTTATATTCAAAACTTCCTTATATCATTTTGACTTTTCTCAAGTTCTTTATTTCAGTATCTTGAGAAACAAAATCTTTTTTTTTAACAGTGTGGTTATGTTGCAAAAATGAGTAGTTCTTGAGTTGCACCCAGTTCACTGAAATAATGAAAGTCCGAAAGCAAAACAGGCTCGAGATATTGAGTTAACTCGGTGTAAGAAAACATGCGTTGCATTTCATTTTTGAGATTAACAGACAATACAAGTGCAGAAGGAAACAAGCTCAAATTATTTCATGGTAATTAAATAATCAATTATCCCAACAAAATGAGTTTGGTATCCTGTTGTTTCAACATAATTAGGTAATATTCTCGGCTCAAAACCAGCTTGAGGTATCGTTATCTCGAGATATTAGGTCCACTCACCCATAGATATTTTAATAAAGCAAGATGAGACATTTAGGTGTTTAGGTGAATGAGTTTAAGTCGATCAAGCTTTTTTTTTGGCCTATGATTGATGGCTATGTTTTTATGCATAGTTTTGGAGCTTATCAAACAATTACAATGACTGAATAGTGATTAAACAAATCCCTTTAAGCACACACTATTTATATGTAAAATATGTTCTTACAATTGAATCAGATATTGATGGTCATTAGATCTTAGTGGCTTTACTCGTTAGTATGATTCTAATGTGTGTTTTTGTCCTGACAGAGGTACACCTGAACATTTTTTAAACCAGTTTCCTGTTCAGATGCTAAGCACAGATGTTCATCCAGATGTGTTGGGACCGACTGGGGATGGAAAGGTACATTTATTGAAAACACAAAATATGATTAATACTTTTTTAGAATATTAACTATATGTGTGATTCATAGTTTATTCCCCTAAGCAGATGGTGCTATTGTGCAACAGCGTTGTGGGTTTGTAGATATTTTGGATAATTTGGCTGCGGTTGTTTTTTTGTCTGTCAGCATAGTGGAGGAGGGAGCCATATTGAACAACATTTGACACCAGATGGATTTAATTCTGTAAAAGAGTCCGACTCTCAGTCATGGGTAAGCTTGCCAACTTGTGTTTTAAGATGTTGAGTTTAGTTGAAGTAATACAATACCACTGTTAATGAATTCTGGAAAAGATGTTCACGAACTGCAATCCTTAAGTGCCGTTTATAATAAGCAGCTTGTTTTTAATCATGGAAAGGTACTGAAAAAGGTTTTTTTTGTTTTCTTTGTCTAATAGGAGAATTCAGGAGAAAATTCTTCCATGAGGCAGGAGGGGAGAGCCAGAGGCTATAATGCGAGGTCCAGATCTGCTTCTAGGTAATGATTGTTCTCTTCACTTATAATTGTAAAATGTTAGCAATCTCCAGCATGTTGTAGTAGAGTTTGGGGTAATTGTAAGGTCAACTTTATTTAATTGTGGTCTTGTTGTGACGTATACTGAATCCTGTAGTAAAACGCATTTGTATTATCAGTTCAGTTCTCAGTAATTAAGCAGGAAAATAGATTTCTAGCTCCAGATAGCTGCTGAGATTTGTACAAAGAAAAATTTTTAAGTTACCTTTTGCAATAACAAATGGTTACATGGAAACGTGTGCAAATATTTGACTGGTTAAGTGTGTGTTTTGTGTTGCTGCCAACACAGGAAGGTGGTAATTTACAAGCTGTCAGCAGTGAAGTAGACCATAATAAAGAAGCTTTGGGTACAGCAAGACATTAACTTAAAAGCTGGCAGGCAATGACCTTTGAGTTGAGTGTTAAGCCCAGATGTTTTAGAGGACCTCTTACAGGTTCTACTGCTGCATTTTGTAATGAATCAGGTCATGTTTCTGTTGTAGCATCTGAGTGTGAGTCATCCAAAGATTTTCAGTTTAAGGGGGCAGTGTATGCCATAAACTGTTCAGTGCTTTAAGCCTTAAGTAGAGCGCTAAATCAAAACAGGTAGAGCTGCATCGAAAGGATCTCTCACCCAGTCATACTGAGTACTATTGTACTTTTTAAAGAGTATTCTTAGACAAGAGCCGTGCTCCTTAAGACTTTTTCTCAACAAATACACTGAGATTCTCAAAGGGGTCCATATTTCTTTTCTCAATGTATTTGCTTCACATATCTAGCTTTCAAGAGAAGCAGATAATTGTGGATTTGATTGAGGAAGATGCATGTTATTGCCCTGAAGCTGGACATTCATTTCATTCCGTCTTCCAAACAGAGCTGAGAAAGTCCAGTTCCGTTAGAAACTGCTCATCGATGAGCTCAGCTGCAAGTTAGCTCAAAGACTTCTTGACCTAAATGGCCACAATTTGCTCCGGCAACTTAAACACTTGTGATAACAGTTTACCTCAGAAAAGCAGACTGGCTTCACAGTGGAGTAAAACAATCCTCTAACACAACGCATAAAGCAGCTGCGCTTTTAGAGGTATGGTTATGTTAAAGTTGACCATGCTAATCAGAACGGTTGGAACCTTGATTAGTTCAGGTCTCACTGGTCTTGCTGAGAGTGCTTCTGTGTACATCGTACAGTTTACCTACTGCTTACGCTGTAGTGTGTTCTCATTTCATGCAGATTTTGACTTTTCTATTTCAGTCTGTGTTTTGCAAAGGGAATCATTGATGAGTTTAAATATCTCCACAGCTGTTGCTCTGCAACAGAAACAGAGTCCCTGCGCCACGCATTGTAATAACATTAGTGATAGGTGGGAGAGCTGGCTTGTGACTGCATATATGCATAACATTTTAATACACTGCTCAAAAAAATAAAGGGAACACTCAAATAACACATCCTAGATCTGAATGAATGAAATATTCTCATTGAATACTTTGTTTTGTACAAAGTTGAATGTGCTGACAACAAAATCACACAAAAATCATCAATGGAAATTTATTAACCAATGGAGGCCTGGATTTGGAGTCGCATACAAAATTAAAGTGGAAAAACACACTAGAGGCTGATCCAACTTTGATGTAATGTCCTTAAAACAAGTCAAAATGAGGCTCAGTATTGTGTGTGGCCTCCACGTGCCTGTATGACCTCCCTACAACGCCTGGGCATGCTCCTGATGAGACGGCGGATGGTCTCCTGAGGGATCTCCTCCCAGACCTGGACTAAAGCATCCGCCAACTCCTGGACTGTCTGTGGTGCAACGTGACGTTGGTGGATGGAGCGAGACATGATGTCCCAGATGTGCTCAATCGGATTCAGGTCTGGGGAACGGGCGGGCCAGTCCATAGCTTCAATGTCTTTATCTTGCAGGAACTGCTGACACACTCCAGCCACATGAGGTCTAGCATTGTCCTGCATTAGGAGGAACCCAGGGCCAACCGCACCAGCATATGGTCTCACAAGGGATCTGAGGATCTCATCTCGGTACCTAATGGCAGTCAGGCTACCTCTGGCGAGCACATGGAGGGCCATGTGGCCCTCCAAAGAAAAGCCACCCCACACCATTACTGACCCACTGCCAAACCAGTCATGCTGAAGGATGTTACAGGCAGCAGATCGCTCTCCACGGTGTCTCCACACTCTGTCACGTCTGTCACATGTGCTCAGTGTGAACCTGCTTTCATCTGTGAAGAGCACAGGGCACCAGTGGCGAATTTGCCAATCCTGGTGTTCTCTGGCAAATGCCAAGCGTCCTGCACGGTGTTGGGCTGTGAGCACAACCCCCATTTGTGGACGTCGGGCCCTCATGCCATCCTCATGGAGTCGGTTTCTAACCGTTTGTGCAGACACATGCACATTTGTGGCTTGCTGGAGGTCCTTTTGCAGGACTCTGGCAGTGCTCCTCCTGTTCCTCCTTGCATTGATTTGCCATCCTGGATGAGCTGCACTACCTGAGCCACTTGTGTGGGTTGTAGTTTGTCATGCTACCACGAGTGTGAAAGCACCACCAACATTCAAAAGTGACCAAAACATCAGCCAGAAAGCATAGGTACTGAGAAGTGGTCTGTGGTCCCCACCTGCAGAACCACTCCTTTATTGAGTGTGTCTTGCTAATTGCCAAAGATTTCCCCCTGTTGTCTATTCCATTTGCACAACAGCATGTGAAACTGATTGTCAATCAGTGTTGCTTCCTAAGTGGATAGTTTGATTTCACAGAAGTTTGATCTACTTGGAGTTATATTGTGTTGTTTAAGTGTTCCCTTTTATTTTTTTGAGCAGTCGATTACTGAAATCTGACGATCTACTGTGAGTCTGGACCTAAAATTTGGGTTTTATTTCTCTATTGGAGAAATTGCAACATAATTTTAACACACTGATGTAGATTCACGATAATCTTAAGTGCTTGAATAGTCAACTGGACTTTTTCTCGTTTCTTGAACACATTTGACCTAATACAGAACGCTACTTCAGTTCTGACAACTGTAAGACCAAGTGGTTATCTCCCCTCTGTCACAACTTGAAGTGGAGTGGGTCAAGAGTTACGGGCACTAGTAAAAAAATTGACTTCCTGTTCTCATGGGGTGGGGTTCAGGTAATTGCAATCAGTATTGTTGAGGACTGAATGCAGATCGATGTTTAATGTTTTTGCAACTTTTTATGTATGAGCCGCACCCCCTAGACCTGCATGAAAAGTCAACATTTTGATAACTTCAGAAGTATATAGTGCAAATTTAAAGCAGACTCCTTAAAATCCCTAGGAGTTAAGTGTTGCTGAATGTAAAGGAAAAAGTAGGTACTTGCTAAGTTATGTCTTTGGTTAGAAGTGTGCAAGTGATAGCCAAGTGTGTCCAATTAATGCTTTTTGCAATTGTGCAGAACACACACCCACTTTGGCTGTGTATCTCTATGTTGCACACTCAGGGCTATGTTACCTCAGGGCTGTACCCTGAGCATGTTTACATACCTAGTTATTTCACTTAAAGTTAAAAGATTCCACATACAAATGAAAGGCAGCATAACATTTTCCAAAAAAGCGTAAAGGAAATGTAAAATTAAACGGACACATAGCAAGCTGACAAAAAATAGAACATACCTGTAAAAAAAAAAAAAAAAAAAAAAAACCCAGAAAAACCGTGACTCGGGTCTACCTGTGACTTTGAAGAGGCGAGGACGTACTGGACCATTGGAAAAGATTCTGGACCTGCACCTGAAATTCATCCCGTTGAAAGATGAATCGTTATTGAGCCATGTTAGATTTTTAGCCTTTAGAAAGTCAGTCACCTGAAACTTGGTTTAATAACTTTTACTAACAATGTTGAAAGTATGTTAGAATCGCACATTTATTGGAGATTCTGGACAGTGTGTGCTACAGCTCACTGTCGAAGCAGGTGCAGCATCGGCAAGCTTTGACTGCAGTGCCTGACTCGAAAGTTAAGTGCAGTGGCTAATTTATTTATAGACAGTGCAGGATCAAATCTATTTAAAATTAATATTTTACCTGTTCATGGTTCTTAGTGCTCCATGTCTTTAGGAATTGCTATGTTCCTGCTGTAGCCACTCCTTAGTTGTACCATGTGAGGCCTAAATACCTAAAATAGATGTTTTTTCGTGTTTTTTTCTTTACACCAAAAAGAAACGGCATTAATTAAAACAGAATCAAACAACTGAATCTATGGTCCAAATTTTTCTTCAACACTGCTTTAACTTGAAACATTCTAAAATATATTGTGGCGTTACAAGTACGTTCTGCTCTAATCTGCTATGCTCTGAAGCTGAACAGAATACAAATGTTTCAAATGACCTATAATGTGGTGTCACTGTTGCTTATGTATCATCAGTTGATGGGTTACCATCTCTCAAGCACAGACAGCATTAACAAAATTATTTTGATTATGGGAGATGATGAAAGCTCAAAATTCTGTCTCAGAAATTTTGAATATTGTGACAAAGTTATTGCACAATCACAGAAAGTCGAGTGGAAGAAAAACATGTTCTAGGCAAAGTTGCAAGAGGGATAACTGCATCCTTGAAAAGCATTGTTAAGCAAAATTCATTCAGAAATTTGGGGGAGCTTCACAAGGAGTACACTGAGGATTTTTCCGGTTCAGGCGTTACAGCGTGGAGGACCTGCTATTATGGAATGCTAATTTAGTTTTGCAGTTCACGCACTGCACAGTGCTTTCTTTTCTGGAAAGTTTAAACTATTTGCTGAAGCAGATAATTTGGCTTTAGGAATTTTAGTAATCAGGGTACCCGGAAGTATTTGAGTGAATTTTTTTACTGTATTTAAATTATTTGAGATGTACTTTCTCCTCTTCTGCTGCCTGTTGTTGGATACTTAGATTTTATCTGCAGTGCTATCTATTGTTTAATAAAATAACTCTGGTGCCTCAGGCAAAAGTACTTACTCTTGAGACAGCCGCTGAGTGAGGGTATAACCATAGTTTTACAGAAACTGGGATGTGCACATCCAGCCCAAACGACAAGACATGCCACCCCGCTAAAAACAGCATTTGCGTTTTTGTTGAGAGACGCCGTGCATTATTTCAGAAATTTAAGTGAGAAAGTAAGTAGTTTGTAATTATTGAAGTTGTTTTTTTTTGTTTTGTTTTCATGTTACTATATGGATGGCTAAAGACACAGACTCATAAATCAAAAGACTCAATGGGTGTCACAACCTTTGGGGATGTGGGTGTTTTAACACCCACATGTTTCCCACAGCTCTTCCAGTTTGTTTTACTTTGTATTGCGCTCGCTATATTTGCCCTCCATCCCGTTCCTCTCTCCCTCCCTTACCTGTTGAAACCTAACACCTACTGCTGATTGGCTTGTTTGGCTTTCCCGCCATAAGTCCCGACTGTCTTGTGTTTGTCTTACATTCAGTTCATGCTGAGGATACAACTGTATAGACCGACACAGAAGTCACTAGTTGCTAACATATTGTTTCTCTGGATTTGCTAACCAATGTTGGCCAGAAAAAGCTGTTTCTCTAGCTGCGTTTCCATTGACCATCAAATTGTGAAAATTGTAATTACGAAAAAAAACGCTTAATGGAAACACGGCAGTTTAAAAAAAACTCCAGTTTTTCGATAAAAAGTTTTTGCGCTAGGAAGAAATGGTTTTTTTGGCTGTATTGAAATTTGTGTATTTTGCAAAAATGCGATGGAAACACCTTTTTTGCATCACACGAGTCACGTGATCAACAACCGTATGGTGCTACTGGTGAAAAAGATAAAGAAGACGACAGGAAGTAGTAAGAGGATAATGGCGTGGCATGTTTGGAATTACCAGGAGTATTTTTTTCATTTAGTTCGCGACAAGGGCATTACCAGTATTTTAGATTCCAAAAAGTAAAAAAATGTGAGCATTCACAAGTGTTTGCAAGTGTTTACATCCTTCGCCGCCATCTTTTTTGAAGAGTTATCGCGTGAACTAAGTCATTCACGTGTAATTTTATTTGTATTTCTTATTAAATGAAAACACCGCAATTGCGAAATTGTGTTTTTTCAACATTGGCAGAATATCGACAAAGTTTTGCGCACCATTTGTAATGGAAAGGCAGCTACTGTCATGTCCGTCAAATTCATGACACTGTCATAAAAATAAAACGTACAATTAAATGACCAAAGCATAGCTGCTCTGAGCTATTGGCCAAATCATCAGACACACTGTTGAGGTGTAAGGAGTATCCTTCCAAACACCGCAAGCATTTTGGAACACTGAATGGAATTTTGGTAAAACAGTCCAACAATAGAGTAATTTACAAAAGGTTTGATAAAGAACAAATGTACTCATGTATGTAGAAAAAACATCACATTGGTCATGTCAGGTCAGGGAGATGAAAGGTGATCATTGGGGGTTGGCTGGGAGGGTGATAAAATTGTTTTTGAGTTTAATGTAGATGTGAAAAGTTTTGTGAAGCACAATGTAGTGATTTGTAGAGAGGGTTGAATGTCGTAGTTGCATGCGGAGGTACGTAAAATGAAGGAGATGTGGATAACCCATTGAGTTTGTATTGGCAGCAGTAATTCTTCAAAAGACATTCTTCTTACCTCTAGTTCTATCATCACATTTAAAACTGTTGTAAATTTGATCCAGATTATCCTCTTAAGACATTTATTGGACAACATCAAGTAAATTGTATGTTAATTCTCTGTTTCTCAATGCCAGAGCATGACATGTTAGACCAGGTTTCAAACATATAACTTATAGTGTTCGTTATCATTACATTTAATAATACTGCAAGTGCAGTTGCAAAATACTTTTGGTGAATGACGTTTTTGAGGATTGGGCGGCAGACGAAGGTGCAGACCTTGGCTCTGGAACCGATCTCCTTGAGAGGGGCTGGACTCTCTTCCACTCTGGAGTGGCCCACGGGGAAAGGCGGCGGGCTGGGGTGGGTTTGCTTGTTGCCCCCCAGCTCAGCCGTCTCGTGTTCGGGTTTATCCCAGTGGATGAGAGGGTAGCATCCCTGCGTCTTCGGGTTGGGGACAGGTCTCTGACTGTCGTTTCGGCCTACAGGCCGGGCGGTAATGCGGAGTACCCGGCCTTCTTGCCGTCCCTGACGGGGGTGCTGGATAGTGCCCCTCTCGGGGACTCCATTATTCTGCTGGGGGACTTCAATGCCCACTGCTGACCTCGACTGGGGACATTATCCGGCGGTGGAAGGAGTACTTCGAGGATCTCCTCAATCCCACCATCACGCATTCCCTGGTAAAAACAGAGGCTGGGGACGCGGGGTTAGACTCTATCACCCAGGCTGAAGTCACCGAGGTGGTTAAAAAGCTCCGCATTGGCAGGGCTTTGGGGGTGAATGAGATTCCGTCCTGAGTACCTCAAGTCTCTGGATGTTGTAGGGCTGTCATGGTTGACATGCCTCTTCAACATTGCGTGGCGGTCGGGGACAGTGCCTCTGGACTGGAAGACTGGGGTGGTGGTCCCCGTTCATAAGAAGGGTGACCGGAGAGTGTGTTCCAACTACAGGGGGATTACACTCCTCAGCCTCCATGGTAAGGCCTACGCCAGGGTATTGGAGAGGAGGGTCCGGCCGATAGTCGAACCTCGGCTTCAGGAGAAGCAGTGTGGTTTTCGTCCCGGACCAGCTCTATACCCTCTACAAGGTACTCGAGGGTTCATGGGAGTTTGTCCAACCGGTCCACATGTGTTTTGTGGACCTGGAGAAGGCATTCGACTGTGTCCATCATGGTGCCCTGTGGGGGGTGCTCCAGGAGTATGGAATCGGGGGGCCTTTTATTAGGGGCCATCCGGTCCCTGTACAAGCGGAGCAGGGGTTTGGTCCGCATTGCCGGCACTAAGTCGGACCTGTTCCCGGTGCATGTTGGACTCGGGCAGGGCTGCCCTTTGTCACCGGTCCTGTTCATAACTTTTATGGACAGGATTTCTAGGCGCAGCCAAGGGCTGGAGGGGGTTGTGGTTTGGGGACCAGTGGATTTCGTCTCATCTTTTTGCGGATGACGTGGACCTGCTGGCCCCCTCTAGCCAAGACCTACAGCATGCGCTGGGGCAGTCCGCACCCGAGTGTGAAGCGGCTGGGATGAAGATCAGCTTCTCCAAGTCCGAGGCCATGGTTCTCGACCGGAAAAGGGTGCCTTGTCCTCTTCAGGTTGGAGGGGAGTTCCTGCCTCAAGTGGAGGAGTTCAAATATCTCGGGGTCTTGTTCACGAGTGAAGAATGGAGCGGGAGATCGACAGACGGATCGGTGCGGCTGCCGCAGTAATGGGGGCGCTGTGCCGGTCCGTTGTGGTGAAGAGAGAGCTGAGCCGAAAAGCGAAGCTCTCGATTTACCGGTCGGTCTACGTTCCTACCCTCACCTATGGCCATGAACTTTGGGTCATGACCGAAAGAACGAGATCCCGGATACAAGCGGCTGAAATGAGCTTCCTCCGTAGGTGGATACTCGGGTAGGCTGTGGCGTTAACATGATGCTCAATTGGTACTAAGAGGCCCAAAGTGTGCCAAGAAAATATCTCCCACACCATTACACCACCACCACCAGCCTGAACCGTTGATACAAGGCAGGATGGATCCATGCTTTCATGTTGTTGACGCCAAATTCTGACCCTACCATCCGAATGCCGCAGCAGAAATCAACGTTTTTCCAATCTTCTATTGTCCAATTTTGGTGAGCCTGTACGAATTGTAGCCTCAGTCTCCTGTTCTTAGCTGACAGCAGTGGCATCCGGTGTGGTCTTCTGCTGCTGTAGCCCATCCGCGTTCAGAGATGCTTTTCTGCATGCCTTGGTTGGAACGAGTGGTTATTTGAGTTACTGTTGCCTTTCTATCAGCTCGAACCAGTCTGGCCATTATCCTCTGACCTCTGGCATCAACAAGGCATTTGCGCCCACAGAACTGCTGCTCACTGGATATTTTATCTTTTTCGGACCATTCTCTATAAACCCTAGAGATGGTAGTGCGTGAAAATCCCAGTAGATCAGCAGTTTCCGACAACCATGCCATGTTCAAAGTCACTTAAATCACCTTTCTTCCCCATTCTGATGCTCGGTTTGAACTACAGCAGATCATCTTGACCATGTCTACATGCCTAAATGCATTGAGTTGCTGCCATGTGATTGGCTGATTAGAAATTTGCGTTAATGAGCAGTTGGGTAGGTGTACCTAATAAAGTGGCCGGCTAGTGTATTTATATACACCTTTGCAGCAGTACAGTAGGCTTTGCCTCTAAACATGTTTATTAGTCAAGAGTTACCACTATTGAGGTTTCAGCCCTGTGCAATAGAAATCTTTATGGGAGGGGATTTCTCCCAACAGTTGCAAATGCTGCATTCAGGTACAGTTTGTACACTAGGTTGTCAATATATAAGAACAACCCCAGAGTTATTTAAACTTATTTTATTCTCAAATAAAAAGTCTTGTTTAAAAATTTCTAAACACCCACAATGACCATTTTCAGGTGGTCATATTGTTGTATAATCTATCCAGGCAATAGCTATTCCTGTTTATACTACTTTATTCATAAAAAAAAATCCAACCAAATCTCCATTCAGTTTTGTCATGTTTGGCCTAAAGTAATTAAAGAAAATGCTTCTATGATGAATCCAAAATGCTGGTGGGACATATAAAACACCAAGTAAATATCCAGTTTTGTGCATTAATGCTTTTGTGAGTGGCTCCATTTATGCAAGGTAAGCTCACATGTAAATGAGTCTTAAAACCTGGAGATGTAAAGTCTAAATTTTGAAAAACCTTCAGACATTTGTTTTCTAAAGATGCTTATAAAGATGCTGTCATGGTAGCTGTAGTACATAGGTGTAACTTTAGTAATTGTTGGATCAAAATCTTTAATGTAATTGTGGTTAATGAAAGGTAAAATTTCTGGCTTAGTAGTGGTTACTTTTTAAGTGTATTGAATTTTTTGCATGAAATCGAGTTATGAATTGGAATCATGGGCATTTTTTAAGTCCCACATAACAATTCTGGTCCAGAAAATTTCTTCAAATGATTTTGCACATTTGGGTTGTTTTTCCCCAAAACTGAGCAATTGTGGTCTGTACAACAAGTAAGAAATTATGGTCAACAGGTTTTACATGAAAAACCGTGGCTTCGAAGTTATCACACTGCACATCGAGAATGTTACTGGTAATGTTATGTCTGTCAAAAAAAAAATCCACCACCATAATTTTGTTTTTGAAATAACGGTAATTTTGATTTATGATTGGATTCTTGCTTTGTGATCAAATGTCCAACCCTGAATTTCAAGGCAGTCAAGTGCTGTTTTGTGTACTTAAGCATCCTTAATACTTCAGTATAAGGCAACTGGACTTCTCTTGTTTCTTGAAGAGGCTTCGCCTTAAAAGGGTTTTTCAGTTCTGAACATGGTTGAAAGTAACAGACCTATAAGTTGCAGTCAGAACAATAACGCATTAAAGTCACTAATGGGGTAATTATGACCTGTTAATCAATAGCTCGTGAACCCGACCCTCTCTTCGGCTCAATGTTGATACCCCACTGGGCCCCTAGTGATGCCATCTAGGTTCCTTTGGTCTTTTTCCCAAGGTGTGAATTGCTAAAACAAAAAAGAACCGGGGGGGGGTACTAGACAGGACTGCAGAGTGTTATTGGGTTTAAAATGCTATGAATATTATGCTTGGAAGATATATTTCTTAGTTTGATAGATACTCCAGCCACATATGTAATCACAATCTTATTTTTTTTTTTTCTCATTTGACTGAGTTGGGAATGAAATCCTTCATGTCTTCACCTAGGCCCAGTTAGGGTAACTACAGGTGGTTTCTTGATATGTCTGTGTTCCTTGTCCTTCAGTTTTGTCTGGCGTTTTTTTAGGTATACATTTCATGGGCTTGTTTTCCTGTTCAACATGGTCAGGTCACATTTATAAATAAAGGCAATGACTTCTTCAACTTTGTTCAGTCCAGTTTAAAATGACTTTACCCAAAAAAGGCAGTGTTTGTAGCAACATTTGAAATACGTGTCGCAAAAGTATCAACATCCTCTGTTGACCAGGTTCATCATTTTTAACAGCATTTGTCGTGATGGCAGCAATACTAATAGTGGCACACTGTTTAGATCTATTAGGACATCATTCGTCCTAACCCCTAGTAATGTGTGTGAGATCAAGATCAGTTGCATTATCACCAATGACCTTCACATGTTGCACAACTGCCGCTTCTGTGTCACAATCCAAATGCAACAATCAAAAAAAGAAAACTTTTAGTAACTGGGAATGGACACGTAATGTAGAGCAAAAATGCGATTTTAACGTAAAAGTTCTGGTTGCGTTGTATTTTTTTTATGTTTTAAAAATCCTTTGGTTTTTCCAACAGAAAAGAGAATAAAGAGTAAGAAACAATTTCCCCCTATTAGAATTTTAAAAAATCACAAAAATTTAACAATTATTCTAAACATTCTCAGATATTCTTAGTCTCAGAAATTGAGTGGTTCATCTATCTATACAATTTCCACGCCCCTGGATCAAAGACTTGTTGAAAAAAGGAATGCTAACGGTAATTTTGACAGTATGTGCAGCAAATTTAATGAATTCACTAAAAATACAGTGTCCAGAAATTTTCGAAATGTTCCTAAATGACTAAATACGCATCTAGTTCAAGCTCGAGTTTTAGGATTCCCGTTGATCTAGGATTTTCTGAAAGAAACAACTTGGCACAAATGGCCAATCTATTATAATGCATATGCATATAAAGATCTTGGAAAAATCACATACCTCTGAAAAAGTAGAATCACAGACTTTAAGATGGAGGAAAAAGTTAAAGGGTGCCAAGTGTTCAGATAGTCAGAAGAACTAAGTTCATTCGGACAATCTAGTGATTTTTGCCGATTTTCTTTTTTTTTTCTTCTTCAAAGTTTAATTGTCAGATCAAGGACTTTTCCGTGTTTTGTTAATAAGCCCAGCGTAGTTCCATCAGTTATTACCATATTGAAGATGCAGCCTAATTTTAGCCGCGTACAGGCGTGTGCCAGGTTTCCTAGATATCTGATCAGTCTTTCATGTAATAAACTTCTCCATATCAGAGTGACTCTTTATTAGTAGATGCTCACCAAAGTCTGTACACTTCCTGACAATCATCCTTGTTAGGAAGTGCTGGGTTATTTAGATGCGTTTTTGATGGTTAATAAAATATGGGCCAATTAAATTTTTAGATTGTTAGCTATGAACATTTTCACATATGCTACAAAAATAAAAATAATTGGTTTCGATACTTTTTTTGGTTTGCTCTGTAGATAATATGCACAGATTTCTCAGTCTATTGGGGTTTAACCTGGAGGGTCCTATTGGTTTTGGATTGAGTGAGCTTCATTGCCCCGTAGCAAAAAAAAAATCCACCTGGAAACGGGCATATACCAGCTATTTTACTGCAGGAAGTCTTCCATAAAATCTTGTCAGTGGACTGAAGTTTTAAACTCAAAAGAATAAAAACAAATCAACTTTACTGTATTGCATTCAGCCTTGCTCTGCTACTTAAGTCAGCTCCGGGTCAGTTCACTCCTTTGCCAATTTGATTGAAAGTCCCTCGGGCAGACATGAATTGATGTTCAGCTTTAGACGGCTTCTTTTGTACCAATGAACATTGGGTAGGAAATGACCAAAATGGCAAAAGTATGAATTGGGAAAGGAGTAGAATGACCAGTATCTTCCAAAGTGTTGCTTTGTGTTGTAGCAGCCTGAATGAACAGCAGGCATGCCTTTGTAAATTGTTTCCTGCTGAAGGGCTTAACATTTTATGCTTCTTCTGACTCATTTTTAAACACCTCACTGATGCTAAAAATCATTAACTTTGAGTCTACTTCCCACAGTCACTACCTCCACACACAGAAGTGCTGAAGTAGTCATTTATTCACCGGTCGTAAAAAGATTGGACTCTAGAGTTTCCGACTAGGTGGTCATCGGTCAAGGACAATCAAACTGAAAATCGTCCTATTCTGGTCTATTTCTCTGTGAATCGCTACTAAAAATATAAATACAGGACATAAGTCATTAATAAACATGTACTGATTAATCATTTAAGCGTAGCCTAAATATATCCTGTGGTAGCTGCATGCAAGTAAGAGATACAAAATCAGGAATAATTTCCAGTGACTGAGAAAAGGTAAAGGCATTTTATAGACCTGCACTGAAGGAATTGCAAATAGGCAATCACCTGTAATCATATGACTAGGCTTGCACTGAAGTATTGCACCCTGCCGTGGTCTTTTAGGAGCATTACTATCTGGTGTTGCGGTCTGATGGCTGCTGGGAGTAAGGATCTTTGATACTGTTCCTTTACTCACCTAGTATGCCGCTTTTCGTTGCAGTCCTCATGGAATGCCTTGAGTTTCATCAGAGCTCATCTTAGCTTTGAGGGCATCTATCTGTCCCCCAACATCTGTAGTGATTTCTGAAGGGGCTTCCTAACACAGAGCCAAGTCTTTTTAACTGTTGAGTCATCGTTTAATTTTCTGATTCCTGTATTAGATTCTACATCAGTAAAAACAGAGCTTCTAGGATTTGCTCTCTTGCCAGCGTTCACATAATGATAAAATGGGTAATTTTTATGTGAGAAATTGCTATTTCTGTTGCATTTCAATTGTCATTGGTTTGTACTTCAGATCTCCAAGGAGAAGATCGAGATCGAGATCTTCATCTCGCTCCAGGTGGTCAAGGCACCGACGCTCTCGCTCCAGAGAACGGCGCTGGAGACCTCACATGAGTTCAGAGGATAGGAGTGAAAGAGAGAAGGACAGAGAACGCAGACAGAAAGGTCTTCCCAGCATGAAGAGCCAAACTCTCAGCGGTATGTGCCAATAAAGAAATAAGTGACTGAGTAATAAAAAATTATACAGCACTGATTAACAATTGTCCCACAGTGGGTTATAGTATTATTGTTAAAGCATTGAAAATAAAAGCTCAGTTTTCAATTTAAATAGGTGTTATCAATTATTCATTATTCTATTCATATCAATTGGGTCTGGTTAAAAATTATTTTGCCATAAGTGTCATGGTGCCAAATATGTCTTAAAATGGCTCATGATTTTATGAGAGAAACGTTATATGCATAAAAAAGATAAGCAGAGGATTATTTCTGTTTCAGTGTTCATATGACATGTGTGTGTAATACATTCAGTACTTTCTAGTCTCTTTCAGCTGTTCCTGTTATAAAAAAACTGCGACTGAGAATTCACCTTCTTTTGCACAACATTTATTATATAAATTATACAATGAAATACAAGTCTCTGCCAAATTGCACCAAATTCCATTGCAACATGTAACGTACATGTAGTAACACATGTAGTAACACATGTACATTTCGATTCGAAGGGTCTTTTTTTCCCAAAAAAGATAATTTGTTAAGAAAATACTATTTGTTAAATACAAAAAATAAACTCTTTATCTTAACATTTCATTTAATGTCACTCAGCAATCTTTTTTTCAATAAGTGAATTAAATTTCTAAATAAAATCACCCGGGCCTGCTCACAAATGGGCTGCAGAACCTTTCAGGAAATTCTGTATTGATCCTCAATATAATACACATACTGTGTGAAACCATGATAACAGAAGAGCAGAAAAACACAATATAAAATTCATGGAAATTAGCCATAAACCACAACCTACCAATTTCTGTTTGTGTTTCTTTGATATTCTCAACCTAAATTAAAACGGTTTAAGTTTCAAAAGCTTAAATTTAGCAAATATATTAAATTGTTCCAAAGGGTTAATATTTATATTTCTGACCCTTGAATTATGGTTATTTATTCTTGTCTTATTAAGGCTTGAACTTTATCACAATTAGTCCTGTTCTCAGTTTAGCTCTAATCTGAAACGTTTCCTGGGTGCAGATCCTGAATTTGTGTCATGATCTTTGAGCCGCTTTTGCCTGTGTGCATTTTGACGAAGTGCTTAATCATGTTGAAAAGAGCATAGTTTATCACCAAATTGTTTCTGGATTCTAGGAAGCTGTTGCTCTTGGAGACTGAAAAAGAAACCACTTTTTATTCATGCCGATGTTATTGGGTAGAATTATAACCCCAGTTCCTTGAATGACAAGCAACCTTCCACATGGATTGTGTAGGGTTGCTTCACTTGCCCGCATGACACAGGAAGCATTTTGTTATCCAAATGTCTTGAACAATCAAAAAGTAGGTTCATCTGAGAAAATAATTTGGCAGCAGTCCAAATCCATCGAGAAATTCAGTCTGTCCTTGAGTTTTTTTTCTTTCTGCTCTTCTTGTCAGAAGGCCATTGTCCAAAAGTGTTTTCCTCACTCTAAGTGCGGTTCACATCAACTTTGCCAATGTTGGGTCTGTACTAGTGGGAAACTGTAGTGCACTCTTTAGAAGGAGACATTCCTGGCACTTGCATTGAGCTTTTTGGTTCTGGTAAAACCTTCCTGGCTCTAATTGGACCTCTCACTGCGAAGTTCTTGGTGTTCTAGAACACAGTTCTTTTCAGATGCATGAATTGTCTTGATGTTGAGCCATCTGCTGAAAAGCTTTGTCGACTGCACACTTTTCTTTGGAAGTAGTTGTCATTGGTGTTTGAAGCACATCTTTCTCTTTTGAGGCCATTAGTAAGATTTAAGATTGATTGTTGAATTTTCAGCTGTACTCATACAAAGCTTCACTTGTACTAATCATATACTGAAATATACATGATTAGGTTCTGTGGTAATTTTTTGCCTAGGTAAAACAAATCATGTAACTGTTTTATCCTCTGAACAAGGTAAACCGTTAAGCTTTTTAAAGACCTAATATACATCAGATCATTCTCCACAGTGATCTGGAAAAAAATGTAAAATCTCACTACTAAAACGACATTTGTAAAGTTGCATCACTGTAAAAACCTTTGGCCAAAACCTACATTCCACTTAAAGTTTATCAATTCTTAATCAAATTATCAATCAAACACACCCTCCATTTCTGCTACCTGTATGATCCCTTCTCTTTTCCAATGGTTATTATCAGTCTGACAGAGAGAGGTATCCCAATCCTTGTGGCTTTTAGTATAACAATGACCATCAGTGGGACCCTTCGTGGGGTGCCTTGAAACGACATTGTTGAAAATAAGTGCCATTTAACTAAATAATCTGAACTGAAACTATCTGTGTAGTTATGCTGCTATAGGCTTAGGCTGCTGGAGGACATAATGACCACTTTTCACCCTCTTCGCTACATTCTCACACTACTCTCCAATTTTGCATTATTTGCTGTTATTTCAGCTTTTAACTTTGTTCTCTCTCTTTTCTCTTCCTAGAAGCTACACCTGGCCTGACTCTGTGTCTACCTGTGACACCTTTCTGGAGAGGGGAATCGTCCGAGCTTCTGCTGGCAACAACTTAATGCTCACCCTCTACCGATGATTCACATGGCCCTGTCTTTCAGTGTTTAACCCTTTCTCTCTCCTGGAAATGGCGATTGAATGAGCTTTTACTATAACTAACTCTATGTGCTCTCTTCAGATTCTAAACTTGAAAACTGGCTCAGAGTTTATCTGTTCCTTCTTTCTAGGTGAAACGACTAAAGGAGCTACATCCATTAACATTTACCTTTTCCTTCCCATAGAAAGTACTCCTGGATCAGTGCTTCTTTGTTCTCTTTGTGTCTCTGCTCTGTTCTCTCTAACCCCCAGTCGGTCGTGGCAGATGGCCGCTCACACTGAGCCTGGTTCTGCTGGAGGTTTCTTCCTGTTAAAAGAGAGTTTTTCCTCTCCATTGTCGCCAAATGCATGCTCAGTATGAGGGATTGCTGCAAAGTCAACGCCAGTGACTGTCCACTGTCTCTACACGTTCATCCGGGAGGCGTGAATGCTGCAAGTCTCTGACTCGATGCAATTTGCTGGGTTTCCTTAGATAGAAAAACTTTTTATCCAATTTGAATAAACAACAGAATCTGGCTGCACTGTTCAATGATTAAGATTAATTGGAATGTATGTACCTGACTTTTGTGAAGTGCCTTGAGACAACATGTGTTGTGAATTGGCGCTATAAAAATAAAACTGAATTGAATTCTCTTTTACTTCTAGTTTGTAGTACCACACTTTGGGTTGGGCAGCTTGACAAGAAAACCCAGCAGTCTGATGTAATGTCTCTTTTGGAAGAGTTTGGTCAGATTGAGTCCATCAATGTAAGTTTGGACAGTTTGTCATACATACTTCTTACATCTATGTCCAACAGTTCATGTTGACTTTTTTTTTCACATTGAACCCCTAACTTTGTGTTCAGATGATTCCTCCAAGAGGTTGTGCCTATATTGTTATGGTTCACCGACAAGATGCTTATACAGCCTTAAAAAAACTGAGTAGAGGGTCATACAAAGTCAACCAGAAACCTACTAAGGTAGGTCCTTTACTCATTTAGATTTGTTGTCCTTTAAATGTTAGTTTTCTTTGTATAACAGGATCACTGCACCTTATTTAATTCTCTCTCAGATTGCTTGGGCTTTAAACAAAGGTATAAAGCCAGCACACAAAAAGTTCTGGGAGGTGGAGCAGGGAGTTACTTACATTCCTTGGAGCAAAGTCAAAGTTGAAGAGTTGGAGAGCTATCAGGAGGGTGGCATGCTGGATCCAGAGACACTAAAACCAGGTTAAATGCTTGTTTTTCTTCATCAGTAGCTAAATTCACATACCACAAGGTTTTAAGATACATGTTTCCTTATCTTGTCATTGTATTTGTTAATACTCCAGAGTGGAATAATGCCAAGGAAGTTAACAGCCAGGCCGCCGTAAATGGAGCATTGGAAATAGTACCAGATGTGACTGTCAGTGCTCATGTTCAGGTAACTTTTTTGCAGTCTTTAAACACGTTCTTGTTTTTACTAAAACGTTTCCTCCTTGTTTTTGGATTAATGGCCTTCATTAGAGATTGTTTGACAACATGTCTTATTGCGGTTATAACAAAAACAAGATATTGTTTCTTACCTGTGGTGGAGCCTATCTGAATCATTTTTATTATTTCAAAATGAAAATCTAAAGAAATAAGTGAAAGCTTATAGGTTAGTTTAAATCAAATATGGCATATAAATAAAATTGAATTGGAATAGAGGAGTTCTGTCAGTAGTTACTGTGGGTGCATTATGTGACTGATCACTTTAATGTCCGGCACCGTTCCAGCGTTATTTAGTTAATATGATCTTGTGATCTTTTGTTTGTTATTTTTTGCAAAAACATAAAAATAATCACAGTATATGTGGGAGGATAATATTTAGACAGGTATTGTTTTTGATTGTGGATACAAGGTGCTCTAAAGGGGCTTGGCATCTTGTAAAATCTGGCCAACCAAAGATAAATGATTTCTTCTGCCTGATATGATGCATTTATGTAAAGCCTGTTTTAATATAGAATATAAAATAAATGATAATACAAACTCTTAAATTAGTGGCACTGGTTATGGATTACATATAGTTTTCATTTACCAAGACTTTTAAGTCTGTAGTGAACTGGCCATGACCTCTTTTATAAAAAGTCTAGTTTAAAATTTTACATTATTCTTGTCAAGTTTAAGTCTTACCTGATAAAGTATGTTACCCAGCACTACTTTGTAATGTTGTTGAAGAATACCAAGTTACCTTTTAGTTTTAAAATAAAATCCTTTATTCTATTGGTGAAAGAACTTAAAAGTACTTATTATCCATGTCATGCCTCTCTGGATGTTGCATTTTTTCACTTATGACCTGGTTGACATTTGTGTAGAATTGAATTAACTGCAATAGATATTGTTTTATTGTACATCTTTACATGTTTGGCTCTTCTAGGGTTCATGTGTAAATATGAGTAGGCCATGGCGCCAGTTCATACCCCCATTGCAATCTAACCTACGCCTTTCTACAAATCCCATTCTGTATCCATAAACACACCATTTCATACCCATCTATATAAACTACTATACATCAGTTTATTGCTCTTGTAATCAATTATTAACAATTTTATAGAGATGTTATTAAAAATGCTCAAATGTCACTTAGAAGTTATTTTCATTGTGTAAAATATTCTGAGCAAAACTTTGGATTGCACCCTGTTTTGATTTAATTTGGTTCTAATGCCCCATTGAGCTTGTTGACTTGGGAAATACGTTTTTTAAAAAAGTCCTTAAGTCACTGGATGTCACACGGGGTCTGAGATATATCTCCTGGTGAGTACCAGCTGAAACACAATCGATCGGTGCAAAACATCTTGTGGCAGACAAGATGAGCATGAAACGACCAGATCTACAAAGGTATGAAATGGAAAATGGAAAGATCAGCCCCCGTAGGGAAGTGAGAAAATGTTCATATTTCCTGATGAGGCCCTTTACTGATAATTATTATATATTCTTTTTATTATGCTAATTGTCTTCTGCTGATAGCCTGACATGTCTTATGATTTGTTTAATTGTCCTGCTCACATAAAGCCATAGAAACTACATGCTGCCAAGCCTTTCACCTGTCGCATTTTTCCCTTTTGAAGAACGCAAAATCCGTTTTCCATTTTTTCAGCATTAGTTTAGCGCCCTTTACATTTATTGACACCATATTTTTTACCTCTCCTACAGTTGCCCAACCTTGTTAGTTATAATTCCAATTATTTAAAACCAGTTGTTAGGATTAAGATCCACACACATCTGCTTTGTTTTTCCCATTTGGAAGAATGACTGTTAGAAATGGGCCTCTGTGTCATTTGATTTAAACTGCAGGGAAACAGGAAGTCATTGATTACTAACTAAAGGTTTGTACACCCTACCATTCTAAGAATCTTAGAATGGTATAAATTGTAACAAAGTTTTAATTTAAAAAATGCTCCAGTTACATATTCATGGGAATTGTGGCATTGATTACTTTGCTAAATAATAATATTTTTTCTTGTGCCTTGTGGAGTTGGTGTTGAAAGCTAGGCTTAATTATTGCTGTTTATGGTTTTAAAAGAGGTAAAAGAATTATTCGACATTCCTTTACTTGCCTCCTTTTTTATTTCGTTCACCCAATTTAAAGCCAACTCTCCCAAACAAGACATTTGTGGTAGATATTGCTCTTATTGTAGTATTTTGCAAGGCTGAGTATTATCTCCATGTTACGTGTCATATTTCTGTTTATAATCACATTTTCACCCTCCTTGCAATAATTCAGATAGGCTCCTCTGCTCGCCTTCAAAAGTGCTTATTTTTCATTTCTTCTTTCTTTCTGGTCAAGTCTTTGCATATCTACTCGGTAATCTTGTACTGTAACATCTTATTCAAATAAAACCAGTAATTAAAAACTTTCATTATTGTGGTATGTGTGAAGGGAAGCGTTTGTTATCCTTTCTGTGCTCAGTACCCATACTTTATTCAAAATCAGTGGAACTTTTTTGTTGGCAGTGGGTTTTCTGGCAAAATATTAAATGTGTTTAATATTACCTATGAATTACATAGAATATATGCTACTTAACCTATATTCATCAATAGATGGTAAAATGTGTTAAGACTACCCTCCGTTACTGTGTGTCAGAATTTTAAATTTAGTAGTTTGCAGACACACAGTATCCAGTAACTTGAAAAAAGTTAATTTCCAAGCTATTATTGAGGAGTGTACAAAGTTTTTGTTTAAGCCACATTTGGTTAAAAACAAATGAAAAGGGCCCTGAAATCATCTTGTGAAATGGACAGGTTGAATGAATGACAAGCAAGTGTCCTAAATAAAATTGGTCAGCAGCATCGTTCCATATATGTCAGGACCAATAATCTCAGCACCTCACCCGAAGAAAAAGTTGTTCTTTGTCCCATTGTTGAATTGCTGCTGGTGGGACATAAAGGTCTGACTGGGAAGAGGAGATTCAGATTGGAAAACCCAGGTAAGCTGACAGAAATGTTGCCCTCGGCTTGTTAGTGGGTAATTGGACAGCTGATTATAGAAATCTCTTCAAATGTGTTTTTAATGTTACATATTGGTTAATATTAAAAGGGCCCGACAATCTTTTTCCTAAAAAAAAGGTTAACTGCAGCTTAACTTAACACTTCACTGATAATTTCTCTTGCTTGTTTTAAAGACTTCAAAATAATCAACAATGCACAAGGAGCGCAAAACACAAGTTTTCAATAACACGTTTAACTGTGTTTTAATTTAGACTGTGTTTGGAGCCTGATGGGGCTCGGTGCAGGGTGGCAATGATTAGCGCTGTTCCTCTTCGGCAACAAGGTCCTGGTTTTTGAAACTCAGCCCTCCCATCATAAGGACTGGGCTCTAAATATGACTGCAAAGTTTGTTGAAAAGGTCATTGTTTGAAGCAATGACAATAATTAAACATGACAGTAAAATAAAAAGGTAGTTTTATGCTTTTAGCAGCGGCATGGCTTTAGTATGAAGCAGGTTTGACAAATCAGTTTACTTTGAGGGATCTGGCTTAACTAACCGTGTAGATTGCGTTTAAGCAGTACTACAAAGTTGGTCATCAACTCGGTAAGTTACTCAGGGTTACCGACTCTGGTTATGTATACATTCATGCAAAACAGGTGGAGTTGGAATAAAGTGACCAAACACATTCAAGAGACGGGAAGCAAGCTGGCCACAAATTCAGTTTCACAGACAGATTACTAAAGCATGAATTATCTAATATTTTTTCATTGCACGTTTTATATAAGACACTGAAATCACCTGAAGGTTATATTCTTAATCTCTGTGCAACAATCATGACTTCAAATTTACTCATTGCACTGAATGATCTGCTTAGATCAAATCAATTTAGTCCAGCAGGTGGCAATATTGTAAATGTGTAAGTTCATGACTGATTCTACATAAAACATGTTATGGTTGGGTTGTGATTTCAAACAATTTTTAAAAAGTTGGACAAGCAATAAGGGCGTGTACGGTCAGATTACTTGAAGAATCTAGGTTGTTTGCACTTACAGTCTTGATATATGGTGAGGACATATTTTCAGAGGAGGCATTTTAAGTAACATTTATTTTCTTATATGGAGACTGTTTTACAGATCCATGTAAGAATTGAACCAGCTTTATGATGCTGAAAATCCTAAAATGAACCTGAAATTACCCCGGTAACCTGCTATTCTAGCATCATAGCACAGCCCCCAGGTCAGTGTTGAAGATGGTCAATCTTCCTGTAATCCACTGATGGTTCTCTTTTGAAGTTATGTAGAATAGCTCTAATACTAAAGTTCAAAAACATGGCCCTGCTACATATGTTTTAAAGTAAATTAGTATATAAATAAATACTACATTATTAAATTATAGGTTCATTTTATCAGTCATTACTGTAAATGTGAAATCTCATGCACACCATTAAAAATGAGTCCCGCAGAGCAGATTTTAGTTAAAGCTGTGACCAGTCGTTGATACGGTCTCTTTGAACATAAAACAATAACCACATAGCTGCTCAGGGCATTGTTTATTAGTTATAAACAAATATCAAATACACTATTTTCATAGTTCCTTGTTCCAGACAGCCCCATCTTGCAGTTTTTATAAGACTAATTTAGTTGTAGAGCCATGAAGAGTGTTGCATGCCAAATCCATATGTCATTCTTTACTGCTGCAATTTTAAAAATCACTATTTTATTACTTGTATATCTGTTATGTTAGTCATATTTACACCCTGACTTTGAAGCCCTCATCTCTTAAGTTTTAGAACAGTTTTGATTTTTTTTTTCCTTTTTGGCTCAACTCCCATCTAAAGGATTATGGAAACAAAAGACCAATGCTTCTGATAGACATTTTGGAAAAAAACAAATGTCACATCTTCCCAGTCGCTAAATAAAAAAATACATTTCAGTAGTATGATTGTTTTTTCAACTAATGCCAATTCTATTGTGATATTATGGTGTTTTTATGTTAAAGATCACTGTATTTTCAGAATACTTGAAACCTTTTAATTAGCAAATAATTCTACAAATTCTAAGGTTGTCTCGTCATAGTTATCAATAAACTATTAAACTTTTCCATACTTAATATGACACCCGTCCTGTATAATTAAACCAATAAACAAACCTTTTGTGGGAAACATTTAAAAAAAAAAAGAAAACTGCAAGATCATCATCAGTGTTCACATTCTTAAGCTAATGCATTTTGAAGTCAATTTAGATTCAATTTCAGCCTATTGTTGGCTCACACTTAACAGGTAATATTAAATAATTTTAGCTATGAAGTTCCAGCCGTCCCAGTAATTCTTTCTTGACATTACCTCCTTTGCGTGTTTTACCTAAAACCATAGTTTGCAGAGAAGTTGCAAAGGATAAAAAAGAATCTCTTTCTACAAAGGTATGAGTCTGGAGAGTGGTACAAAATAAATCCACAGCGTTTTAGATTTAAAATGGCAGTGATGACTGTTATCAATAACTGGAGAACAAATACATCAGTTGCAACATTCCACCATTGAATATTTCTCATAAATGCATTATAAGCTCTGATTTCGGTCTCATTGGAAATTTGTGCACAAAGCTGAAAAGGTGTGAGCTAGCAAGGTGGCCTACAATCCTGCTTTGGTTATACCAGTTCCTTCAGCAGGAATGGACAAAAATGTCATTTGTCATAGTGAGAAGCTTGTGGATGGTTAATGTTAGACCGAAGTCATACAGTTTAAAAGGCAATTCTACTACATACTAAGAAAATGTATGTAAACTTTTAACCTTCAACGAAAGGTAGAAAAATGCTTTCATTAAGGCAGTTAGCAAATGGAAATAATTTAAGTAATCCTAAAAGGCTTAAAACAGGAAATGAATATTGTAGTTTAATGTCAGACACAGGGAAAAAAAGCTGTTTATAGTGTGTGTTTCAACTGTATGTTACATGGAAAGGTTTAAAAATGATATTTGTATAGTTTTTATTTTACGTCTTGGGGTGTGCAGACTTTTACAAGCCAATGTATAAATCAGCACTCTTACATATCCCCATAATCACCCTGAATCCTTTTTAAGCACAAAAGCTTTTAACAAGGTATCGGATTAAATTCCTGGCACTTGTTTTGACATATCATCTGAAATATTTTAACATCGGTAGCTACCTGTGCATATTAATGTCCAATTGACTCTGTTCTCTGTCAAAGCTGTCTTATAGCAACTATATAAATTGAATTTGTTTGCAATATGTCTGAAAGGAGAGCGAATTATTAGTAACTTGAGGTTTTAGTCTTCTGATGTTGTGGAGTTCAGTTTGTGGCAAAACTGATGTTTTTGAGCCTACTGCACTTTCACTACTGGACTCACTTCTCGGGCTTAAATCCTATGGGAGAAACAATTTAAAATGATCTGCTCAGAGCAGTATACTGATTGGAATACATGTCAAATGTTAGCAACACTTCTGTGTAAAGACGCATACCAGATTGAGTTTTGATATATTTGTTTTATATTAAAATACCAGTTTTCACAACTATGCATATGCATGCCTTGCAAATAGACTTTTGCCTCAAGGGAGAAAATAAAAGCAGTTCCCAGCTGGATGGAGCCGAAGCTCTGCAGCTGTATGCTCATAACTATTTAGTTCATTATCAAAGAAAGAATCCAGATCTGTGTGCGGACCCAGCTTTATATACTTTTTTCTTTTGGGACACCAGAAGAGAAAAAAAGCTTTTTTGGAGGCACATCAGGTGAGTTGGTTGCTCTTCGATATGGATCAGGACACACTTCCAAAGGAATGTGGCTACATCTGATATAATCCCCAGCTAACATGGTCTCTGTGTATGTGAGTGTGTCCTCAAGTCGTCCTACATTTGCACCCGTACTGAGCTTTGTCCATTTGCAATTAGATCAGCCTAGATGCATTGTTTAAAAAAAAAGAAAAAAGGATTTACTCTTGAATACGAGGTAAATTCAATATTTTTTTTTCGTTGCTCATTGCTTCCTTTATAGTTTACTTGTGCCAAGAAGTTGAAAA
The DNA here is from genome assembly GCA_036173005.1 of Crenichthys baileyi. Classification (NCBI taxonomy): domain Eukaryota; kingdom Metazoa; phylum Chordata; class Actinopteri; order Cyprinodontiformes; family Goodeidae; genus Crenichthys; species Crenichthys baileyi. Next base: position 320,522 of record JAHHUM010000340.1, read on the forward strand.
AGTTCCTCTTTAACAACACTTCTCTACTTCCAGTAGTACTTGCATTAAATTATTTTTTGTCTTTTCTTGTAATATGGCAACAATTTTCTGGGTCTTATTATCTTACTGTCCACTACTATCCTTCACGTTCATAGAATTTGGTTCGTGGATCAGTTTGCCTTTAATACTTATATGTGCTTACTCTATCTGGTTTGTGGTAATGACATTAAACAACTGTTTAGAGTGTAGATTGTGCTAAAACCATTCAGTTTGCCGGCCTGATAACCTGAAAAGAAGTGGTGGAGAAAGTGGAAGAATGCATATGTCTAAGGCTTAGATGTAAAGGATATAAGGAGTTGAGCTCTTGAACATGAGGCTGAACTTTGCTAGTGAATATATATTTAACATAGAGAATGTGACGGCACTTGGCCAGGTTCAGCCAAATGTGTAGGTAGTCTGTTTCAGTAGGGACACTTTAGTCATCATGTGGGGGTTTGCTGGTTTCAGCAAAAATACATTACCACACAAAACACCAACACTAAGGCCTTTTTTTTTTATATAAAATACGAATGCCCCCCTGTGTTGTGTAATCTTATCTCTGTTAGTCATGCTTTGCGATGAGTAAAATATATTCAGGTGTTTTATGACTGATGCTAAATGCCTAAAATAAGTACTACAAATATAACCATAAGGGCATAGGTGTTACTTGCATTCTTATATTTTTAGAACTTATTTGTAAAAATTTGCAGGATTTGAGGGCAAGATTTCCTCTCCCTTCTTCCAGCACAATATACAGTGCCTTGAAACTGTTAATGGAAGCTATGTTTGAAAATTATCTATACCTCTTACACCTTTCTATATTTTGTAGCATTACAAACCCAGTATAAATACAGGTGTTCTGTGAATGCCTCCTGAAGACCAAGGAACACAACAGGTTGGAGATCAAGTTGTGGAGGAGCTTAGCAGGCTCATAAAACCATATCCTAGGACTTGAACATCTCGATACATTACAAGAAAATTCAAAGTAAATAGCACAACTGCAAAACCCACCACAACATGGCCATCTACACTGATATTCTGTACATGGAGAGCATCATTCACAGAAGAAGACAAGAGGCCCATTATAACTTTGGCGGAGCTGCAGAAATCCACTGCTGAGGTTTGGGTGTCTGTCGAGGGGACAACTGTTAGCTGTGCACTCCCCACTGTGTATTGGCCTTTCTGGAAGAAGGGCAAAAAAGCTATAAGACCACAAGCCATCGGGTGCATGCATAGAGCAAACGTGGAAGATGCTATGGTCAAATGAAACCCAAAACTGAACTTTTTTAACCGCTTGCAAGGAGCTCTCTGGATAAAAATAAATGTTTCACATTACCCTAAATACACCATCGCACCATGAAACATGGTGGTGACAACATGATGTGAAGATGCTTTTCTTCCGGAGGAACTGTCGTAAAACGTCATAAAGTAGCAGAGAGCAATGGGCAACATTTTCTTTCTCTACATGTGGAAAGCCTATAGAGATATTTTCCCACGGTGGTTCTACATTGTATTGACTCAGGTGGGCAGAATACATATGCAGACTTTTTGAAATGTCACAATTATGCGCTTTGTGTTGGTTCATCACAAATCCCAATTAAATACATTGAAGTTTGTGATTATAACATGACAAAATGTGGAAAGGTTTAGGAGGTATAAATTTTGTTTTTTTTGAGGCACTGTAGATATTTGAACCCAGGTAACAACTTTAAGCAGACTTGCAATTTTTAAATGTAACTTTTGATTAATTCAGTTCAATTCAATTACTTATAGTTCTATGAAAAACATCAGATTTAGGTATGTATAAAGGTCGCTAGAGCAAGTTGTAAAACCCGTAGATTTTAGAAATAAAGAGACACATTTACCTTCAGCAAAAAAAAAACCTAACAAACTCTCCTGGGTGTCATTCCATGTAGAGTGAGGAGTTAAGCTTTTGTTTATTAAAATCCCTGAACATTATATTATTTATATTGTGTGCCTAATTGGTGCTTACACTAAAGTGAAAATTACAATGACTTTGATTGCAATGAAAAATCGCTGCACATGGGTTAGTCATTTTAAATGACCTAATGTTTGAAGAAGAGGGTTTTCATAAAACAAAACGACTATGAACTAAAACCAAGGACAACTTCAGACACGCAGAGAAGGCCTTAAAAAGGTGAGTAGGAGAAAAAATATTAGGATTCTTAGATCATTTTTTTATAAAGATAAATTAAGGCTCGTTCCCTGAAGTTTTTCTTTGTGTAGTTTCATAAAAAAATAATAATTGTGCATGTTATTGAAGTAGCCAACTAAAAGCAGTGCTAAAGTCCATCAAGAGCAGAATCCTGCTGAACATTCTAATACCTGGCTGTCTGCCTGCTGCGATTTGCTTTGAGGAATTACGCTGCGAGGAAAAAGCAGCTGTTGTCCCTTTTTTCTGCTGATGGAGTACACGCACATACAGGGTAAGAGCAGACCCGTTTAATTTCTCTGATCTTGTTTCCTCTCTCTGTATCTTGCAATTCAATTACTTAAATTCTCCATTGATTTCCTTTGAATGGTAAAAAGTGTTAACTTTTCTCTATTGATGCAAGTAGGGGAATTTTTTTTTTAGGAATTTTGCATGCACTGTTTTGTGAGTTTTTAAATTTGGACATTGAAGTTAGTTATTTGTATCCTTTAATCACTGAAATTTAGAAAGGGAAACAAGTTTTAACCTTCTAACCCTTAAAGTAATTTTTAGCGCTGTATAAACCCCACCTGTCCCATATGTCTTTAGAGACTTAGACTGTCCATGGACAATTTATTATTTGTCATGGATTATTTTAAATAGAGCTTATAAAAATATTTAGAGGTGTTAGAGTGTTTTCATTTTTATCCTAATCAGATCTGCAGGGTTTTTTTTTTTATGTGTTCTTTAAAACACTATTTAGGTCATTATCCTGTTAATAACCAAGTTTATATTACTCTAAAACAGTAATATGCAAATCAAAAAACCTCTTTCAGTGACTTTAACCTGAATAAATTCCTATTTGGAGTAGGTATCTTTTGAAATGAGCTAAGCTTAGATGGAATTTCAGTTGCAGGAAAAACTATTGTCAGACTTTACATCATAATCGCCTTTTTGGCAAGGTTTTATAACACTGGTATTTTGGCTGTGCATTGAAAGGCAGAAACGGTCATTCCAAAAGATGGAGACGAGATCTAACATCACAGTTGGTTAGTGGGATGTAATAGTGTAAACAGTTATTTATACCATGCTTTATAATCTGTTAAGAGAAATATAAATAGAATACATTATCAGAAGTCCCAAGTACATGTATACAAAGACTGCTGATACAGAATGCTCTGGCTGGCCTGAAACTTGTTCAGAGAAACTATTAATGCATGTAATTGTTTTGCTTATTCACGATTGACACTTGAACCTCTGAATACCAATGAAATCAAAATTAGGAATTTGTTTCCCCTTATAAAATAATGAAAATAAAAAACATGTGTTCCTACCCCCCACCCAAAACATGGACAGCACTCAAAATCCTAGTAATTTTCAAATTTAGAGAAATATTAATCCTATTATAACATTGCTAGAGCACGTATGGTGAAATGATAAAACAAATTATTTCTCTGGGAGAACCACGTTTAAAAATTAGATAATTAAGAGGTGAGTTTTTTTTGGTAGGACAAACGACTTCCATTCTGACTCAAGGAAAGGCATTAGGCTGTGTTCTCAAGCCTTGAAGATAGTCCACTGGGCCCAGATCCCAACATGACAACAAAAAATATGGGTATCGCTGGCTTTTCATACTAACTGCCAAGAAGCGCTGGCAGAAATCACATAACAATCTATTCAAAAATAGTTAATTGATAATTCCCTCTGCCTGCTTTTCAAAATATTTGGAAAGGTTCCATGTCATTGTAAGTTTACAGAGTTCTGCTATGTGAGACAGGTTTGTTTGGTTGATGTGCCCTGAAGCTTTGCACTTTTTCGAAAATTGCGCACACCTCTGATGGCTCTGGACCTAAGCATCGGCACCGTTGGTTGTCAACACAGCAGAAAGGCCACACATGGAACACCCGTGCTGCCCAAGTACAGGGGTTGGACAATGAAACTGAAACAACTGTCATTTTAGTGTGGGAGGTTTCACGGCTAAATTGGACCAGCCTGGTAGCCAGTCTTCATTGATTGCACATTGCACCAGTAAGAGCAGAGTGTGAAGGTTCAATTAGCAGGGTAGGAGCACAGTTTTGCTCAAAATATTGAAATGCACACAACATTATGGGTGACATACCAGAGTTCAAAAGAGGACAAATTGTTGGTGCACGTCTTGCTGGCGCATCTGTGACCAAGGCAGCAAGTCTTTGTGATGTATCAAGAGCCACGGTATCCAGGGTAATGTCAGCATACCACCAAGAAGGACGAACCACATCCAACAGGATTAACTGTGGACGCAAGAGGAAACTGCCTGAAAGGGATGTTCGGGTGCTAACCCGGATTTTATCCAAAAAACATAAAACCACGGCTGCCCAATACACGGCAGAATTAAATGTGCACCTCAACTCTCCTGTTTCCACCAGAACTGTCTGTCGGGAGCTCCACAGGGTCAATATACACGGCCGGGCTGCTATGGCCAAACCTTTGGTCACTCATGCCAATGCCAAACATCGGTTTCAATGGTGCAAGGAGCGCAAATCTTGGGCTGTGGACAGTGTGAAACATATATTGTTCTCTGATGAGGCCACCTTTACTGTTTTCCCCACATCCGAGAGAGTTACGGTGTGTAGAAGCCCCAAAGAAGCGTACCACCCAGACTGTTGCATGCCCAGAGTGAAGCATGGGGTGGATCAGTGATGGTTTGGGCTGCCATATCATGGCATTCCCTTGGCCCAATACTTGTGCTAGATGGGCGCGTCACTGCCAAGGACTACCGAACCATTCTTGAGGACCATGTGCATCCAATGGTTCAAACACTGTATCCTGAAGGCGGTGCCGTGTATCAGGATGACAATGCACCAATACACACAGCAAGACTGGTGAAAGATTGGTTTGATGAACGTGAAGGTGAAGTTGAACATCTCCCATGGCCTGCACAGTCACCAGATCTGAATATTATTGAGCCACTTTGGGGTGTTTTAGAGGAGCAAGTCAGGAAATGTTTTTCTCCACCAGTATCACGTAGTGACCTGGCCACTATCCTGCAAGAAGAATGGCTTAAAATCCCTCTGACCACTGTGCAGTACTTGTATATGTCATTCCCAAGACGAATTGACGCTGTATTGGCCGCAAAAGGAGGCCCTACACCATACTAATAAATTATTGTGGTCTAAAACCAGGTGTTTCAATTTCATTGTCCAACCCCTGTATATGTACTGTATACCACAAACATGTGGCACTCCCAAGTATATGTACAGTATACTTGGACAACAAAGCTAGGTTCATGACAAGCATGCACTAGTCTGGCTTGCGTTGTGGGTCAAGCGTTTGCAAATGACTTATTCGTATTCGGAGAAAAGTATGTAATTGGAGCAATCATGCAATGTTCTCATTTGGAGAAATTCGTATTTATATGCGTTTGTTTTTGAAGATTTTCAAAATGATAAAAATTTCTGTTTATTTATTTATTTTTTTTTGCCTTCTCCTGAGAGATACCTTTGTACAATGAGATCCTTTTGATCCTTTGTAAACTCTCTGCGAAATATGGCTTTACCTAAAGAGCAAAATGTAGAGTTATGAAGTCCAAAAGGTGAGCTTGAAGTTGCTTGTGTATACAAAGATGTTAACACTTTACTCTTTTAATCTAGACAATTGAAAATGCCTTCAGGTTAGATCAGCTTGAAATAAATCATCTTTTCATTCCACAGACCCTGATCTTGAGGTTGCCCAAATGCAATGACTATTAAAGGTGTTATAATATAATGTTCAACATATTTTGGAAAATTTAAAAGCTCTTTAAATGTACTGATTTTTTTTTACTAAGAGTAAAACTCAGTCAGTAGAGCACGACCTTGTTTCCCCTTTGCTTAGTACGGATTAAATTGTCTCCAGGGAGTCATTCTCTTCTAGCATGTTATGAATTCCAAGCAATCTTATGTACACCATAACAAACCGGTTTTGAAAAATAACGAATAGTAGAATCAGTTATCTAATGTGGACATGACAAAAATTCTGATTCTTGTGAGCTTTTTAGAGCTGAATAAGTGATGTAGTGCCCAATGCAGTGATGAAGGAAAAAGACACACGCAATGACTGACTGACCAACCAGCACAAGACAGGATGTTGTGTCCAATTGAAGTAACCAAGCCTGGATCTGGTTGGTTTTATTTACCGAAATCTTTATTCATAAGATTTCTTTCTGATTGTTTAAAGTTCAGTTTTGAATTATAAGAGAGGAAATGGTGAATGTCCAACACTGGTGCCAACCTGAAAACTGCCAGTGCCTCCCTGCAGAGACACCCATAAGGCCGGGTCGAACAAATGTACAGTTTTTCTCCAAGCTAAAACTTGTCATTACAAAGCTCACAAAAAATAGTACTGATTAGTTGACAGCCTGGCAGATCTCTGCAACATGACAACATTACAATGATATATTTAAAAAGGTATTTCAAAACAGATTTCTCTGACAAATATAACCTCAAATGTAACATGGACATGGCAGATTTCTACAGCATAAACTCGTCTTCGACGGTATTCTGAACTGAGTACCCGACGCCTTATTTGCTGGTAAAGTCTCACTGGTTTGCTCATTCATGGAGAGAATTTCTGTGAAGGATAAAGTTATACAAATAATCAAAATGGGGAAAGATACAATATTGAATAAAAATGATGATCATATTACTAACAGGAATATTTATTACCTGAGGTTTTGTTTGTCCTGTTCAAACTGCTTGAAAAACCATCTCACTTGTGAAGTGCCAAGGTGGGGGTGCATGGTTTGCTGCAGGAGGGACTGGGGCACATCAAAAAATATATATAGTATTATGAATGTGGGAATATTGAATCTCAAGACAACAGCCAGGAAGTTAAAGCTTGGGCACAAATAGACAATGGCCCTAAGCATACCACCAATGTTTACAAAGTGGTTTAAGGATATCAAAATGAATGTTTTGGACTGGCCATCACAAAGCCATGACCTCATCCCCTAGAAAATTGGTGAGCAGAGCTCAAACCTGACACAGTTACTCTGGTTCTCTCTGTAGGAGCCAGCTGTTTGTGAGAAGCCTGGGGAAGATATTCAAAATGTTTGACCGAAGTCCTACAGTTTTAAAGGCATTAAATGCCCTGCATTTGCATTGATCCCTTTTTTTTTACTTTTTTATCATTAGAAGCATTAAAATTCCAATGCAACCAATTTGCCTTAAGTCATCTAATCAGTAAAAAAATTCCATCTGTGTTTAATCTAGTCTTGTACAGTGGGGGAAGCAAGTATTTGATACACTGCAGATTTTTCAGATTTTCCCACTTGCAAAGTATGCAGAAGTCTTTATTTTTTATCATAAGTACTCTTCAACTGTGAGTGACGGAATCTAAAACAAAAATCCAGAACATCACATTGTGTGATTTTTAAGTTAATTTGTATTTTATTGCATGACATAAGTATTTGATCACCTAACAACCAGTACAAATACCAGCTCTCACAGGCCTGTTAGTTCTTCTTTAAGAAGCACTTCTGTTCTCCACTCATTACCTGTATTAACTGCACCTGTTTGAACTCTGTATAAAAAAAACATCTGTCCACAAACTCAGTCAAACAAACTCCAACCTCTCCACAATGGTCAAGACCAGAGAGCTGTGCAAGGACATCAGAGATAAAGTAGTAGACCTGCACCAGACTGGGATGAAATACAGGACAATAGCCAAGCAGCTTGGTGAGAAGGCAACAGCTGTTGGCACAAATATAAGAAAATGGAAGAAGTTCAAGATGACTGTCAATCTCCCTCGGTCTGGGGCTCCATGCAAGATCTCACCTCGTGAGGCATCAGTGATCGTGAGGAAGGTGAGGGATCAGCCCAGAACTACACGGCAGGACCTAGTCAATGACCTGAAGAGTGCTGGGACCACAGTCTCAAAGAAGACCGTTAGTAACACACTACACCGCCATGGATTAAAATTCTGCAGTCCACGCAGGTACCCCCTGTCCAGGCCCGTCTTAGGTTTGCCAATGACCATCTGGATGATCCAGAGGAGGAATGGGAGAAGTTCATGTGGTCTGATGATACAAAAATAGAGCTTTTTGGTCTAAACTCCACTCACTGTATTTGGAGGAAGAAGAAGGATGACTAAAACCCCAAGAACACCATCCCTACCGTGAAGCATGGAGGTGGAAACATCATTCTTTGGGGATGCTTTTCTGCACCGTATTGAGGGGAGGATGAATGGGGCCATGTATCGGGAGATCTTAGCCAACAACCTCCTTCCCTCAGTAAGGGCATTAAAGATGGGTCATGGCTGGGTCTTCCAACATGACAAAAATCCCGAAGCACACAGCCAGTGCAACTTAGGTGTGGCTCTGTAAGAAGCATTTCAAGGTCCTGGAGTGGCCTAGCCAGTCTCCAGACCTGAACCCAATTAAAAGTCTTTGGAGGGACACCGACAGCCCTGCGACAACACCGAAACTTGAAGGATCTGGAGAAGATCTGTATGGAGGAATGGTCCAAAGTCCATGCCACAGTGTGTACAAACATCTTCAAGAACTACAGGAAACGTCTGATATCTATAATCGCAAACAAAGGTTTCAGTATCATATTTAACAAAAATGGTTTGCAAGTGGGAAAACCTGCAAAATCAACAGTTTATGAAATACTTGTTCTCCCCACTGTAAATACAGCTCTGAAAGCCTTTGTTTGCCTGAAAATATTTGGGAACGGACATCATTATTAACCCTGTAAGGAACACACCGGAGTCTTGATCAGAGAAGCAGCCAATAGACCTGTTATAACCTTCGAGGAGCTATATATATATATATATATATATATATACTATATATATATATTATATTATATATATATATATATAAATAAATGAATAAATGAAAGAAAGAAAGAAAGAAAGAAAGAAAGCTACTGTTGAATGGAAGTCATCTTTGTAGTTTGCCAGAAGCCACGTATGGGACACAGCCAACATGTAGAAGAAGGTACTCTGGTGAGATGAGACAAACAGTGAGTATTTTGCTAATATTAAAACACCATCTATGGAGGAAAAAATGAGGTCACCATAAGATGAACACACCACCCCCACAGAAAAACATGGTCAAGCTGTGGTGATGTTTTTCTCATGCAGGTACAGCAAAGCTGGTCAGAGTTGATGGGAAGACGAATGGAGCTAAGAACAGGCCAATCCTAGAAGAAAACCTTTCAGAGGCTGAAAAACACTTAAGACTGGGGTGAAGTTTCACCTTTCAGCGGGACATTGAATAGGTTTGAGTCAAAGCATAGCTATGTGTTAGTATGGCCTAGACAAAGCCCTGACCCAAATTCAACAGGGAATCTGGGGCTATAAAGGCCTTTAAAAAGAGTTTAGATGTTCTTCATTCATTCTGACTGAGCTTGAGCTATTATGCAAAGAAAAATCTGCAAAACCTTCAGTCTTTTGATGTGCAATGAAAAGACTTGAGGCTGTAATTGCAGCAAAGATTTGCTCTTCATAGTGTGAACTCGAATACAAATACACTTCATACTTCTATATTTATTTTAAATCTGTATATCAGTCTTTTTACACTTTGCGGTAATTGTAATAATTTTGTTGGTCAATCATATAAGATCCCAGTGGAATACACTGTTTCTTTTTATAATGTGACAAAATGGGAAAAGGTTCACGGGGTTTGAATATTTTTGCAAGTGCAGCCAATAAAGAATCCTTTTTTCACTCAGTGGCGGTCTGAGATCCTGATTCCAGATTACAGTAGCTCTTACAGTGTTGTGAAAAAGTATTTGCCCCTTACAGATTTCTTCTGCTTTGATTTTTTTGACACAAATGTTTTAGATTGTTAAACAAATATCAGACAAAGATAAGCTCAGTAAATACAAAGTGGTTTTCAAATAAGGATTTCATTTATTAAGGGACATCATTAATTGAGCCTTATTAAATCATTAATTAGTTTAGTTGAATTTCACTACCTCAAAGCTTGCCTTGATGGACAGAATCAAAAAATCTCTTAAAAAGCACCTGTGTGACAACATGAAGTGGGCTAAAAGATCTCAAAATATAACACATCTCTACAGGTTAGCTTGAATAGCTTTTTCCCTAAAAGAAATCATTATGAGAAAACTGCATTTAATCAGGTCAACTCGGATAATAAAATGTGTTCTTTGATCTGAAACATCTAAGTGTGACAAAAGAATAAAAAACTAAAGATATCTTTAAGGAACAAAATATTTTTTCGTAGGACGCACTTTTATATTAATTCAGTGACTCATTTCTGCACTTAGACATAATGTTGTCAGTATTTAATGCAACCACGATCATTTCCAGACTTCATTAAGATGTCTATTACACACCTGGTAAATAATATTGTAAAAAAATAGACCTTTTTTCCTTTCAGGTTCAGTCTCAAATTCAACCTTCTTGTCCATTGCAGCTCTGGCGTTATGTTAAGGATTGTCTTCCTTTTAGACTGTAAACCTCCATCACAGACTTAAGTATTTTGTAGCATCCCAAATAAGTTTCCTCCCAAGATTACCATGTATGTAGCTTCATCCATATTACCTTCAACTCTGACAAGCTTTCTTAACCCTGCCTAAAAAAAACACCACCAGAGCATGATTCTGCCACCACCATGTTGTGCACAATGTGTCTCTTTACAGCTACAAATAGCTATACATTTATTTTCTTCCATGTGGTTACTGTTCCAAACAATAAACAACCACAGCTTGTGACAAATTGCAAAGGGAATTTCTTTGGGCTTTCTTTAAAAAAAAATAAGCAAAACTCAGCAATCGTGCCACTCATTCATAGAGGCCAGGTTCATGGAGAGCATGACTAACAGTTATCCTCTTAACAGATTCCCTCTCGTGAACAAAAGATCCATGCAGATCCTCCATGGGCCTCTCAGCTGCTTCTGTTGCTAATGCTCTGCTTGCCTGGCCGTTTTTTTTTTAGGTGGATAGCCATATCATGGAAGGTTCGCTTACAATTAGACAGGTGAGGAAATATCCGATGGAAGAGAATAGAATATCATTATTGTCACTGTCACAAATACAATGAAATTGGAAAACAAAAGGCTATCTGGTCTGTCCATAGACCACAGACCACAACTGCTTTAAGTTATGTGCAATTTTGCAAAACTGTAATATTGTTAATTGTATCATTTTAAGTACATTTAATAATAAATGTGTGTAGAGACATATCTTCTTTAAAATATTGTTCGTAATAAATTAAAAATAAGATTATGCTCAGATGTATTTAAACATCTTAATTTGTACATTAATATTGTGTGATTTTATAAAATACTACAGTGATATTAAAGAATAGTTCTTTGTATTGATCTGTCATCTGCTTTTATTGCATTTGTCCTGTTATAAAAAATAAATAATAATCAGAAAATCATTATTTTACTACATATTAGGAATAGTGAGTTACAAACGTCTTTAACAATTAAATCTAGAATTCTCCTGGCTCTATAATTTTCTATTTACAGGTAAAACACAGTATAACAATTCAAAACTATTTGTTGTGCGATAAACAATTTTTTCAATATTTTCTGATTGTATTAAATATTTATATTAGTTGGGAAAGATAAAATATTTTCCATTTAGGGAAAAAATTTTTAAATGGCAAATTTTATCCTGTGGCTTATTACTGGATATTTGTATCTTTTTGTGTATTTGATGTGCTTTTTTACCCCTGAGATACTGTTTTTTTTAAGCATTTTGGCGTTTTACTTGTTTTGTTAGATTCCAACCTGGAAAATTGGCATGTGCATATGTATTCACCCCCTTTGATTTGAAGCCCCTTAATAGTTCTAATGCAACCAGTTACCTTCAAAAGTCAAATATTTAGTGAAATGAAGTCCACCTGCATGTAATCTAACTTTTCACATGATCTGTCAGCATAACCACACCTTTGATGGGCCCCAGACGCTGCAGTACCACTAAGCAAGAGCCATTACGCCACGAAGACCAAGGACCTTTCCAAACAACTCAGGGACAAAGATATTGAGAAATATTAGTCAGGATGGGGTTATAAAAAAATATACAAATATTTGATTTTCCTCCCAGCCCTATCATATCCATCATCTTCTAATGGAAAGCACATGGTATCACAGCAAACCTGCCAAGGGAGGGCCGCCCACCAAAACTCACAGACCGGACATTAATCAGAGGGAGCACAGAGACCAAAGCAGCAGAGACTGGAGTGTCTGTCCATAGGGCCACAATAATCCATACATGCCATAGAGCTGGACTTTATGGAAGAGTGGCCAGAAAAAAAACCATTACTTAGTATTAAAAATAAGAGTGAACGTTCTTAGCTTGCCAAAAAGGCGTGGGTGGCACTCCCCAAATGTAAGGAGGTAGGATTCACCCCACAGTGAAACTGGTGGCAGTATTATGCTGTGAGGATGTTTTTTTATCAGCTGAAACTGAAAAACTGGTCTGAGTCGAGGAAAAGGTGGCTGATGCTAAACACAGGGATATTCTTGAGCAAAGCCTGTGTCAGTCTGCCTGTTATTTGGGACAGGGACGGAGGTTCACCTTCCAGCAGAACAATGACCCGAAGCACACTGCTAAACCAACACTCGAGTGATTTATGTGAAAAGACTTAAATGTGTAAGAATGGTCTAGTCAAAGTGTATACCTCAATCCAATTGAGAATCCTTGATTAGACTTGAAGATCGCTGTTATCAAGTGAAAACCATCCAACATGAAGGAGCTGGAGCAGTTTTGCGTTGAGGAATGGGCAAAAATCCTAATTGCCGCAAAAGGTGGCTCTACGAGCTTCCCACATTTTTGCCCATTCCTCAAGGCAAAACTGCTCCAGCTCCTGGGGGGATGAGCATTTTATTTGTTGTCTGCATCACAATAAAAAAAAGCCATCTTCACAGTTGTTGACATGTTCTGTAAGTGAAATGCCACAGACTCTCAAACGATCCATTTTATTTCCAGGTTGTGAAGCAACAAAACATTAAAATAGCCAAGGGGGGTGAATACTTTTGCAAGACACTGTAAATGCTAAGGAGTCTAGGTTTTAAAGGCAGCTTAACAATGCCAAGACAGACATTTGATTCGGTTTAGCTATTTAGACGAAGTGTTTTATGTAAATTTGACCATCATGTAGTCATGAGTATGTTGTGATTTATTTTAAAGACATACTCTTAAAATAAATCTGAGAGGCTGATTAATTTTGACAAATAATCTTTCTCAGAGAAGGCAAAAAAAATTTTTTATATTTTGTTAGTGTATTGTCTTCAACCATGCAAATTGACTTATGAAAAACATGTTCTGCCTTTAACATCAGTTTATGCCTCCAGCTAGTTATAAACACAAGTTAACTAGTCTGAATATGAAATAATCACAGCTTAATCTCCTAACACGGTTGTCGTTTTTAAAATTAATTATTAATCCAATTAATAAAAATGTATATGTGTTCAATATTTGAAAAAGAATCTTGTATTTTAAGACTGTGTACAAATTAACTTCTGATTCTATGACAATGTAAGAAGGAAATAGTTTTAAACTACAAGAAAAACAAAATCTTCCTTTTTTCAGGTCGTCTGCTTCTTACTTTGTCCTTCCCACCACAGATCCCAGCTGTGATGAGGACAGAGGTGAAAAATAAGAAAGTCAGCTATTATAAACTTCAGATTTTTTGGGTTGTAAAGCAAAATATTTGGCAAGTTGTAATTAAACATAAGTGACACAGCTGCATTATCTAACCATTGTTTTCTTTCAGCCCTTATTTCTGACAGATAAGCAGTAAAGATTTGCTGTGATACGCATTTAATGAATTTGACTTGTAATGCAGGCTTTTTTTGTCACACAGACTTTTAATAAGTAACAGCAAGGAACAAGTAATGTCATTTATTATTTCACAAGGATATGTATGGAAACAAAATTATGCTTCCTACTGCTGGAGGATATCGAGGATTATTTTCAAACGTAAGAAATTAAACAGCAATCAACACCCAATGAATGGCAAAGAAAAATTAAGCCAAGGATGCATTCATTAGGGGAGTACTTTGTCAAGATGTTTATCCTGTTTTTGTTTCCCCTAGTTTCTGAGGACACTTAAACCACAGAACAAATCATTTGCAATAGAACCATAGGGCTCAATATATACTTTGTTCATTAGAGGATATCTTCCCTCAGAATTAAAGTCGAATTATATAATTGGGTTTATATTTATCTGTAAAAGACAGACATTCACTTTTTTTCAAGTTACCTTATTCCTCATATGTATATGTGAGGTCCATAAATGATGATCATTTTATTGCAAAAGAGCAACCTTTGAAACATTTTAGTATTCTTGTGAGAATCTAACAAATCAAAGTTACTAAAAAACTATCTGTGGTGTATTTCCGGGTCCCTATTATGTGTACATTTTTTAGTATTGTTAGACATGAGCTTGTATGAGGCATTCTCATGGCATGATAACCTTAAGCAAAAGCTTTCATAATATTACAGTATTTACACACAAAGTATGTCATGATTGAATAGTTTTAAAACAGAATAGCAACAGATATGACTACTCTTGGTAAAATAATGAATATATTGAATATTACGCTTGTAATAATGTTTTCTAAAAAGCCTTTTATTATTATTTAGATTCTATCATGTAGACCTAATTTAAAACCACCATACAAAGTATGTGCTTAATGTCCAGGATCTCCATAAAGGTGTTTTCAGCTAACTGCCTGTTAGACATGTTGAATGTAGCTTGCTATGGAATCATAAAACAGTAAAAATGGTTCATCTGTGGGTGTTTTTTTTTTTTTTAGTTGTTTGGTTTTGGTTTATATCTTTCTTGGAAGTTATGGAAAAGTGTAGTAGCCCTTTTTCAGCTAGCTGACCAGCAGTGTGCAGAAATAGATGGAGGAGAGGCAGCACTATAATTAGGTCTATACTCCACACTCCGGCCACCACAGCATTTTCTTTTAAATCTCATTTAAGGGACTGTAAACCAGAATGATATGATGGAACATTTTAGCAGTTTTGAAGTGGTGACTTTTTAAAACCTTGGCAAATATAGTACCTGGATGGTATGAACTGGTACATTGTCCAGTAAGGGGCGTTTTCACTTCTGAGTCAAACATGGTTTAAACTATAAATTATGTTTTTACTGGTTGCTGACCATGAGAAAAAATGTATACAAAAATATCCAACTCATTAATGACAATTTGCCAACTGCAACTGTCTATTTTTATCACATCAACATCTCCAACTAAGATCTTAAAGATGGCAATATGTTTATTTTGTTTTCCAGATGCCAAAAGTTTCGCAGTATGAACCAATTGGAAGCCCGCCTGGTTTTTCTGCCCCCATCATGCTTTCCCCAACGTCCTTACCTCTAGGAGGAGCTCCTTTCTTACCCACAGAGTTTGACCCTGGACATCTAGTAGGAGGTAAATTATACAGAGAAACATTTTGTGCATATTTCCAGTATTGCTGAAGCATTACATTAAACTGGTTACTTCTGGATTTCTTGATGATTGAAAACATTTGCTACTATATTGAAAGAATTTGATTCTTTCTTTCTGCTTCTATGGTTAACTCTTATGTTGAAACAATGAGACCTCACTGTTTTCTTTTTTGCAACAGGAAATATTAAAGCTCCACTGGAGTCCACAGAAGATTCTACTGGAGACAATGATCCCTCCTCGGCTATTGGTGCGGGCAACCAGCTCGGCTCTCCAGCATCACAGGTTTTAATGCTGCCAAACCCTACAGTCATGCAGGGTCCCCCCAGACCAGGAATGCCACCTCTGCAGCCTCCGCTTGGCATACCAAATTCTCACATGCGTCCCTTCTCTCCTCCTCCAAACATGCAACGCATGCCCTCGCAAGTGATGCCAGGAGGGCCGATGTTTCCATCAAACAGATTCAGAATGCCCATGCCCTTTCCTCCTCGGGGTCCTCCTTTCCAACGACATCCATCCATGGGACCAGAGATTATGAATGATGGGGAGAGGGGGCATTTCCGACCCATTAGACCAGGATTTGGACGCCCACCATTTCAAAGAGGGAGGTGGTAGAGAATAGTTTATAATGAACCTGAAGGGGGGTCTGTAAAACATCTGTTACAGGTTTTCACAAAATCTGTGTCAGCAAGAAAACCTGTGAGCACCTGGTGACGCTGTATCTTCTGTTCAGACTTGCTCCTTTTCTCCGTTTCCGACACTAACAAATCAAAACACTGTATTCCGAAGATGCTCCTGTTAAGTTCACCAGAGAAGTTTTTTCCTGTTTGTTTTTTGCTGTATGTCCTGAACATGCGTGTATATATTTACCTTTTTGTATATTTCCATTTGTGTATGCTCCCCTCTGATTGCAAGACTAAACATTATATGTTGTTTTAAAAAGTCAGCATTTTTCTTCTGAAGTAAAAAAAAGAGAAAATCTATCCTATCCGTTTTTAGCAGCTGACATATTTGTCAGAAAAAAATAATTTCATCTACGGCCAGTAGAGGGTGGAATAAATCCTACTTCTAAACCTGTGATGCATTAAGGTCACACCTTGTACAACTATGTGCACTGAATAAAAAATATCCACCATTTCCCAATGTGTTTTTGTGTGTTAACAGTTCTGACTTGGACTCAGATTCATTACAAACAGAAACGTGTGTGTGAATTATCTGCCTCTGTTAATTTTAATGAAAGAAAATTCTAATATATAAGCCTAAGATTTTGTTGGCATTCACAATATGTGTACTGCAGCTAGATTTTGGTGCTTCAAGAGCAGCCAAAGAGTACCCAGGACATGGGGTACAACTGTTGCATTCCTTCATAATCCTCTCAAGATGATCATCTAAGATAAGCCATGTTGCTTGTGCATTTTTCGCTTCCTAATTTACTGAGAAGCTGTAAGCTACAAAATTCAAATTTCACATGAATCAACATAAAATATATCACTCTATAGAATATATCTAAGTAAGTAAAATGAAAGCACTTATTGGTGAGTATTCTTAAATTTAGGAATAGGAATCTACATTTTGTTTATTCCAGTGTCATACATCTTGTTGAATTTATAAAATAAAAGAAGTCCAATGAAAGGGATTCTGTTTGTGCAGGACGCACAGGCACTGCACCGATACAAATTTTAATCAAGACCTCGCATGTTTAAAGGCAGAATTTACCTACTGCATGCATTTTGCAGTTTCATCTTGAAAAACAGCTAATTGCATGCAAACAGCAGTAGGTGATTTGCATGGACTGGCATCTGATTGGCTCTAAGAGTAGGTAAGTGGCATTGTCATGATCCAGTTGCGCGCCGTCTCCAAGGGTCGTGGACTCCGCCCCTCTCAGTGATGTGGAAACAACACGCATGGTCCGTGGACGCACACAGACGCTTGGAGGAGCGGCAGCGTTCTGTGCCATAGATGAGTTAAACCGGCATGAAGAAAATGAATACCTCAGTGTCTGGAAAGAGGCAGCCACATCCCAGAGAAGGTGAAGACAGGTATGTATATAAATGAGGGGAACGGGAAGCATGTTGTCCTTCCTAATGAGAGGGAGGAAAATATATGCGCGGGGACGGATCATGCGTCTGCGTGGTCCCATCGCCGCGTGCACGCATGAACGCGTCACTCATACAAGTTTCCCGGAGGCGAGACGCTGGCGCACTGAAGTGCGTTGCGGTGCGGTCCAGTGGGCAAGCCGACAGGATGCGCTTTTTACCCTCAGGGTGCGCAGCGTTTTGCGTCCGATGAGCCAATCCAGCCACAGTCGCTCGTTTCGGCGTGCAACAGCGGGCATGTGCCTGAATGACGAGACACATCTGGAGCGCATGCATGTCCAGACATATGACTTTCAATTCTACTGCAAGAATACACCATGACTGAGAAATTTTGCAAGATATGCATAACATGCAGCATTCCGTCCAGCTCCATATCGCCACATCTTCCTCTTATGATCTAGTGCGGTAAAATTCGTGCTTAATCTCTATTATTTGGGTTTTTATCGCTTTTGTTGTTGTTTCGCTGCTAACCGATTACATTCCGTATTGAAAATGCTTAAATTCAGGTGACTCATCTGAAAGGTGATTTGGCACTGGTGCTGTTGGTTTACTCCAGTGACCTTATCGTGTCATGTTGTTGCAGCGTCACAGCAACAATCTGCTGCTGACAGTGTCTTCTTCCTCTATTTTTTTCTGTAGATAATACAGAGCTTTGTTATTCATCTTGTTGTGAGCTAATTCTACACGTTGTAACTTAACAATAATAATTTCTGTTCATTATGTTTTGCCTTCACTTTAAATGGAGCATGAACAGTAAATGATTTAATTATACGATATGCATTTGCTGTAAATGGTTGTTCAGTTCAGTCTGCTAAGAGAAAAACAGCTTTTGCACACACAGACAACCTTACTCTTTGCTGGGAGGCAGATTCTCTCTCTGCAGCTTGTTTTTATGGCGAGCCAACACAAGCATGACCCACAAACTCAAGGTAGCGTCTTGCAACTGCAGCAAAATGCCTGTTTCCCCCTCTCAGAATTGTGTTAAGAATGCTGTTTTAGTGCAGGAATACTTGAAATATGAATGGAACTTGTTGTGGCAGCAGTGCCTCTTCTTTCTGTACCCCAGTGGTTAAGGAAAAAAATCAGCTTACATAAATATACCAACAGTTGGACACTCAAAGTTTAAGAGAGTAATACATAAAATCTTTGCTTGTTAAAATTTAGGCGTTTGTGAAATAACCTGTTCACAACTTGTATATTAATGTAATGTGTAATATATTTTATGTATAATGTCTTGGTAAAGGGTGGGGCCCTCAGATGTTAGTCATTGTCATCCTATATCCAAACTTTCTACTCTTGCCGGATATCCTATATTTGAAATAAAAACTCCCTGAAGGCAATACTTGATTCACAAAAACATCTTTAGTTAAAATCGGTTTGACTTTTGGTCAGTCATAGTACTACAATTTGTGATATATTGGTGATATAATTGGATATAATTGGTGATGTATATGCGTTGGTCAGGAACCAGCAATGTGCTGCACTGTTTTGTTGACCTGTTCAGTGAGATGCTCCAGATTCAGTTATGTTGGTTTGAATGATGGGCAACACTTTGTAGAAAGAACAAATGTTTTTCATGATGAATATAATAAATTCATCTGAGGATTTTAAAAGGAGTACCCCAAGGCTTAATATTAACCCCCATTTTCCGTTCTTATTAATAACATCGCAAAGAGCAGTTTTGTATTTGAAGTGTATCTTTTTACAGATTACAATATTCTTTACTCATTTTGCTCTTTTCTGAAATTTTGATGTTTCAAACTGCATTTCGGCTGATATGGACAAGACTGGTTGCCCTAAAATTGGCTCTTAATATGAAAAAAGCTTTGTTACACCTTGTTCATGTAATAATCCTAAAAATACACTAAAGCTTAATGCCTTTGTCTATGAGAGTTTGCCTTCTGGGTCAGGTCTCCTTCAAAAAATAAATGTAATCTCAAGGGCCTTTATGGTTAAATAAACGAAATACAAAATGAGTGATTACAGAATTTATGCATGGTTGAACAAAAGCAGTTTGAATTTGGCTGCTGAAGTGGAAAAGTGAGGAACCCCCCCCCCCAAGCAGAATGACCTCAGTGTTCAGGGATGTGTCCTAAAGGTGGTAACTTGAACCCATCTTTGTGACATGCCTGTTCAGAGAGCTGACCTTCTGTTTGTCTCTGTTTGTGTGGTTGAGCTGCAGCCAGCTTTGCTAATTTCTGGCTAGTGTTCATGCTCTGTAACTCTGAAAGATCTCCAATGTTAGACCAACTGTCTGCTCACGAAAGAATGTCTGCACATTCGTATGGTAATTTGTCAGCTTTTCAGACAATCCATGACTTTGTTCTTCATGTATGTGCTACCAAAACACAGTGTTTTCTTGATATGTGCATGATAAGTGCTCATAAGTATTCTTTTTGAATTATTCATTTCCATCCCACTGGCACATAACTCTTCTTTCATTTGCAAAGTACATATTAACGCCATTCTGATGTTATGTTTAGTGTCAAGTGAATAATAAATAAAGTTTAGTGTGATATCATCAGTGTAAACCATTCATTAGAATGCAACTTACCACCACATACTGTGTTACTTAGAATTGTTTTGGGTTCCTGGTTTTATTTATGTTAAAACAATTTAGTCAGGTTGTTGGCTTATTGTGAAAAATATTTTAAAAAACAGCAGAAAAGGTAGATGGTGTGTAATGTGGAAACAACATCAGAGAACCTAAAATGCAACCACAAAAGTAGAAAACATACTAAATAGACAACTTTTTAATATTGATCCCAACAGAAGTAATTTAAGTTAAAACCTTCAGTACATTTCCATACATTTCTTTGTGTATTAGCAGCTTAATATCAACTCCTCCTGGCATGGAGGCAGTTAGACTGTAGTTTTGCTGAGGTGTAATGGAAGCCCAGATTGATTTGATAGCTGCCTTCAGGTACCTCTGAAGGCTGCTGTCATCTGCATTGATATATCCCATTGAGAACTTATTGGGTGTTTGGGGTTTTCATTTGAATTTGGGGTTTTCATTATCTGTAAGCTATAATCATCCAAATTACAAGAAATAAAGGCTTGAAATACTTTAGTATATTTTTACGTAAGTGACAAAAATATAGAACTTTTAATTCAAATTTTATGAGACGTACCTGTACATCATTTTAGAAAAAAGTAGATTAGGAATGTATGATCCTTAAATTCATTCTAAGTTCATGCCTATAGTACTGCTCTGTGATACTCAAGCATAATAAATACATGGGTTTTCTTATGAATTATAGCGGGCCTAAAATTCTAATCAAAGTGTTCCTTAAAATAAACTATGCAAAGAGTTCCAGAAAGAAACAAGCAAGGACTTGAGTTGTACTTTGAGCTTTAAAGCCAGTTTAGGCTCCTTTTAAAAACAACAGCATTTTGAAGACTTACAGTAGGTTGCTATTTGCAATCGTGGGGTTAGCTTGTGTTTGGGTCCAAGTATGCTCATGGACAATATTCTATGGGGCTCAAGTACCTTCCACAGTGGTTATGGCTTTAGAAACATAGTGAGAAACACTCAGAAATCTCATCACAACTCGGTTCCACTTTGTCTGGAGCTGTGAGCAAAAACACATCAACAGCTGTCAAAAATACACGTGGTTATGGTCCCAGTTTCACATGGGTGATCAAGTCTTGTGGTTTCAGGATGAATAATGGATGCTAAGTGCACTAAACTGCTGAGGCTATGAGTCACTTTGTGGAGACTGGAGTAAGGCCAACTTCACTGTAGGATCAGTCAAAAAACAAAGTTAGTAAAGTCTTCACTGTATCTAGCATACTTTTTTCTGTATGCATCTATTTAGTGGATACAAGCAAACTTCAAGGTTTATTGGACTAAACCTAGTAGATTTTTCCCATCAAAGGTCATTTGTGACTATTCACATTTTAACAGAAACTTTGGAGCAAATACTGCTTAATATCTGGTTTACTCACCAATCTCAACATCCGACTGCAGCAACAGCTTGAGCGCAAAAAACATAGTTTTTGTACTTGTCAGCCCACTTTTCACTCTGTCCTGCAAGGCAGGCCTTCTGTTGTCCAGTCAGAAATCATTTAAACAGATGTGCCCCAATCAGAAATTTCCAGTATCTGGTTTTGTAAAGCTTTAACCTGGGAATGCTATTTTTATGTAAGTAGCAACCCCTTGCACTTTC